>QLNU02015360.1:54641390-54670501 GCA_006491805.2 Dysdera silvatica
GAGACAATTTTAGGGATATCTTTAGAGAAATTTTAGAGATATCTTTAGAGAAATTTTAGAGATACCTTTAGAGAAATTCTTTCAGACTTTTGGCCACTTTTATAGGGTATATGGCTCACTGTGCGGTTGTGAAGATATCCTGTTTCCGCCAAAGTTGGGGTGGGGCGCCAAAAAGCAATCCGTGCCGGGGCGCCAAAAAGCAATCTGTGTCAGGCCGCCCGGATTCAAAATCAACCTCGAGCCGCTCCTGCACTGACTACATCGCTAACTTTGACATGAATGTCACTGACGAATATCGTACTTTATTCAGTATTTTGCTAAGTTTTTTCAATTTATTTTTAAATGATTATTTTTTAATTAATTTTTTACTATTATAATTAGGGAGAAAAACTTAAGTCTATTGCTTTTAAATCCTTGTTAGATCAAGGGGCTCTTTGCTCTCCCTCTTCCCTGCAAACTCAAATCGTCCTGCTGTTATTGTCTTCGCAGAGTGATCATAACCTTAGATTCGCCGCCAGATTTATCTGTTCGTAAGACTAATTATCTGATATCTATCGCATATAGTTAGTCTCATGGTGGCAAGAACTAAAACATCTATTTAATTTCTTATCAAATATTTTTACAATTGTAAATGTGGATTCACAAACAATGTGAAATGATTGTGACATATGAAATTATGTTGACATATTATGGAATTATGCGATTATATATTACTATGAAATTATGATGATATAGTTAAAATAATGAAATTATTAAGCCTAACTTAGGCTGCCTAAGTGCATTAACGACAAGCAAAAAAAGCCCTTTGGCAAATGTAATTTGTATTTTCGAAAAGTATTTTAAAATACATTTTGCATTTTGTATCGAAAATACATATTTCTATGTATTTTGTATCGAAAATGTATATTTCTAAGTATTTTGCCCAGCTCTGCTCTAGAGTATCCTTATAAACCGATTTCGCTGTATTTCATTTAATATTTTTATATTCTACCGAAGAAAAAATTGCCATCTATCACGTGTGGAAGGAATTCGAATAGTTGGTGTCGGTATTGCATCATTGAAACCTACGCATTGTCAAAATTTATAGATCTATGTTGAGATTATATGAAAACACGTATGTAAAGGCGATATATTTGGCATCTGTTTCCTGCAATTAATCGTAAACGGCCATAATTCTTTTTAACGAAACGCAGACAGTCATAACACACAAGTTGAAGGTATTTTATATAGGGGAAATTCGGGTAAGTTGACGAAGCGGGTAAGATGACGCACTGCATTTTCACTGTAAAAAATTCCAACTTGCATGATAAATGAAGGGTGTTATTCCAATACCATGGCAAATTCTCTCCTTGACCTTCCCACCAAAATGAAAGTCTGCGTCCGCCATTGATCATCATCCGATTCATCAATTCACACTGACTATCAAGAAAGCGAGACACCCTCTCTGAAGAAGAATGGGCACATGCCCAATGCTCTGATACCAATCCAAAAGAAGCTAAAATAAAGAGTTATATATGTGACTTTTGTGAGCCCTGAAATACATGACAAAATATCCCTAAATTAACTTCTATTTATATACAATTTAATTATTCGTCATCTTACCCCACCTTAAAAGTCATTTTACCCGCCAGTGAGGGTAAGATGACGAAACTGCGCTTCATGCAATAAAGTTTATTTGTTCATTTTTCTTGTTGTTTGAAAATAGTCTAATAATTCGTAGTTAAAGCTAACTAATAGTGCACTAAAGACAAATAATACTGCAGCTCTAATTGCAAGCTGCAACAACTTAAACGTAAGTATTGCTTAAGTTCATCATCAACTTACCCGAATCTCCCCTACGCAGTTTCTTTCTTCTAAGTACATGCTCAAACTGTTTTGCCACGTTTTTAAGCGTTTTCGTGTCCTGCTTTAAAAACAACAACAACGAGGTCATAATGTTTAGTGTACATTTCATACGAGAGAGAAAAAAAAAATTGGTCAATGGGTTGCAATAATCCATGAACGTACTAATATATATGACTGAATTAAATTTTTTAAAGATCCAGCTCCACCTCCGTTTATATATTTATACATCGTTGTTACGACTTTCATTTTGCTGCTTAAATTTAAGTACCATTTTATGTATGTATATATTTTATTGAATTTCATTTATTATTTGATACATAGCATAAAAGTGCAGTAGTATCATGTCTGCCTGGCATGCTGCGGGTACAGATAGTATGATGAACTCATACTTCCCAGGTTAACATATTATTTAAATAAATAGAGTAAATAAATATGAAGAAAAAGACAAACAATGCTTAGAATCGCGTGGGTACATTGAAGGCATGAAGTTATAAGTATTTATACAATACATACATAGGCTGGTATAATTATTGACGAGGATATCTTGTAACTAGTAAGTATCCCATTCATCAAATTCACAGAGCAAAATACCCAGATAAGACTTAATTAAAATCGGCTAAAGATGTGAGATGATAGGAAAGTTTTTAAATAACGGAAAGGAGTTTATGGATTGAATATTAGTATAGGCAAAGTATTCCAAAATACCTAGCCCAAAATCTTCTAAAACCCATGCCTGTTCTAGAGAATTGGATCCTACATCTGTTGCTTGAAGCGTTATTTGACGTTTGAAATGTAATTTAAACATAAATTAAATTGAATACAGTGAATCCGATTATGTTAATCTCGGTAGAGGATTTATCAGTAGGCTAAGTATAGGCTGAAGCCTACACTGACAAATTTTCGACAGTGAAAAATTTGTGAAGACTCGGTTGAATGTTTTGGCCAATTAAATTATTAATGTCTCAGAAATATTTTCTATCTATTGAAATATGTCAGGATATTTCCGGACCACCCATTTTAATGAAAATAGGCGGTGAATTAGCCTGTCTCTTTTTTTTTTTTGGTACATAAAATTCAATTGTAATTTTCAATTTTTTCTAGGGGGGGACAAGCTCCGCTACCCGCCCCTAACCTTACCTTTCTAGTTACGCCAATGAGTATTAGATATTTGGCGACTCTAAACGGAGATAGCGATTACTGTAGAACGTCCGTATGTCGAAGTTTCCATTGAAAAAAAATTTCAAGAACCAGTGTTTTCTGTGCAATAAACGTGGATTTCAAATCATAGGGGGTGGGGGATCACAAAAACTTCAATATACAGAAGCTCGATATATCGAAGTTCTGCTGTATTGTTCTGTAAAGAGGAATGGGGGGATAGTAAACGTAACCAGGGCTGTTCTCTAACGTAAGACAGTTCTTATGGGGGGTGTAGAAGAGTAAGGGAGATGGGGGTTGGTTTGATTGAAAAACGTAATAGACAATTAGCTTTAGATGTTTCTTTTTCACTTCAATCGGTCAATTGATATTTTACTTCGCGATGTTTTGGGAGTGGCGATAGTGGATAACCGATGTTTTAAGACCATGTATGCTTTTATTGTAATACTGATTGGATCGTCTCACCTTGCTTGGCATAGAATGACCGTTGTTGTCTTTGCGCCATAAAAATACGACCATCCAATCAACCTAATAGTACTGATTGGAATGACGTATTAAGTAAAGACCGACCAGTTTCTTATTTGATTTCTTTTCACTCCATCGTAGGTTTAAGAATATTGATACATGTAATAAATGCATTGGCGTGTTTAGAAATAGTTATTATTATCAAGGGCGGATTGAGCCGGTGCGCCCTCATGGGCGATAGGACTAGCGCCCTCCGATAATCCAAAGTATGAGCCCTTTCATAACTAGGGTTGGACTTCCCTTGTCACTGCATATATGTCATCGAACCTCCTTCGCTTTCGAAATCCTAGGTTTTTCTCGTAACTTTTTGCCCTAGAATGTTTTACAAACTGACTGTTTCACTATTACAGCCGTATAATTAATTGCTTATTGCTAACTAAACTGAAATTGCTTTAATTCTTTAACTGCTGGTCTTGTATATTGACCCGTGTCCTTTTTGTAATTCTTCGTTACTGTATATTTTAAGTTAGTTTAACTTGTTTATTAATATACTATTAACTGTATATTTAAGTTTGTTACTTGTTTATTCATACTTTTACTATGTTATATATTACTATGTATTTAAGTTTGCTTGCTGCTTTTTATTCATATACTTTTCACTGTCTATATGTTACTGTATATTATTTTAAGTCTGTTTACACCTTGTTTATTCATATACTATTAACTGTATATATATATTATATGGCTATTACTGTATGCTGCACTGACTACTTACCTGATCATACAACCCTGAATTTAACCATTCTCTGGTGTATTGTTACGTACTTGAAAATATCACACTCTTTCCGACTGAATTATCTTTGGCTTAAACTTGTAAGGACAAGCCATGTAACTATTTGTAACCGTATCTGTCCTGATCGAGGTAAATGCTGTCGGTTGGTCTGGGTGGCCTGTGGGGTGGCTTCCTCTGGGGTGGGAAGGGAAATTTTCTCCTGGTCGTCCAAATTGCTGCTTCAAACCTTATGGTAAGCAGGTCGACCTGGGTCGTGCAAGGTATGCGCCCTTTAAACGGACTCCGTCCACCCCTGGTAGACCTTCATTTTTCCGAGGAATCCGAACCTTTTAAAGCCTAGAAAATTAACTCTCGGACTATATGGAGCAACAATTAGTCGGTAAGCTTGCTTGCTTTTTAACGTTGGGAGCCGAATATGGTATACGTTTGAATTTTTTTTTTCTTTTTGTCCGAAATTATGGTATGCATTTAAAAGTAATTTTTGTCCGAATTTATGGAATACCGATAGTGACAAAAAGGCTACGAATCGATCCTCGACGATTCAAAGGAACATCCTTCATTTTAACCAAATTTTCACAATAATCTTTGCGTTTTCTCCCGCATTTTTCCTCCTTTTTTGAAGAAATGTCTGCAAACTTTTACCTTTACTGCATTGTTTTTCAGCCTCGTGTCAAATTCTAGCCACAGCCAAACGATTTACTCCTAACTTAGCTGCAACCTTCTTAACAGCACTGTGCTCCAGCTTTGGCCCTTTCTTCATTTGTAATAGCGTTTTCAAAACACCATTACGTTCGTTATCAGTCGATTGTTTCGATTTTATATTCCTTCTTAGCACTCCAACACTACTTTCACCCTAATCACCCATTTCCTAAGAACAGCGGGTATTACTTTATTTTGCACACAATAACATATTTTTCCTATTGCAAACTTTTCACTTAATACAAAATAACTGTCTGTCTACTATCATCCATCCTTTTATGCTAACCGTCAGTCACACACTAAGCTTAGTTCCTCACTCAAGTTCTTACTTCCTACGTTAATCATCAATTTTTTTTTAAACGTATACCATATTTTCGGATGGAGGGGGTAATTTTTAAAACAAAGAGGGCTGATAAATTGAAAGAATTTGATAAAATTTATATTAACGGAAAAGAGGTTAAAATTGTTAAAGAAATCGATTTTTTAGGAGCAACAGTAATGAATGATTGAAACTGGATTAAACTAGTTGAAAAAATTAAAAAGAAATCAGTTCGGGAACAGGAATTATAAAGAAATTGTCACGTGAAGTTAATAAGAATGTGTTACTGAGTCTGTACTATCTTTTTCTATATAGTCACCTGATTTATTGCAATTGTATATAGGAAAATTTGAATAAGAACAACATGAAGGTAATTAAATAACTACAAACTAAATTTTTAAAATCATGGTTTGGGGTTCCTGAAAATTTGCACAGAATTTGTCAGTTTGTTAGACTTTAGTATCCGGCTCGACGAAGCAATAGTAAAACTGAGGGATAAGCTTTCGCTAAGAGCTACAGTGGTTTCCCTTCGTAAGCAGGCAGGTGCATGTATCAGGTGTGAGGACGACCAGTTTCAGCAGCGGCTTTAAGTATCACACATTCTTCTGAATGCATGGGTGCTTTTATCACAGATAGACGTGGGATACATCTATTGTGATTTACTTTTATTTGTATATTCCTTTGTGAAAGACGTAGGAAATGTCATACTACTTTTGTCTCTATTGTGTTTGTATACTTCAAAACAAATGTTACTTTTATTGGTTAGCTTTAAAACGTGCATTCTTGCACCTAAAAAAAAACAGCGGGCCTTTTTCGATGAACGCCGATTTCAGTGACGTATTGCAGACAAAAGGTTAAATTTCTCCTAAACTAGAAAGCCGATATGGTTTATTATAAGCTCATTCTAAAGCTGGTAGACTGGACAAATTTTTTGGTAAATTTAACCGATTGTAGCTGGAAGGGTGTTTGCGGAATTGCCGATTACAAATTTTGGCGGCAACTCGATTTTGCACTTTGCTTATGTTTCAGCGCTTGTAGCTCGCCGTTAAATTCAGATATCCTGACGGAAATAACGTCGTCTTATAAGACATTTTCTGTTCTTTCAAACATATGCTTATTTTGCGTGTAGATCTTTCAGTAACCTCACAAATCGTGTTTTTTTCAGACGACGCATTTTCCTTCTTTCCATCATAATTCGGAAATGGATAGAGATAGGACAAGGTTGCAACGGTTTTTTATGCTCCACATGGGCTCTTCTATCACCCCCTTTCGTTTGGCAGATTAGGTCAAATTCACCCTGCATTTTGCAATACGTACGCTTTTTAAAACACATGGTCATTTTTACCACATTTACATAATTGCTTTGCATACAAATGTATGTGATTTCACTTACTTTCCACAAGGATGTAGACTGAATTTTAAAATAATATCTCGAAACTCATGTGTACAATAATTTGTTGTAATTAATGTGGAGGGAGGGAGGGGAGGCAGTGCCGTATTTCCCAATAGGTTATACTAGGCTATAGACTAGGGCGGCAAAATTTTGTGTATTGAGTCTGATATAACAAAATCAATACCATATAATGATATAATCAGATGTTTTGCCGAGAAGAAAGCTAGACGTCATGCTTTCCATTTAAATACCAGTGTTCGATATATTTTTTTTTTTTTCTAAAATTAAAATTTATTTCAATAAAATTGAATTTGATTTATTATATACCAAGAAGAGATAATACTTCAATATAAGTTAATATTGTTTAATGTTTATGTTTCAATTTATGAGTTTGTTTTTCAACATATTTATTGTCAACATAAAAGTTTTTGGCATATATTGAATGTATCAATTTTTATGTTCTTACCACTGTCTGGGGAGTGGGTGACGGGTGGGAAGTGGGGGCAAAAAAGTTTTCCTAGAGGCGGCAAAAATAGCCTAGGGGCGGCAAAATGGTAAATCCGCCCATGAGGGGAGGAGGAGGAGTAGTAGTAGTAGTGCATAACTGTACAAAAAAGTTATGAGAAGGGTTCCCAACTTAGGCTCTGTATTCCCAGGAGAGGGTTGGGTAGAGTCTAGTACTATCAAGCAAAAATTTGGGGACCGCAAGCGGAATCTAGATGATGATGATGAAGGTGCGGGGCAAAATCGTCAAAGACAAGAACGATACAACGAACCAAACTAATCTGACTACCGTTGTTCCATCTGGCGAAAACACGTTTTAATTAGGGGCTTCAATTTGAACAAAATATTGGGGCTGGATGGAAAAACCCACATATCTAGTCAAGTGAGTCAATCATATACAAAAAGTAATCCCAAAACAACAATAGTTAATGTGTTGTGTGTGTTTTTGTGTGTTGCATTTTCACCCTCAACTCTAATATTTATTTATTTATTTATTTACTGTCACTCTATTTTAAGAGGGTTCAGAGATCCCCCAAATATAATTTTTAAAAAAAAAATTTGACCTAAAGGACTTGGGGGCCCCCTTAGAATTGGCACCCCTTATTGTGATCATTTAAAATAAACATGTATTAAGAAAAAATTAATAAATGTCAACAAAAAGTAAATGATAAAGTTTAAGAAACTTAGGCTGTGCGAAAACTTTAGATTACATGGGTTACATATATTTCTCAAATTTTACTTGTATAAAATCTGGCATCTTTAATTGTCGCCTATTTGTTGTTGTTAATTGTGTAAGAAATAATGGAAAGAGTGGCCACAATATATGGTGCTGTGTTCTCAGCAATGGGCGCCTATTTTCATGGTCAATTCTTTACTCGGAGAAAACATAGGTTCCCTCCTACTATCTGCGTAACTTACTTTGTTAACCTACATTACAAAGCGAATTGAGCATGCGCGTTACGCTAAAAAGAAAATAATAATAATAATCAGCTCACCAGACAACTGCCAGACAAAATCTAGACGAGACGCGAGGCGATTAAAAAGGATGAGTTCAAGTGCAGTCCTTTCTGCTGAACGTTGTAGTAAACATTATGATTGAAACCGTTATATTAGTCGGTTATGTAGCCATATTCTGAGTAATCATTAATTTCTCTGAACTACGTGCACTCACGATAATTATAAATATCGATAATTAATGATCTTATTTATTAACTATTATTATGAACATATATAATTATACTATAAACTCTCGTTTTGTACTGAAGGTTTTTAACAGCTAAATATATAAAATATATTACTTGCTTTTGTATATAGAAGAGAGATGAATTAGGTGAACAAGTATTTCATACTTGTTCACCTAATCCATCTCTCTTCTATGTTTGTAAAAAATTAATTAATTTTTTAATTAATTTGAAGCATCGACAATTACCTCAAATCTTTCAGAAAAAAAAAATGCATAATCCTTTACATATTCCAGTCATTGATGTGGATTATTAAATATTTAGTATATAATCGAAGCCGTAAAATATTGCGGCCCTGCGGTGGCGCAGTGTGGTAACGCGTTCTCCTATTGCGCGGCTAATCCGGGTTCGACTCCCAGCAGTGCAAAGAACGCTTACTCAGAGATCTCATAAAGATCGCACTGCTCACTGTAGTCCGGGGTTTGGTTCCCTAGGCCTTAAGAGGTTCGGATTCCTCGGAAAACAGTAGGTCCCGGCGCAGCATGACCACTGTAGTCTTTGAGCCGTAAAACCACAAACAGACATAAAATATAGGAATTGAATGGTAAGCGTGTTATAACCTATTTTAACTTAAATTTAATTACACCAGTACAATGACATAGAAAAGGGTATGGCTCAGGGGGTTTAAGCTCCCCCTCCCATTGGATAACATAGTACATTGTTTCCTTAACGCCGAATCACATCATCTTTTTTAAAGCTACTTAAGTCCCCCCCCGTAATTTTTTAACTGCTACGGCCATTGGCAGATGCAAGGGAGCAATGAGAAGATCGCTCCCTACCCCTACTTCAGTTTGGCCTAATAGATTTTGCGCTATCGGGCTCTAATCAGCTCCCGTTAAATTATGGCCACCATATATTAAATTAATTATATATATTAATATTTTATCAGTCATATAAATTTTAAATATATATAAATATATAATATTTTAACTTTAATTTTTCTCTACTATTTATTTACTATATTATTTAAAATACTAATTGCTTTTTATGCGCCTTTTTTATATATAATTTTGAAAAGTTTTGCAATATATCTTTCTAAGAATACGTTTTTTACATATAATTAGAAGATTATAAGTAAGAAAGAATGCAATAAAACCGTATTATATATATAATATACGCATTAAAAGCGTTTTTTAAAGTTTGCTTCTTGATATTATATTCTTCGCATATTCTATTCTTTGGAACGTTTCTAGGAAAGTTGGAAATTCAATCCACTTGTTTTTGTTACTTTCGATGAAAAGTCGGAACAATGCACAAAATGCGTTTACGCGATCTTTTCTATGGCACATAAAAAAAACCTTTTGAAAGTGCATTATAAAAGCCCCTTTACATACGCATTAAATTCTCTGCAAATAAAGGGTATTCTACTTAACTTACATCAAATTTCGTAAATAACAATATTATATATCTTGCCTTACTCATGTATGGCATGAGGATTAGCAGTTATTGTGATATAGTTAAGTGAAATAAAATCGCTTAGCTTGCTTCGGAAATTTTTCCATAAAAAACCTTAGTTCACAGAAACAAAGTGTGTTTTTGAAAATTCTGGTATAGAATAGCACTATATGTCGAAATTGTTATTTTACCCAAGAGTAAACAAAAAACAGTGGACTAAAAATTGCCTTTCAATAGAGGTACAAAAACAGATTGAGAAACAGGCTTTTATAAACAGGTAAAATAAGTCAAAGCCATTGTTCCTTTAGTAGTGAAGTGAAAAGTAACCAACCTCCCAACTCTCTAAATTTGGATTCAAAGGTTTTTAAAGATAATTCGATATCTACGTTTCTAAGACTTATTATTGTCAAGCAAAACAATATGGACATATTAGTGGACGAGTTTGATAATTCTATCTCTATGGTATTGTATATTAAGGCCTTCTTCTTCTTCTCTTGACATTTAAGGCGTAGTAAAGGAAAACGCCTGTTATCGCAAGGAATGAATTTTTCACAGAATAAGATCTATTTTCGTTGTAAAAAAAAAAAAAAAATCTCCAGATTTTTTTCTTTACAGTAATCGGTTCTCATTTGTTCTGCAAAATTGAGATTTTTCGAACAACGCGATAGACCTTTTTACATTAAATTCAATTTTTGAATTTTAAAAAAATATTTTTTCCCGAGAAGTTCAATGTTTTCTTGATATTTTTTTACTTTTCTAATGTTAATGCGATTTTAAATTTGTAATTTTTGGGCCAAATGAAGAAGTAGCTGAAGTATTTCTCCCTCTTTGCGATTACGAAGCGTTATTTCTTTTACTACCCGTGAATTCTTGGGAAAAGCAACCTAGACAATAAAGATTTTGAGCAGTTCTTTAGCAAGTTCTTTAGCAATACCTCGATTCTTCTTTCCTACAAATTCTTAGCACACGTTTTTCAGTTTCTGCGAAGCCGTTTATTTTTTACTTTTTAATGAAATGAATAGTTGCCCGAAACATAAATTATGAAATAAATTTAAACTTACGTTTTATGTTTAAAGATTCATTAAAAAAAGAATTTTTTCAAATGCCTTATTTTCAAGGGACAACGCAAACGAATAGGGCGGCTTACCTTATGATACGCAAATAGTGTTTAATTTGAGTTGCCTTGGTAAATCTATTCTTTGACTAGGTTTATTGGATGTTTAGACGAGCTAAATGTAAACTGAAGAATGCGAAGCTGCAGAAATCATTGACTATATTAGCAACAGCATATTTATGTAATTAGAGAGCGCGTTTCTGTTCGTAGCGGACATAATCAATATTAAAGAAATGTAATAAACGTAAGAATCCTGCGTATTCTGTTCTTCATAATTTTATAACCGACATAGTTTAGATTTTTTTTTTTTTTTTTCACGTATTTTCAGACTAATACTTGCTCAGTATTTGATTTCCACGATTGTAAGTTCACTTTGACAGAAAAAGATTATTATACGTTATTAGTATTTTTAACGTTGATTTCAAGGCTTTTGGCATAAAGTTTATTCGGTACTTCCACCAGCTTCCCGTTATCGTTCAAGATTTATTTGTATAAATACATTGAACTAAGAATTATTTCTATGCGGACAAAAAATACTTTTAGGAAAATTAGTATTTTGAGACGGCAAATTTTAGTAGCAGACGTTGTTTCTACACCGTCATTTAACCGCATTTTAAATTGGCTTTGACCAAAACTATATGCACATATTATTCCTAACCGATCTGAATTACTTTTAATGTAGTTATTACCAGAGATGGACTAGGTTCTTTCAAAGGGCGCGAGTCCTATCGCTCATGAGAGCGCACCGGCGGCCCAATCCGCCCCTGGAAGATCCCTGTTGGTGACTGGCACCAAAAAGTTAAACAAAATTTTCCAAACCGGCCAAAGGTAAAAAATATGTTTCCTAGTCAAATATAAAATGAACGTAAGCTTAATATCTGTGTTAACATAAATTGTTCATGGTTAGAATATCGTAAACTTGACAATATCAGGTTTCGAACACTTTTTACATAGCCTTTTTCAGTGGCGCCCAAGGAGCCCAGATTCTTTTACCCTACCTCCATTTTTTTTTTTGGGGGGGGGGGGGTGGACTCTCCCAAAATTTATGGACAATAAAGAAATGCAGAATGTACTAGATGAGGGTGAAAGACATAATAAACACACACACACACACATAAAGAATATATTAATTGTTATTGTTTATGTTTTTCCTGTCCCTATTCGACTGCACATGAAGGTGAACCCACATGTGCAGTCAAGTAAGAGATAGGTAATAAGACGGGCGGTATTCATCCCTCATTTCCTATATTTTAAATATTGGGAGGGCCAGGGCAACACCCTCTACATTGAGGGCCCTGCGTACAGGGCCAGGGTCTAATCACCACAAAGGCGTGCAAAGCCCGGGCTTCGGGACTGGATTCTATTCCGCGCATGTGCGCGGACCACGCACATGCGCAGAAGGATTGTTCACCGTGCAGTTCCAGCGCCCCCTACGTTAGGGGCTACCCCTGTAGGGGGTGCTGGCAGTTCCCACTCCCGCTGATCTAGTCCCAAAGCCCGAGCTTTGGACGCCTTTGCGGTGATCAGGCCCTGAGGGAGAACGAAATACGATTTTTGCTTAGGATGTCAATTTTCCCTAGATCTGATACCATAGGCGTAGCCAAGGGGATGGTTTTGGAGGTTATAACCCCGATGGAGTGGGATTTTGTATATTTAACATAGGAATATACGAGTTGTGGCTTTGTAACCATCCCTCATTGAGCCTAACCCCCCCCCTTACGAACTTTCTGGCTATGCCTATGTCTGCCACTGATAGGACGGAAAAGAAATTTTATTGATTTGGAAAAGAATGAGCTCAACAAAATTAAGAGAGAACTTCAAAAATTCAGAAATAATTTCATTATTACGACACGTGAGATAAAGCTAGCAATGAATTTTTCATTGCACGTAAAAAATTATATAAACTCTTCTATTAAGTAATATGAAATTAATACACACACCTCTAAGTTATATTTTGAATTATTTATTATATATATCCTATTACGAATTTCTTATTATAGTGTTATTATTACTTGTGAATCATAGGCGTAATCTGGCGGGTTCGGGGGTGTGTATTTGTGCCTTCTAGTTTTGGTTTTTTTTGGTTTTTTTTTTAGAAAGGAAGCAAAATCGTACTTTTCCCCATACAATTTTGGGTTTTGTTTTCATACAATTTACGTTATATTTAACTTGCCAATGTTGTGACCTGTGTTGTTAAGTTACGCCTATGTTGTGAACTGTATTTTGATATATGTAATAGCGTGAGCCTCGAAATAGCATTACAAAAACATCGATTCACCTTTTCGAAAGTTAATTAGGCTAGTTAAAAGGATAGTTGGCAAAGCTGAAACTAGACGATGATAACTAGACCAACACTAGACGACTTGGCGATGTTGGCTACAGTTTTAGATTTAAGTGGTAACCTTTGCTCACCAGAGCTAGAGATGTGTCGTTCACGAACGAATCGGTCATTATGACAGTTCTTTAGTACAAGTGAGAGATAATTCGGTCTTTCAAAATGAATGTATAAACCCTTCAGCCAATAGTACTATGTAAAATGGCACCCCACGTCCCCCCACCCCCCAAAAAAAAACATCAACGTCGAGTTCTCAGAATTATTGAGTGCGGGGGAGCTCAAACGCATTTTATGTACGTTTATACATTATAGTATCATAGTATAGTTATACATTATACAATTTATTTCTGATTGTGAGAAGTTATTACCCTTCACAGGGATAACACAATTGCCAAATAATGGTCAACACACAAAGCCACCGGGGCGAGTTTTTGTGAGTTTTCATGGAGGAATTTATTTTTACTTAATAATTTTCGAACCAGGGTCCGTGGGAGGACGGACCCTGGTTCGAATCCGAGATGAGGACGGCGTCTCTTTTTCTCCTAAACAAAAACAGCTCTAGTTTGAGCTTCTTTCTACTTGGGTGTCGAAAATTATTAAGCAAAAAAAACATTTTTTCAGATTATTGGGGGCTCGGGCCCACGGGCCCCATATAGCTCTACCTATGCACAAAATATTAGTTTTTTAACTATGGAATAATTTTTGCCACTCAAGTATATAAGAAATTCCTGGTTCCGAATCAGGACAGGAGAAAAGCGTCTCTTTTTCTCCAAAAACAAAAAAGCTCTAGTTTGAGCTATATATATATATATATAAGAACGCATGAATATGAACTTCCATTGTGTGCGGCATTTATTGACTATGAGAAGGCCTTTGACTCTATTAAAACATCAGCAGTCATCAACTCTTTAAGATCAGCAGACATCGAGGAAGTGTACATTGACATGGTGAAACGATGGTATAAAATACAAAGTGCAAAATTTCAGTTTACATAAAGATACCAAAACTATCAAACTTTTAGCAAAGGGGCGACAGGAGGCCGGCTCACCACAGCTTTTACTTCTGGCACAGATGATTTTTCAGCTGATAAATTGGAATAACAAGGGAATAAAAATAAATGGTGAATATTTAAATCATTTGCGGTTTGCTGATGACATTGTTATTTTTTCAACGAACCCATCAGAACTCCAAGACATGGTACAGGAGCTCTCAACTAGAAGTAAAGAAGTTGGACTCAAGATGAACCTACAAAAAACTAAGATCATGTTCAATAATTTCGTAGAGGAAACAAAAATACAAGTTGACAACATTGAGCTAGAAATTGCTGATTCATATATTTACCTTGGCCAGCTGATTTCAATGGATGGCAACATTATGAAAGAACTCAACAGACGTATTAAACTTGGCTGGAGTGCATTTGGAAGAAACAGTTTTATCCTAAAGGAGAAATTGCCTTTGTGTCTAAAAAGAAAGGTCTTCAACCAGTGTGTATTGCCAGTCCTCTCTTATGGATCAGAGACATGGAGTCTAACAGTTGGAGCAATACGAAAGTTACAGACAACGCAAAGGAGCATGGAGAGGTGCATGCTTGGAATAACTAGGAGAGATCGAAAAAGGAACACTTGGGTGAGAGAGCAAACTAGAGTAGAGGACATCATTGTTAAAGTAAAAGGGCTGAAATGGCGATGGGCTGGGCATATTGCAAGAACTGATCAACGATGGACAACGAAATTGAACTGGATTCAAGAGAACCACCGAGGCCACAGAAAACGTCCTCAAACTAGATGGGTGGATGAAATAAGAAAAAGATTGGAGGTGACGTGGAAGCGAATGGCCCGGGATGGACTTGTGTGGAAAGCATTTGGAGAGACCTTCATCCAGCAGTGGATGAATGTGGTTGAAGATATGATGATGATGATATATATATATATATATATATATATATATATATATATATATATATACGTGGGTGGCAAAAATTATTGTATAATAAATTCCCCCACGAAAAACTCACAAAAATCTCGCCCCGGAGGCTTTTCTGTGTTGACCATTATTTGGCAATTGTGTTATCCCTGTGAAGGGTAATAATATCTTACATTAGTTTTTAATACACACACTTACTATTATATAGAGGGTGTTTACACATATTTATAAAGGCATTGATTTTAAATTAAGAAAAGACTAATAGCGCCACGGAAAAAATATGGCAACACGCTATTACCTGAAAAGCGGAAAATCGTTTGCGACTAAAAATTTAGTTTGCGATGTGAAATGGCATACGACAGGAACGTGTGGCTTGAAGGCTATATATTTGCCCTTTCCGAAGAGAAATATTCATATTCAATAATTAAAAAGCGATGCAAGAAGCATGGTTTTCATGTTTCAAAATATAAAATAAGTGATATTATTAATGTAAAATGAAAAAATAGTCAAGCTTTAATGTCAAGAGGAAAAAATCCAAAAGAAATATCCCCAAAAAGTTCGTACTATTTCTAATATTTCTAAAGTGCAGTCTACGGTTTTACAAGAAAATCCAAAACCTCAAAGAACTATTGCAAAAGTTCTGCATCAGCTTCAACTATAAATAAATAAATTAATAAAGATTTGAATTTAATCAAAGCAAAAAAAGTGCAGTTTATCGTCTGCTACCTCGGCATGTTGCTGAGTGGAAGGTCAGATGCAGATTGCTATATGAAAGTCATTTCGAAGGAAATAGATGGGAAAAAATTGTTATAATTAACAAAGCATGGATTTATTTAAATAATTGTAATAAAAAAGATCGATTTATTATCGAAAAAGAAGCCCAAGAGACTCAAAAGTTTGGTTCAAAGAGAGGAAAAAAAATTTCTATAAATGATTTATGGTTATCGCTGGCATTTCTTGTAACGGAAAATAAAAAATAAGAAAAGTTGAAAAAATCCAAAACTCAACTCTATATATTATCAAAATAATGTTCTGACTCCTATTTTTAAAGAAGATATTCCAAAATTGTATTCTACTGATTTTTAAAATGTGGAACTCCATCAGGACAAAGCGAGCAGCCACACCTCCAAAAGTACAACCGCATTTCTAGAAAAAATGAGACAAGAAACTGGAATTAAGTCAACACCAATTAGCCATATTCCTACCCAGTCTCCAGATGTAGCACCGATGGCTTATTGTGCATTTGGACTTTTAAAACAATCTCTTTCAAAACGCCGACCCACTACCTTGGATGGACTGTGGAAAGATGTGGAGGAGGAATGGGAGAAAATCCCGTTTGTGACTTTACGAAAAGTCCTATTATCGTAGAAATCTAGATGTAATATGATAATTCAAAAACAGGGCTATCAGATAGAATACATTAGAAAATATTTTTTGTTATTGTATGTATTTTATTTATTCCATCAAAATCTTTATAAATATGTGTAAACACTTTCTGTATAATGTATATTTATATATCATGTTATGTATATACATGTAAATTTTCAATAAAAAGGAAGGAGGAATAAGGATACAAACAAGAAACAATTAAGGTGGAAATATAAGTAGAAACAAAAATAGTGGTGGGAACTGCATATATGAATAAACATTGTAGCAGTAACATCAATACCAATAGCAACAATAAAATAATATAAAATCAACATACGAACTTGATGAGCTTTTTCTTAGATCTGCGAAATTTTATAGGCACTTGCTAAATTACGAAAATGAGAAGAGGAACGGAAAAACACAATAAATTTGCAAGAACTGAAAAAATTGAATTTGAGAAACCACTTGGTAGAAAATTTTCAAGGGAGGCTACCGCCACATCGAACCTAAGCAACGGACTGTCTCTATATGGAAAGCAGCTTAAGCTAAAGGAAAGCCACGTCTCGATTATTTCCTTTACCCTTAGACCCAATATTAAATTTACCTTCATTTAGAGACCACCCCTCTGAGCGACCGCCTTTTCACGGAACCGATGTGATCGCCTTAGAGAAGTTTACTGTGATATAATATGCAGGGTGTCCCAAAAGTCCGGCAACCCCGAAATATCTCGATGGGAAAACGATTTCCCTACAGACATTATCTATGTTACAATCTGGAAAGTTTCGTGGTTTCAGAAGATCTATCAGATGAGCTATCACAGGTTGGAGCTCAGGGCCCTCACGAGACCCAAACTCATTTTTTACGATTGGAAACCATACTTTTTCATCACAGAATCGTATTCAGTACAAAAATAGGCGTTAAAAAATGTACCGCTTTGTGGACTTCATAGCAAGATGTCATTTTCTTATTGTTAAGCAATAGGGAAAAAATTCAAAAAAGATGAAAAAAATTTTCAAATAAATTATCAATACGAAAAAAGTATAGAATACTGTTAATGTACCATATTATCCATCAGCAATATCGGCAATAACGCTTGGGATATCAATAAAAGCTGTGTGAAATGCTGAAATAACGAAATAAATTAGTCGCGTTTCACATTATTATGCGTTTTACGTCACCTTGATAAACTACAATAAATAGACGGGTTTCTCCAGGCAGACGTATAGTTCGTTCGTGGAAAATTGAAGGGTAGTACCGTTAGAATTCAAGGGAGCTGACGTAGCAGACGTGTTATTTCATTGCGGTAGAGGGAAACGTGTCTTTCATAACTGATTTTTGCCTCGCGAAAAAACAGTTATTAAAGACTCTCTTCCCTCTACTGCAGTGGTTCCCAACTGGTGGTCAGAGAAGGAGTCCCAAATGGTCCGCGAGACGGGTCATTATTTAAAAAGAAATAATAATTAATAAAAACACTTATAAAAATTATTATTATTAAATATAAAAATGAAATTGATAGTACATTTGTAGTATTTTACAATCTGACGGAACTTCAGAAAACGGTTCGTATAATCAACGTAGAGTTCTCAAAATTATTGGGGCCCAAGCACATTTTATGTACGTTTATACATTACAGTATATGTAAAATCGCAATTTATTTCAAATTATTTGGGGGGAGGGGGCTTGGGCCCCACGGGCCCATATAACTTTACGCCTACGGTTCGTATTAAAAGTAATTCGTCTTAATGAGGTTCGACTGTATTATCATTAGATTTTTATTTTATGTTTATTATTTCTTTTTTACTAAAGAAAGATTTTACAAACACATTTCCCCCAAAAAAGGACCCGGGTCCCTTTTTTATTAAGTCTTGCTGTCAACCAAGGGCGGACGCTGAGGGGGGTCGCAGGGGTCATGACCCCCCCCCCAAAATATATTTTTTCACTGTAAAAAATTCCAACTTTCATGATAAATGAAGGGTGTTATTCCAAGACCATGGCAAATTCTGTCCTTGACCCCCAAAATGAAAGTCTGTGTCCGCCACTGCTGTCAACTCGTGAGAATTTTTCAAAGTGGTCCGCGGGTACAATTGAAGTGGAAAAGTGGTCCGCGACTTAAATTGAGTTGGGAACCACTGCTCTACTGGAATGAAATAATCCGTCTGTGATGTCAGCGCCCTTGAATTCTAACGGTACTGCCAGCCAATTTTCCGCTAACGGGCTATACGTGAGTTGTTGTTCAGTAGCGTTTTACACTGTAATGTTTGTTAATGCATGAATGCTTGTTTGAATACTGATCCTAACAACAGATTTATGTAAATTTTTTTACTGATAACATTGCAATATTAAAAGGTGGCACTCACTAAAAGAGAGCGGATAACTATTCTCATGATGAGAGGATATGGTGATCGCATGAAAGGTTATGCAGAAGTTGCTGCGTTATTTAATAATACTTTACCAAATCGCCATCCCATTTCAAAATCTACGGTACAGAGAATGGTTCAGAGATTTGAAAAAACGGGAACCGTTACAGATCGCCAACGCTGTGGACACCTAAATCTGCAACAAATATCAGCAGCAGTTCAGAAGTGATGATGAAAATTGTGAAAAATCCAGTCATCCCTAAGGAAACTATCGGAAAGTAGCAATATCAGTGAAAGTTCCGCTCACAGGGTCTTATACACAATAAAAAACATTACTCCTACAGAATAAAACTAACTCAGGAGTTAAGTGAACTCCATTTTTCAAGAAGATACATCTTTTGTGATGAAATGATGAATATCCATGGGAAAACAATCTTCCCGAGTATTTGATAATAAGTGATAAAGCTACGTTTCAATTGAATGGCGCTATTAGTGGCCATAACTGCAGATACTGGAGTGACACCAATCCTGGTTGGATGAGGGAACTACACACACACACAATATCCGGAGAAATGTAATGCATGAGCAGGTCTCTGTAAACGTTCCAACATCACTCAATTTTTCATTGATGGGAACTTAAATAATGATAAATATGTGAACATGCTGCAAAATGAAATTATGCCTGCAATTCGAAATCTTTTTCTTAATAACACGCAAAACGACTTCTTCCAACAGGATGGTGCAGACGCGCATTATACGTTATCAGTAAGGCGAATTTTAAATACTGTTTTCCTAGATCAATGGATAGGCAAAGGTGGTCCCACAGAGTGGCCACTAAGTTCTCCGGACCCTTCATATCTTCGGATTATTTTTGTGGGGCCATTTAAAACATTAGGTTTATTCTACTAAACTGAACGATGTTGCGGAACTAAAGGGTCGGATAATAGGCGAATTAAGTCTTATAACCCCCAACGTAGTATGCAAGGTAATGAATAACTTTTATTATCGCCCGAGTCAATGACAAATCGTAGAGGGAAAGCACTTTGAGCATTTGTTGTGAGAAACAGTTAAAAAAAAAAAACGATTTTCAGTACCTTCTTTATTATTTTAAGTACCATTTCATAATTAATGTTTTAACTACCATTTCATTCGTTAAATTTACTGTTTGCTTTTTCTCCGATTTTTGGCCTAGGAACCAGGAAAAAACCGATTTACCTTATCCAATGTGGAACTACTTTGTCGCGGTGGATGCAAAGGGTGCCACAAAATATGCAATGACTTGCAAGTTAGCTTCGCAACAATATTATTTTTCGCTACGACACACTAATACACCAAGCATTGAGAAATGTCCGTTTAATAAGTAAAGCAATAGGTTTTTGAAATTTGACATTCAGTTTGAGAGTTCACATTCACGGGCGCCGTTAGCGAGCATGTTGGTATTAGGGTTCCATGTCCCCCTCCAATTTCAAACAAAATGCCTTCTACTGGTATATTGTTCCCCACAATATTTTTAGGCCGTCGCGGCGCCCATGGTCACATTCAGTATTGCAAACTTTCAACGAAATTTGTAAGCGCCAAAGGGTGATGATATTCCCCTGAAGTTGAATGTTGGAACACAAATACCGCCCTTATGGACCTTCCCTCACCACACACACACACATGCTGTAAAATGTACAAAGCGGTACATTTTTTAATGCAGTTTGTGCTGAATATGATTCCGTGATAAAAAGTATAGTTTTTCAATTTGTAAAATCAGCGGTCACATGAGACCCCTAAGTGCATAGCGGGGACATCCGTTTCCCCAATGTGTTGATATTAGGGTTCCAATGTCCCTCCCCACAATTTCAAACAAAATATAATGGGTAAATTAAGATTTCAACTTTTTTTTTTTTTCTTAAATCTAAGGAATGCGGTTATATTTTTCGGCGTAGTGTATTTAGTACGAAATAAAAAAATACGCTTTGTCATTTATTTGATGTAATTATACCTTTTGTTGGATTGTATTATATAGCTCTCTTTTCTGCATGGCAGCGTTTTCATTGACGTGTTATTATTTCAACTTTCAAACGGAACATTTTTAATAACGTTACAACTACAACTATAGTTTCTCTATTTTAATTTCGTAAGCTCAAGGACCTTTATGGCCCAGTAAATTCATTGTCAACGACATAAATTAAAGGGACTGTCTACACCATCACTATTAGCATAATAAATACGAAATTTATTAAGGAGCATTGCATGTGAAAATGAAACTAGTAATGCAACTAGAATATTAATTTTATGGTAAAGTGAACGAAAATAAACCGATTGACAGCATCGATGACCTATTGATTTTTTTCGCAATTCGGTGATTAGATAATCCACAATCCTTGTAGGCTTGAATTTTAATCTTCTCTTCCATACCCCACGATTTTGCACAAGGTATTTTGGATGTTTCCTCGAAAACAATGAAACATTTAGTTAAACCTTATGTATTCTGAGATAAAATAAACAACACGTTGTCCAATAAATATTACCAAAATCAATATTTAATTTTTTTATATTATTTTTACAATAAAAAATGCTTTTTCGGTAAACTGCACCTATATTTTTTCTCATAAAATATTAAGATTTTGCAAAAATAAAAAATTATTAGAAGAGAAATTAGTATTGTACTGGATGCTGGATGGATTTACATATCACCTGATGTGCAAATTATCAAATACTCGAAAAGGCAATGCCATTTTATATTTCGAACAGGACATATAATCAATTATATGGATGGATTCATCCATATTTATTTCGCTAGCTGTAGGATTTTAAGTTATATGTTTAAATTTTCTTTCGCATAAAGTTTTTTTCGTTTCATTAAAATTTGGTTTGGCCTCTCAGTTCAGCATTTAATTACTTCTAATTTATTTTATTTAATGTGAAAGATATTTTATAAACACGTACCTTTGAATTGAACGAGTGACTTGCTCAAAACGAACGAGTCATTGCCGTGGCTAAAATCGATTAAAATAAATCACCAAAGTGAGCGACTTCGCACTTTTGAAGTTAGAGCGTAACAGCAAAAGGCGAAAGGCCTCTAAAATATTAGTTGCCCCGGGTCTCACAGTTTCTCTGAAAGGCCCTGCTTCTATATTACTTGTTACGTATATGTTGGCAAGGGCGCCAATATGGGAAGTAGAAAGGGGCTCAATCCCCCCCCACCCCCTCAACACTAGCCGTTTAAAAATTTGATTTGCCCGAACCTGCTATGCATTTACTTTCAAAAGTTTTACAGTCACATTTTAAAATAAGGTACTTTTTAGCTCATTACTAATTGTCAAGCAATATCAATTATTTTTATAGTATTTTGGTATCTTGTACATTCACTAAAATGTTTGACAGCCTTGGGAAGGAGGGAATAATTGAATCGGTCAATTGAAAAGGGGTTATGACTTATTGTTTTCCTATTGAGTTGACCCCTTTCAAAATGACTGATTCAATTTTTCTCAGCCTCCTCCCCCTCTTAGAAGTGCTCATATGGGCGCCTATGTATGTAGGATATATTACTTTCCTTTTATCCTCAAAAATTAAGTATTGATTATTAAATTAAATAATAATGATATAAAGTATTGTTTAATAAATTTATTCTTCAGATGTGCAAGTTGGTCGTTTGACAAATTTTTTAGACTTCCTTGTTAGAGTTATGTGGGGTTTGGCGAATTTTCAAATTGTAGCGAATATATTTTAATTTTGGTAGCCTTCCTCCTCCAGCAGAAATCCGTGGTCATGTAACGCTCGCCGTGCATTTCACTGCTGCAAGGCGCTTGTGATGGTTGGAAGTTTTTGCCTTTGGCTCACGTATCCAGAATTGCATGGTTAATTTTCGACTGTTTGTGTCAGTTTTGATTGGTAAGTGTATGTCTCAATTTTTCAATTGTCTTAGTAAATTTGTACTGATAACAGTATGGTATGTTTTTTTTCTATCTTGTGTTAGACATTATGCTGTTTTTTAAGCATTAACCGTATTTATTATATATCTACAGTTGAAGTTTTAAATTAGAATTTATTTTTTGAAGGAATTCTTAAGTTAAATTGTGCTACACAATTGAAGTGTTTACAAATGCTGTCAAAACATTAAAAAGAAATAAAACGCTCATTATATTTTTAAATGTTTGCACACACACAGATACATATATGTATATATAATTTTCATGTTTTCCACTTTAGGATTATCATAACATTGTTCTGTTGCTGCTGACATGAGCAAATAGTGACACACAAGCCATATAACAATAACGTATGGTGGGTAAACCAGAGTACAAAACTAAATATATCAAATTACTATTTTTTTTAATACTTGATGTGCTAGTAACTCCATTATCCCCATTCTTCACAGACTTGCCATATACTGAAAAAATATTCTGTTTTTTTCAGGACAGTAAAATACATTATTAAGAATGACAAAAATATGTAATATTGTGTTTACTGTATCTTCTGTATATAAGTGATTACCCTAAGATTGAAAACTCAACTACTACTTACAAATCCCAATACGTACCAACTTTAGAAATTTTTACAAGAACGTTATTAGTAAAAGTGTGTGTCTCAGTGGCACAATGATGCTGTAGACTTGCTGTATTTAGTATTTACGGAGTTTCGACTCATTGGGAGGGGAGTTGAATCCCAGTAAGCATAGGCTTAATATGTAAATTTATTATGGTTCAAGTTATATTGTCTTCCATCATATATCGGATTACCAAACGAGTAGTCTTGAAATGTAAAATTTGGCCTTCACATTTTAAGAATTTCAATTACTATTTATTAAGCATTATGTTGTTTGTAACGTCCCCAATCTCTCATAAGCTGGTACAATATGATCTACTACGCTACCCTTGCATCAAAACACAAACAACATTCATCTTCTAAGATGTTACCTCATTCTCTATTTCCACAAGTATCATTCCTTAGTATTGGAGCTTTTATAAAACTAATACTAGCGTTTATGAAAAGTAATATATATGTATGTATATCATTCAGTATTAATAAGTTTATGGTTATGTGTCTTGGTTTTAGCCCTTCACATTACCGATGCCATTAAATAGTCAGTTTGAAATTGTGATTCAGGACAGAAGAATCGTGATCCCGCTGGTTTGTTTTTATTTTGTTTTGTTTTTTATGTTTATTCTTCTCAGAAGTTATCAAATTGTTATTAAAGGGGCTGATTGCATTTTTGGAACTTGGAAAGTATCTGTTGAGGAGTGAAAAGTGTTCTTAATGTCACTGTCATGTTTATTGAAATATTATTCTTATTTTAGAGTAATGCTTACTGTTTGTCTACCATGTGAGCAGGGCTTTAGCTAGGGGGTGGCGTGGAAGGCTCACGCCAGAGGTGCAGGTGAGGAAGGGTGTAAAATCTCTTGAAATAATTCACACGTGAGATGTTCATGGCTAGGGGGTGCAATCTGGATGGTTCTGCCAGTGGTGCAAGATCATCCAGCTATGGTGCTGCCATGAGAACCCCTTACACTGCTAAGTCTGTGCCTGCCTGTTGCTGTGGAAATAAGCAGGGCTGTCCCCAAAGGGTATGTGCTGTGTGCTCCACATACTCTCAAGAAAATTTTAAAAATACAGAATATATGTGGCATACTCTTAAGGTCAAGGAAATTTTTGGGTAACTTTCAACGAAGTTAGTGTTTTTTTTTACAAACTCGAATGGGGAAAAAAAAAGAATGAGGAAACCCCCTGAACCCCCAAGCCTCAAAATAATACCTTGTGGTGATCAGGAGAGTAACGAAAAACTGATGAAAGTAGCAACTGCCACCTTGGGCTTGGATAGAAGATAGACAACCAGTTAAATGCCAGTTACCCAAGCACAGTGACTTCACCGAAATCCAGTAACCCTGCAATTTCAATACTCTTCAATTAAGACAGCACCGCATACTCTCAATAATTTTCTTCAGGACAGCCCTGGAAATAAGTCTCGGCATATTTTCAATACATACACAATTTAATCTATATCTGTTGAAAATGGGCTAAGGGAACTCGTTTTTACAGTGAGAGAGGCACAGACTTAGTGGTGGGAAGAGTTCTTGCGATAGATTATCAACTATTTTTAATATAGATTCTAAGAGTGATTCTTAAAAGAAAAAAATTGGGTTGAATTGCAGTAACAGGCTCACTTTTTTATCAGTAATAACCGAATAATTTGTAACCAAGTCAACTATCATTAGCTATTTACTCTATTTTTTCTACATTTCCTTTTCGATTTCTTTGTCAACAACCTCCATTTAACACTGGCTTGCACATTATAACTTTTTTTATCTCCTCCTGTCATCCTATTCCCTTCCTTACATTTTACTTTTCAATGAAAATTTGCCCTTTACATATTATTAAACATCATTTTTAACCATTTTAGTTTTACATTTGATGTGCTATTTTTTGGCAGTTGTCTGCAGAAATTCAAATTTGGCACAAAACTGTCAGTAACTGAAAATTTACCGAAGATTGGTTATATCATTCAAATGTCATTAACGTATCGATCTCGTAACTGATAAGCAGGTAATAGCAGTAGTATAGTAATTCAAAACTCATGTGGGGGCGGGGGAGGAGCTTCAGTGACTTCAAAGATAATTGTGATGGTTCCGTCCAATTTCCTATACTTATGTCATCAGATACAACAAAACCCCCGTATATAGCGAGCCAAAAGTTCGGTTCCTTGATGTTCGCTGTAGCGATGTTCAACTGTAGTTTAAATGAAATGGTTAGTAAAGTCCCATTTTTTGTCAAGAAAACATAAAATGGTTTTTCAAATTTTTTTAATTAGTAATCTAATTTTTTAGTGTTAATTAGTATTAATTAAAGCGTGTAAAGATTTTTTGATAGTGTGCCCTAAAAATTATAAAGTGCCTTTTTTTCAATCCTGAAAGCCCTGTCCTTTTCTGAGCCTAGAATGAATACTGATACTTTAGAAAAATGTTCTTTGACATAATTAGTGAAATAAAATAATTCTCATGTTTCTAAGTGAGATATTTGAGGAGTTACTGAAAGTTAAATTGTACAGTTTATTGGCTATAATCTCTGTTTTAGCAGCAGTCACCAAAACTGGAAATACATTCGTTAAAGGCCCAAATAAAAAGAATTTCTATGCTTACACATATAAAAACATAAGTACTGATGTTTGGATAGTTCTTGGAAATAGTATGATATGTATGGCGATAATAAATTAAATTCAAGGCCAGATTATCCCATAGATAAACAAGACAAATGTCCAGTGCCCTCTCCCCCTCTTCTTTTTTTTTTGTAGGAGCCCGGCATGATGAAAACAGAATGCTACTTTAAAATTGTTGCCCATTAGACCTTATAACCGATGTTAATGACGTGGCTAGATGGTGCAACGTTCGAAAGAAAAGAAATATGAAAGGTTGTAGGTTCAGGTCCCGCCGAAAGCAGAAATATTTATTTTCTTTCGAACGTTTCACCATCCAAACACGCCATGCCATCGGCGTTGGTATCACTACGCCAATAAACGTTGATTGACATTGTTGTTTGATTTAATCTGCGTAGTGTTCGATTTATATAAAATAAATACATATGCTGCAACGGGCATTTCGATCAATTTAATACCAGTCTCTTTGCAATTTGGTTTAAATAGTAGTCTATGTACTACACCATTCTGCGAAATAACTGGCAACAATATATATACGTTCGTAAAGAGATTATATATTGTCCTTCGTAGCTCAGTGGGTAGAGCCTCCGCCCGGCAAGTGGAAGGTCGTGGGTTCAGGTCCCACCGAAGGCAGAAATGTTTCACCATCTAGCCACGTCATAACATCGGTGCTGGTATCACTATGCCAATAAATATTGATTTATATTTTTGGTTGATTACTTTACCTCTTCGAAATTGACGTCATGTCTTCAGTGCGGGGTTTACTTATAATCCAACTTGGCCCGAGCCTATACCTCTATGGTTTTTGGCCCTTCAGGGACATATTATTTATTTGAAGGTTCTTTTACTCCTGACATTGGTCTCAAAATTTTAGCGTATAATTGAACCTGATTTTAGCGAGAATCCAAAAATATAATATTTGCTTGGTTACAATCAAAACATACGAGACAAAAATCTTCTATTGTGAGAGGGAACTTTCTATAGCGAGCAACAGTGCAGTAAGTTTCCCTCTTAATTTGCATAGATAGTCTAAAAAAATAGATTTTCTCCTTTTTCATAATGATTCCATCTTAGTAGGTTTAGAGGAATAAGAAATTTTTTCGTATATAATATATGTAAATTGTGTGTGATATTCGTTTTTGCTGTTCTGTTAGTTTTTCTTAGTTTTTAATCTAATTTTAATGAGAACTCAGATATAATGATCAAAAGTATTGATCCCTTCTTGTTCGTTACAAATATTCGCTTGACTGTATTTTTATACAGTGGAATCATGTTAACTCTTAATAACACAAATTTTTCGGCAAATTGAGGTGATACTCATTCCATTCAAACCTCAGTAGCTCGTAAAGTATATAACTAGAAGTAAAATTTGTTTCCCTTGAGCTTAAAATTATCAAGGTTCCATTGTATTTGCATATCCATAGTTGGATTAGCAATTATATACCATCTGGAGGTCTTCTGCTTTATAGAAGTTATGTGTGTTGGGGTATTTTTGTAATTATAATATATTTTTTATTAATTAAATTTTTTATTATTTTTATTTATTTATTAATAAATTGGTTTATGGTTAACCAATTACAATAGTGTTGATTATATTGAATAAGTAATAGAATTATTTGAGATATAGTTTGTTATTTAGATTATTAAGTCGCCAACTTGGCAAGAGATTATTACACCACATAATATTTTTACAAACATCCATTATTACCAGGTTCGATTCTCGTAAATTGAATATCTAGGTTCATTCCCATGAAAATCTAGAAAGGTTTGATTTCCTAAATTGAACTTAGGAAGTTAATTCCTACTTACATTAAAACATCCATGTTAAAAGAATAAAATTTAATAATTTATAAAGGCTCGTGTCGAATTTTAGTGGATAGAACCATTGGATTATTAACCCGCAAACCCAAAAAAGGTGCATCCGGGTAAGCTGAATAATAAAACATTTTTTAACTTAGTATGAGTATTACAACCAACCATTTAAAATAGTATTTGAGCAAAGAACTTAGTTATTTACCATTTAAACATGTACTTAGAATTTTAAAAGAAAAATCGAAAACAAAATTAATTACTCAAATTAATAGAACTGATTCTAATAAAGCACAAGATTTCATTACATGTAACGTAGTCATTCATTGTACAATAATTAAAATAATTTTCCCAAAATAAATCTTTAATTATGACTAGCAAAAATATTATCTTTGCTTTTTAATAAAGTGTATGACATTCAATGATACAAGTAAAAATTTAATTGAGTATATCATAGGATAATATTTTTTTTCAAGAAACGGTTTTAATTATAACTAATAATAGTTATCAAAACATTTAGACAGCAGTATAATTTTCATTTCATTTTTTTTTTTATAATTGGGAAGAATTTCCAATTCCCGTTTATTGGGTTCTGGCCCCAACAAAATAGTAATTTTAAAAAAAGGAAACATGCGGAATATTATATGTTAATAAAGAAAATTAAAGTTTTAAAGATTAAAGGTGGCACAGGAAAAGAAGAAATGAAAGAATATTTACCCAGAGGCATAGCCCCCAGTAGATTTGTCTTTTACATTTTTAGGTGGTCGATGCATCTGCCAGATCTTGCAAACTTTCAAGTTTTCGAAGAAAGTATTTTGGCCACTCGAGAACTAAATGGAGCCAAAAATCTAGCTAAGGGCCTATCCACAGCCATTCGATAACATGCCCCCCACCCCAACCTTGGCCTATATTTTCTTTGGCTCCATTTGACGGATGAGTCATTCCTTCTCACCTGCCAATCTTGCACATGCTCGTTCTATGTGTTCATCTGGTGTGGCCTGGCTCTTGTACTTTCTCATAAACTTAGGCCATAAGTGGTAGCCGATGATGGCTGAAGTTTTCCCCATTGGGTACTTTTAAGCTATACTGAAATTATACTGGCCTTTTTATGGTATTTCCTTCATGATGAATGTATGGCAAAAGGGGAGAAGAGAATGAGCTTGAAGATATTTTAATGGCAAAGGGTGTAGATGGATAAGTTGCAGATATAGGATCCACATTGCCATGAGGACTGTTTTAGTTTTAAGTAGAAGAAAGATTC
>QLNU02015360.1:54670601-54683990 GCA_006491805.2 Dysdera silvatica
AGAATGTTTTGTTTTAGTTTACTTAAAATATAATTTTTTTTTTTTTTAATATTAAGTTTCATCTCAACATGCATTTAAGCCCTGCTTTAGAGATGGATTTAAGGCAGTGGTAACGGTTCCGTTGCACAGGGCACCAAATGACGACGTACGAATATCTACATCCTATTTGATCATTTAATCACTCATTATTAAATATGTTTCAATAAATCAAATTAATATTTTATAAGTTCTCAGAATACTTTTCCTCTATTGCCTGTATTCAATTTAATTAGTAGGAAAGTGTGTGAAAAAGCTTCTCCATTAAAATTTTAACATGAAAACACAATTAGAAAATTAGGAAGTGAAAATTACATTAAAATGTGTAAACTTGTTTAATTGTACAGAGAATTAATTCCAAATTATTAAAACGCACTTAAGACTTCAATTTTTATCTCTCAAACTTATGTCATAAATACTTCTGCTCATCAAAATACTTGTGGTTTGGTTGCATGTTTCTGTTGCAATGAGATTTTAATTGTCATCATTCCTAAAGACTGTTAAAAATAAGTTATTTGTATTATGCGTAGGAAAAGATGCTGCAAATCAGTGGTTCGCAACGGGAGCCAAAAGCCCCCCACCACCACCACCCTTGTAGGCCATGTCAAAATTTCTGTGACCATGGATTGAAACTGTGAAGTTAGGGGGCCCATGAGCAGTTGAATTACAAAATAAAGTAACGTCAAGGTGATATTAAATTATTTAATAATTAGTTATTGGTTGCTTCATTTATAACCGTCTTAATATCATGAGGAGAGATCTTCGATTGTTTATAACAAAGCTGTGGATATACAAAAAAGTTTTCTTATTCTTATCAACCACAAGGATTTCACTGAATTAAGTGACAATGTTGTAATATTTGATTATGAACTATTTTTATTGATAATATTGTATAACTAAGAAGCATTATTGATAAAGTACATTGATTTAAAATATCATATTTATTCAAATCAAAGGCGCTAGTATAGAATCCATCCTCCAGTGCCTTTTAGTAGGAAGTGTTTTCAACACATATGGCAACAGTGACACTGACTTGCCACCATGTTGTTTACGTCATGTTAACAACATGGATGTCTCGATTCAGCGAAGTTGAAAAAAGGAGGTACAAACCTTTATTGCTCTTCTTTGTCGGATGTGTGTGGTTTTTATGACAGTTAAAAATGCAGGGAACACATTTTCTGGTCTATTTTTGTGCCGGCACCGCCATATAAACTCTGGGAAGTAGGAGTGGAACAGTTCCTCATTTGCGACTATAATTTTTCCTTCCTTCCTCCATCTTCTTTTCATTTCTTCCTTCCCCCTTCCCTTCCTCCCTATCATACACATTCTCACTTTCTGGTAACAGCGCTGAAAATCCTTATGAAAATTTCTTATAGAATTATATAAAAAAAATATCTATAGAAAATTTTCTATAGAGTCCTATGGAATTGTGACCCATTTTCTATAGAATAACCTATAGAAATGTCTGTAGAATAACCTATGGAAATTGCTATAGAATAACCTAGAAACTGATATAGAGGGCCTATAGAAATTGCTATAGAGGGTCTATAGAAATTGCTATAGAAACTACTATAGAGGACCTATAAAATGTGCTATAAAGCAGGGGTCTCCAACCCATGGCCCGCCAACATGTTTTATGCGGCCCTTCGGCTCATGAAAAAGTACAAATTATTTCACACAGAAATAATGCCCCTTGCTCCCTCCAAGTTTTAAATTTATGTATTTTATTCTGTTCACATTTTCACATTTTCGTATTAAATATCTTAATTCTTGCTAAAGAACTAGTCACACAGTCTTCCCTCAGTCGGTAGTCGCTGTCATCGTCTAAATTATTAGCTACGATTTGGGACAAGGAAATAACGTCCCAGCAGTCTTCTTCTGCCCATTCTATCCATGCGTAATTAGCCATCACTATAATTATATGGTAAAAAGCACACACTAAAGTATAAATAAAATTATATGAGAACATGTACGTACACTCTTTTTCACTTGTATACCACTGTTGCTATCGATGGCTGAATTACGACATGTAACCCTCCGTCACATCAGAAATAGTTCTAGTGTTGCACATTCTGTCTTAGAGCTTGCTGACCTTGAAAAACTAGTTTTTAAAGTAAACCCTGTTGCCAAAAAGGTCCTGCATCATGCAATTTTCACAATTCTTCGCAATTTTATGATGATTTTTGGGATCATTAAAACTAAGTCTTTCAACTTTCTGTCCCATTTTCTCGTTTTTCGCTTCCAGTTATTTAATATAGATATAATTTTTCTTTTCTGTTTTTGTAATAAAAACGATATAATATGCTTTTTTTACATGTCATTCTTTGTTATTCACGGGATGTTATTGGTGCAATTTCGCGCTATATATTTGGCTAGAAATTTTTTAGCACGGATGTATTTTCGGTACTCCGGCCCTTATTAATAGCTTAGAGCTATTAACCTTAAGTCGGAACGTAGTATAATAGCCCAATAATTTATGTAGGTTTGGGGCAGGGGTCTAATTATCTGAAACAAAATTCAACGCTATCTGGGGCAGGGAGGGGAACCATTTTTTGTGATGCGTTTATTAAAATCGTAACAAGCAAGTGAAAGAAAATTGCCTAAGGTCGATATTTAAATTTAGCAGGTTTCAATTAACATTAATTCGCAGCCTTCTAATTTGTGACCCTCTAATTCACAATCCTCTAATTTGCGACTCTCTAATGTGCAACCCTCCAATGCGCAGTGCAGTCCTCTAATTTGCGACTCGCAACTCATTAATTCTCAAGTAACTCGGTAGGTTTTCAGCATTAACAACAACCATAATTATTGCATTTACAGAAGACCTTTACCTTGCCCTTTTATTGCGTACAGACAGAAAAACCAACAGCAATAGTGGGTTTAATATCTATTGAAACCTGCTTATAAAATTTATTTTTAAGGCTTATTTCTTTTAATATAAAAGTTTTTTATGAAATCTTAATTAAATTTTTCTAGTAAAATATAAAAAAAAAAAGTTAGAAAACTTAACACTTCTACAAGAGAATGTAATTTGAAAATATTTTAAGCAGATAATTTATCCCCTTACCATAAAATTCTTTATTAATTATTAAAGGAATTTTATTCATATGTGTATTGCTCTGTTCAAATTTTATTTTTATGAATTTTTAAAAATTTAGAAAATCTATTGTTGAACAGTATATATAACTTAGTATATACAATATCATCTATAGAATAATATAGAAATAATTTCTATAGATTGCATTCGATACACATATCCTATAGAATTCTATAGAATATGGTCATTTGCATTCTGTACATTCCTCTATAAAAATACCTTTCTATAGAGGCCATTCTATACATTCCTCTATAGAAATACCTTTCTATAGAGCCTTTTCTATAGGTCTCTCTATGGAATTCTATAGAAGCTACTGAAGCTCTATAAATCATTTTCATAAGAGAAGCCTCATTTAAACTAGGTCTAGCTCACAACCTCATTTCATACTCATATCTGGACGAAATTAATCCTTCTTTTATAACCCACATTTCTATTTCAACCATAATTCCACAAAAAAAAGACAGCATCAGTCATTCAGACATAACGCAATCCACTACAACGAACAAAACACAGCCAAAAGAACAACGAAGCACTTGAAAATGGCTTTACCAGCTTGGAAGACAATGTGTGCGTGACGTCAAAAGCTCATCTGCAGCGACTTTTCTACTCTTTCCAAGAGGAAAAAGGCACTAAATCAATAAATACGTCAGGAGTGGGGGTGGGGGGGCACAGTTGTGAATGAAGCTGTAAAGGGAAGCCTGATCAGAAAAAGGTTGAGAAACACTGCTGAAGATAACATTAATTATGAAAAATTAATTGATAATCTTGCTGAAGAAAGAGCAAGGAAAGATATTTTTAATATATAAACTTTATAGCCTATGTAATATAAATGAAAGTCTCAAATGATACGTTTTTTAAAAAAATTTTGATGTGATATAGGATGTCTTTTTAATTGTGGAAAACATAATAAAACAAACCTTCCACCATTTAAAATCGGACAGTTTTCAAGAACTCTCAGCCTAGTGCACCGTTAACCCAGGTTCGACTCCAAACAGTGCAAAGAACGCTTACTTAGAGATCTCAGAAAGATCGCACTGCTCACTGTAGTCTGGGGTTTGGTTCCCTAGGCCTTAAGAGGTTTGGATTCCTCTGAAAACTGTAGGTCCAAGAGGTTCGTATTCCTCGGAAAATTGTAGGTCCAGAGGTTCGGATTCCTCGGAAAACAGTAGGTCCCGGCGCAGCATGACCACTGTAGTCTTTGAGCCGTAAAACCACAAACAAACAAGATCTCTATTTTTTCAGAATACATAGTGAGTTTATGATAAATGCTTTCTAAATGACACAATGGCATACATTGATGACTATGTATTTAGTGCCCTAAGTATTTATGATGAAATTAAATGAACATAGCTTGCAGAATGAACCTTGTTGTCCTTGTGCCATAAAAATGCAACCAATCAACCATAAACGAACATAGATGCTGCAATGTGGAACAAACGATCATATTGTTTTTTTAGCATCTGAAAATAAAGCTTATATATTATTGGGAAATTTACTAACGTAAGTTTCTTTATATCGTATTTTTTTATTGAATTGAAATATAAGTGATGATATAACATGTTCATTAAATTTTAAGCAAATTCAAAGCTAAATGTTATTGTATGTATGTTTTATGCAGATATGTTAACTGTACTGACTTTGTTTTCAGAAGTTTTAAAATTTAAATTCCAGAACGCATTCAGTGAGCGACCAAGTGTATGGAGCATTTTCGTTGGTCCCAAGCTCTCTCTCTATAAACAGGTCCTGCTGTAAAAATAGACAAGTTTAATTTATATTACAAAGGGCCCGGAAAATTTTTTTCTAAAACTCCTTTCTTCTAAAATTTTCCTTTTTGACAGACATACATGCAACCGGCGACTTTGCCATTTTGGAAATCATGTTTTCATTAATGGAGGAATGTTTGGAAACTAATAGTTTTGATTATTATAGTTTTTAAACATTTCTCCATTAACGGAAAAAGGGATTTTTCCAAAATGTTGGCAAGTTTTAAAATGTCTCCATGGTTACCATAATGCGGATTATTACTGATTTTTATTTTGATGTTATATCTGGGTTTTGTGCAAAATGTATGTTATACCTAGGGCAAAATAACATTCCCATGCGATTTTCAAGGAGACTTCAGAATCTTGATGTAATAACAGGGTTGTTGCTATAACTGGGTTTGGCTATATCATCATCATCATATTCAACCATTATCTATCCACTGCTGGATGAAGGTCTCTCCAAATGCTTTCCACACAAGTCTATCCTGGGCCATTCGTTTCCACGTCACCCCAACCTCTTTTCTTATTTCATCCACCCATCTAGTTTGAGGACGTTTTCTAGGTCTTCGGTGGTCTCTTGGAATCCAGTTCAGAATTTCTGTTGTCCATCGTTGATCAGTTCTTCTTGCAATATGCCCAGCCCATCGCCATTTCAGCCCTTTTACTTTAACAATGATGTCCTCTACTCTAGTTTGCTCTCTCACCCAAGTGTTTCTTTTTCGATCTCTCCTAGTTATTCCAAGCATGCACCTCTCCATGCTCCTTTGCGTTGTCTGTAACTTTCGTATTGCTCCAACTGTTAGACTCCATGTCTCTGATCCATAAGAGAGGACTGGCAATACACACTGGTTGAAGACTTTTCTTTTTAGACATAAAGGCAATTTCCCCTTCAGGATAAAACTGTTTCTTCCAAATGCACTCCAGCCAAGTTTAATACGTCTGTTGAGTTCTTTCATAATGTTGCCATCCATTGAAATCAGCTGGCCAAGGTAAATATATGAATCAGCAATTTCTAGCTCAGTGTTGTCAACTTGTATTTTTGTTTCCTCTACAAAATTATTGAACATGATCTTAGTTTTTTGTAGGTTCATCTTGAGTCCAACTTCTTCACTTCTAGTTGAGAGCTCTTGTACCATGTCTTGGAGTTCCAATGGGTCCGTTGAAAAAATAACAATGTCATCAGCAAACCGCAGATGATTTAAATATTCACCATTTATTTTTATTCCCTTGTTAAAAATAAATGGTGAATATTTAAATCATCCCTTTTTGCCCTTGGCTATATACTTAGAAATATATATATATTCTGAAATATTCCAACTGTATGATAAAATTGTGTTAGATGATGCACATTATTAGCAAACCTGAAGTTTTTAATGGCAAACTCAGAATTTAATCAGCGTTATCTCATTTTTTGTGTATTGTTATTCATATATAACCCCTGGTAAAATAAATGACAAATCTAATGTTCTTACATAATTTTAGTACTTTTTCTGTTCGTAACTGTTTTTCTACAACTAATAGTTAAAATAATTACTTTAACATCTATTTCAAAATACCTGATATAGATATTACCTACTATTTAAAATGTGCTGTGAAAGCCTTTGTGAAACCACCCATATATATTTTGAATAGTTCCAAACTTTTATGACCCACCACCATAAAACCTATGGTTTTGTTTGCAAAGTTGACTGATGGTACCGTTAGAAAGGAACTGACGTCACAAACAGGCTAGTTCATTACACAAAAGTGGAAGACGTCATGTCCGAACTGGTTTTTGGCGCAGACAAAGGCTCGCTAAAAGCTAGTTCTGAAATGACGTCCTCCCCTCTGCTGTAATGAACTAGCCCGTTTGTGACGTCAGCTCCCGTGAATTCTAATGGTACCATCGGTCAACTTTCGGTGAACAAACTGTAGGACCCATTATTTAGAAACCAATTCTCTACAGCAAAGATGTCTCTATGACAAAATTTCCTCAGGGAAAACTTCGTCTTCTAAATACAAAAACTGTTAAGTCAAGAATTTGTTGTAACAGCTGTGAAATTTACAATTATAGTATGCTCTCCCATTAACAACTTCAAAGGTACAGAGAAAAAATATCATTAAACAGGAGAAAAAAATTATTTGGAATGTATGTAACTCTAATGAAGTATTTTCCCAGGACTGCAAAATACCACTGTTAAACTTGTCATTAATTAGAATGTAATTGTGAGAATTTGCTGTACTGTTTTGCTTTGAATTGTTGTAATATTACTGTCAGGGTTTGCATGGCCCTTAAAACTTAAAAACTCCTAGAAACTCCTTAATATTTTCATTCAAGTTTAAGGGTCCTTAATATTATGTGGGTCTCCTTAAAAACTTTTTAATTTTGCATTCATGGTAGCAACCATGATTAGCCAAATGTGCAATCGTCATGACCCTTCTTATTGTCGCGACCTTGATGTATTGTCATTGCATCATCAGAATATCAAGTGCATTCGGTAAAAATGGTTTAAAGCTTAATTTTTTACAATTGGAATGCACTTTGCGCATTGTCTTTCATTTTAAGATTTTTTTCAGATATCAAAAAATTACCACCAGTATTTAATCTAAAATAATATACCCTAGCAGAAATTATGCACATATACATAAAGATTTTGATTATTTTAGACTAAATTATCAAGTCTAATTGGGTAGGTATATAATTTCCAGTTTTACTTCCTTGTGGAATTTTACAATTTTAACTAGTTGTCATTAATAACTGAGTATCAGATGAAATCAGTTAATTTGTTCCTAATGAGCTGGCGGTCCACCACAGAATGATCCTCGCTGTCCACCATAAAACAACCAACCAACCTAATGAAGCTGTGCATAAATTCTTATAATATTCTGCTAAGGTTTCTTGTAGTGCAAACGTGTAATTTTTCAATTTTCTGTGGTGATTTATTTAAAATTATGTAATTATTTATAATAATCATTAATAGTCTGAAAAAAAGTGGACTCCTTAAAAAATGTTTTTAGGGCCCTTGAAAACTCCTTAATTTTTATTTTGAAAGTAAGTATGAACCCTGACTGTATTTCTTTTTCTAGTCATGCAGTCCATTCCAGGGCCTTCCTTTCGAGGGCCAGATTTCCCAGGACCATCTGTTCCAAGGCCACCTTTTCCAGGGCCATATGTTCCAAGGCCATCCATTCAAGGACCCCCTGCTCCTGGATTGTTTATGCTAGGACCATCTGCTTCAGAATCTACTCCAGGACCAGCTGCTCCAGGACCTTTCGTTCAAGTACTGTCCTTTCAAGGGGTGTCCATTCTTGGACTATCAGTACTTGGACCTAGTAGTAGATATGCATTATACTTAAGTATGTGATATATTTGTATACTTGTGTTTAAATTTTCTCTCATAAAATGCTAACATCTTTAAATTATTTCAAAGTTTTAGCATGCTAAAATTAATGAAAAAATATTAACAGGAATATTTTTAAGTAATTTCTTAACCTAAGTATAAAAGTCAGTTTGGATTATTAAGCATTTTTATGAAAATATTGGCATAATATACATTCTACAATGAATACAGTGGGTGTTCAGTAGTGTCCACACATTTGTTTTGGTTCCCTGAAGAGGTTGTGAGATTCCTCGGAAAACTGTAGGTCCCCCATCTCAGAATGACCCTTACTATTTTTGCATTGTAAAACTTACAAAACGGAAAACAAACAAAATTGACATTACATTAAGCGATGTAAATAGCCACCAGAGAAAGAGGGCGAGCGAGCTTGTGCACGCTATTGGAGAGGCTGTTTTCTATTCTGATGTATGGTGTGATAGCTCTTTTCTCTTCATGCTCTCATGTGTCAAAAAGGATTCTAGTTTGAATCAAAATATGGAGTGTCAGAAATTAAAATTTCCTTGTACTTCTTCCTCAAGCTTCTTTAATTGGGGAATTTGCTTTTTGTGTATTTAAATACAAAAAATGTTCCATACATCACCATACTCAGTGGCTTAACATCTGAAATGTTGGAATATAAATCCAATGGCCATTAGTTTGAGTGCAGCCCGAGTGTGTGTGGTAATCCTTTCCTCCTCAGACACTTGTATGTAAAAAAAGGTAAAGTGTCAAAAAATAATTTCTGTGGCTAATTCCTCCACATTGTCTCATCGTTAATCAGGGTGTATCCTCTTAAGCACAACATTTCACCTCACACAATGTGGTCCCTGACAATACTAGAATGATTATATTTTTTTATTCCAATATAAGAAATTAACAATTTGTCATATATCTCATTTATAGCTTAAATATTAACTTCAATAAATATATTTATAAAACAAGTAATTTGTGTATCTACCTTTCTGTTTTTTAACCTCTAATAATTTTAACATTGAAAATGTGTGTATATATTTTACTATAAATAAATAAAATGAATCACATTATGTAATGTAATCATTTTATGGAAAGAATTTCCTAATTCTACCTTTTTACTGCAGAAATTTGTACTTATATATCCCCGCCTATGAGAACCTTCCTTTACCCCAAATACCTCCAAACGATCACATATAATGGATATTTTCCCATTATTGAGAATTTTTTACAGTTGTATGTGGGACCTTTTTTACAGATAGTTCTTTTGAGTAACCAGCTCTAATTTTTGGCCTTGTGGTGGTAACGTGTTTGCTTAGAATGTTGTTAACCCAAGTTTTACTCCCAACGGTGCCAAAATAGAATGCTTACCGACAAACAGTTCACTGTAGTCCAGGAATTGGTTTCCTAAGCCTTAAGAAGTTCAGATTTCTCAGAAAACTATAGACCGTGGTGCAGCATCCTTTGCTATCCTTATGCCATAAAACAAAACAAATCCTCACTTGAAACCTGGCCATATATTCTAAATAACAATCCTAAACTCCATCCAGAGGCGGATTAAGCTCATTGGAAGCCCCTGGCGGTAAAACTTTTGAGGCCCTTGGATCCAAGCATCGAAATAAAAAAAAAATAAGGAACTGATGGTATTTTTAGGAGGATTTCAGTATTAGTTTTAGTGAGTTGCTTAAACCGGCAATATGTAGATCAAGGATGGATACAGGATGTTATTAAGGGGGTGATTTCGGGGGCCACACTGGGAAAATTTTTAATTTGGGCTGTTAAATAGTTTAGGTAAATGTTATATTACTAGCCTTCCTTTATACTAGTGGTCGGAATCTGCGGCTCGCGAGCCAAATTTAGCTATTTGGCTATTGGAGTGTGGCTTCTTTACGAATGATGTATTTAATTTTTTTCTATTTTAATTAAATAGTATTAGGTATCAGGATTTCAGAAATAGCAAAGTAATGTAAGCCTTCGTTAAAAAACCTCTCGATGCTACCGTAGCAGAATTAAAATTCTCTCCCTTGAATATTGACACTGGCATTTTTGAAATACAGTCTGGATTTAAAAATCAAAAATTTATGGAGCTCCAAATTTGAACGCCTTAATGCTGATATGGAAAAATTGGAGAAAACCAAATGTGCTTGAGTTCACAACATACATTGTCTGCTTTGAAATAACTGGGGAACGAAGACGATGATTTTTGAGACTTGGAATGATATTTCTGAGTCTCATGATCAGTTAAAAAAGCTAGTATTTCCTGTTCTTTTTTTATTCGGCTCAGCATATTCATACGAACAATCTTTTGCAAACATGAACCTTTTCAAAAGTAAATTGAGAAATCGTCTTATTGATGAGAATCTGGAATCATGCCTAGAGTTGTAAAAAACTCGGGAATTTTGGACACATTGGAAACTTTGGGGAAGAAACCAAGATAGCTAGAATAAAGGAGGTAGTCCCGTCCGCACCTTTCTTCCTATTGGTTGATTGTGTCGAATCGACCAATAGGAAGAAAGGTAAGGACGGGACTACCTCCTGTATTCTAGCTATCTTGGTTTCTATGCTCAAAGTTTCCAGTATGCCCAAATTTCCTGGGTTTTTTACATCTCTAATCATGCCTAACATTAAAAACAACATACAAACCTGACTTACACGAACTTTCCAAGGAAATGTAAGACCATTCTTCCCATTAAACAAGACAATATTTTAATTTTAATAATAAAAAGTAATTTTTATCTATAAATAAGATTATGTTAAAGTATGATATCTAGTTTTAATCAGTGTACCTAGCTTTAATGAACTTCTAAAAACAGGGTTTTTATTTAGAAATTTGGCCCTGAAAATAAATCTAAATCGTTGTACTGTTGATATTTGGTTCTTTCGACTAATGAGTTTACCGACCACTGCTCTATAGTTACCAAAATATTTAATTTAAGACAATGAATTAAAGCTGGGCTTTTCTTTAATTAAACTATATGGTTTAGGGCAGACTATAGTCGAGTATGACAGACAGATAACCTAGTAAAGGAGACATATACAATAACGAAAACGATAATTTACAATGTAATTAATAGAACAAGTTTAAATTATAGAAGCATAATTATTTTACTTTTTTTATAACAAGCGACTTTTTTTAAAAAAATCAAGTTAATAGTGCAAAGTCTAGCCATCTTGGTTTCTTTGAAAATTTGTCAATCACTTTATTTACATCAATATGAATGTCTCTATGGGTGTGTATTAAAAGTCTCTTCTGTCATCCGCGTTCGAAGCCAAGTTTAACGGCGCTTCAAGGATAAAAAACTACGTTATGCTGAAGCAACACTTACTGAAAAAGTAGTTTGAAAGGCAAGTAGCTTATAGATTCGTGGAAAAACGTCTTGATCGCATTTCTCCAAGACTTAGAGACTTTGGACGCCTGTGTAAGACTTTTATTTATTACAGTCGTAACAAACAATACATAAAATATCCTTTGTCTTAATTTTTCCTATTTAACCCTGACGGAAGGGGCGATCGCCCCCTCCGACCTTCGCTGCATCTGTCCTTGATGTAACTAATAATAAACTCAACGTTTCAAGAAAAATCAGAAATTATTTTAAAAAGTCTAACAGCGACTAAGTTACCTGAGTGCTTAAAAAATGTTTTGTATATAAATTTGTGTCTTGATTTTTCTTTAGCAAATACAGCTATTGTTTTTGCAGTATCTATTTTGCCCGAAATTTTTTGTTCTACGTGTAGTATAGCCATATTGTTCAACCTATGCTCTCCCATCCTACCCCTTAAATGGTTTTTAACGTATTTTAAAACTGACAAAGATCTTTCACTTGATTCATTTGATATTGGCATTGTTAAAAATATTTTCGAAATAATATCTACATTAGGAAAAGTTCCACTCTCTTTGTACACTTCGAACTATTATTCAATAGCACTTCTGGCTATTTATTTATCAGCTTCTTACACTCTTATGTTTTCTCCTTTCATAACAATATATATTGATATTCTTTGAAAATGTTCTTGCAAACTTCCTTTATCATTTATAACTTTTTAATATCACTTTAGTATCACACCTCCAAACATATTTTTTTCATTCTTTAGCCTATGTAATTATTATTTTTCATAAATTCTGCAAAAATAGAATAAACAATACTTACAATTCGATTGAACTCTTTACGTCCTGGTATGTTTATCCAAGTGATATATACTCACTAATAAATACTTCAATAATAATGATGCACCAATAATCCCATTGATTATATGCGCCCAATAATAATCAAATAGTTTCTTTCCTTTTTAAGTTTTATTTATTATATAATAACTATTATCTCTTTAAAATAATAATAATAATACAAAGGGGATTTTAGAAAAATTAATACAATCGGGACGGACCATAAATGTCCTCTCACCTTCATTAGGTTTACTCAGAAGATCCGATTTTCGCGCGGAAATATTGTTTAAACAACGGTTTTCTCTTCCCGTCCAATTACCCTCTAGTATTTTCGCGCTTAAGTGTAAATACATATATATATAGGTTAAATATTAAGGCGCGTGCCTAGAAGTCAAATCAAAGTTTATCTTCACTTCAGCTTTTTATAAGAAAAATGGCGCTATTGAGAACATGGTACCTGGCATTATAATTTAATTTCATTTAATTCTCATTTCGCTCATTTAATTATGCACGGTAAAACTACAGTTATGACTGTAGCATTTAATTGTTATGGCACTCAGTATTGCACTAATATGATTTTTCATTACTTTAATTTAATAAAAGAACGTTCTGTACTTATATACGTAGAATACGTGAATAATATTAAATATTGCATCTTTCGCTTTTTGTGTTGTGGCAGTTTTTAACTAGGAATCTCTCAAGCTTGAGGCCCCTAAAAGATTTGGGGGGGGGCAGCCGCTTAATCCGCCATTGTGCGCAATCATTTCCCCCCCCCCTCATAGACTTTCAAGAGACTAAAAGAAAATTCCGATTTAAATCTAAACTTGTTGAGTCACGGAAATTAATTCTAGTAATGGTACTTAATTACGAAACAACCATTATTGTGCTGCCTTAAAATAATAAAACAATTTTCAAAGAAATAAAAGCTTTTATTAAAAGGACTTCGGAGATCTCTTTTGGAACCAGTTGTAATAGAGCTTAGGTGGAGGTTGAGTTAATACG
>QLNU02015360.1:54684090-54707691 GCA_006491805.2 Dysdera silvatica
TGGCCACCCATATATTTAAATAATTAAAAAGTATAATTTTCATAAATTTTTGCGACACATTACAATCCCCATCAACACCTCCCTGCATACACCAGTGATGAGGAGCAAACTATTTCAGAATTGAGAGAGTTTTGGTTTTGATGGTTTTGTGAAAAAAAAGCTAAATTTATAAGTATCAGATCTGACACGTATAGGCAATAATTTGAGGGGATGGCCACGACGATTCGATGCATAAGGGGCAGAGGAAAGTATTGGATTAGTAAAAGGAGGTGTAAGCTCATGATACATCTTAAAAAGTTACTAACCAATGATGCATTCGGGTAGTGACCCAAGTGGGGAGGGGGGGTAAGTCTGAGTTCCGATTTAAGTGTGGAGATTGATTGGTAAAAAGACCATGGATGGCTAAATTTTGGATAGCTTCAATTTCGGTAATGTTATTAAGTTGATGAAGGTCCCAAATCACATCTCCATAAGATAAAATCGGTAGAATATAACTTGTATAGCAAAGTAGGCGGATTTGAGTTGTGTTTGAGCTGTCTTCGAAGGTAATAGTTTGGATCTAGCCTTGTTTTTATCATTGTGGTAGTATGTACATTCCGTCAAAGAGCGGTAGTAAAAGTTAAACCAAGGTATTTATGAGATACTACAGGGTAATTGGCATATTGTCAAGTTTATACATGAAAAGTGAAGGATTGTTCATGATGAACTTGAAGGCGGATTGTTTTAGAAGGATTTAGTGGTAAGGACCCTGATTTAAACCAGTTGAAAATGAAATTTAAATTGAATTAGAGATTTTCATGATCAATGGGGTAAGATCTTAGAATAAATTAATACCAGATCTCTATTTACAAATATTTGTAAATAGGGATGTGGCAATTGTATAATAATTTTACTATTAATCATGTCCGGAGTGTCAACTGCATGTGGGTTATGCTTGCTCCAGTTTAATTTTTTAAAGTAAGATTGTAATTAATAATTTTTTAAAGTAAATATTGAATCTGGGTGTTTAAACTGTTTGTATATAGGGATTTGACAAATGTATGATTTTACTATTAGTCGTGTCCAAAATTTCAACAACACATGTATTTACGCTATGGGTTTTAATTAACCTTGGGAAAGAGCTTTCATGTGGTTTTCACCATATTAATGGATTTGTTTCTAAGTTCATTTTCGACATTGTCATATAGTTATTCAACTCTATTTCTACCCTCCTCTTTTGATTTATCACTGGCTCATCGAAAATCTCATCTTCATCTTCCAATAATTTTAATATGATAAACTTTTATTGATTGCAGTGTATAAATTTATTTAGCTAGTGGTCAGTTCATTAAATATCAAATAATGTCATGTAAGTGTTGTATGGCAGTTTTTTTATTTTCTGCATTATTGGAATCAGTAAAATTTAATTGAAATCTGGGCTCACATACTTAATGTGGATTGTACAAGCTCTTCTACCTTCTTGGACAGTGAACATTGGACGTTAAAATAGAGGATGAAATAAGAAACTCAAAAACGCTTTACCCAATTTCAGAAAAAAAACATTTTTAATTCCAAGGCTCTATGGCTACTGATTCAAAAAATACATCGGGGGAGGAGGAGGCCTAAAACTTTTTAACCCCCCTTTTTAAGTTTTAAGCCCCCTCCTCCCCTGATGTATTTTTTGAATCAGTAGCCATAGAGCCTTGGAATTAAAAATTAAGGCTAATGAATGAATAACTGTTTGACAATGCCAAAAATGAACTTAGAAACAAATCCATTAATATGGTGAAAATTACATGAAAGCTCCTTTCCAAGGTTAATTTAAAAAAAACATTAGCGTAAATCCATGTTTTGTTGAAATTCCGGACGTGACTAGTACAATTATACATTTTCCAAGTCGCTATTTACAGACAGTTTAAATACCCAGATTCAATATTTACTTTAAAAAAATTAATTACAATCTTACCTTAAAAAATTAAACTGGAGCAAGCATAACCCACATGCTGTTGACACTGTGGATACAATTAACGGTAAAATTATTGTACAATTGCCAGATCTCTATTTACAAATATTTGTAAATAGGGATCTGGTATTAATTTATTCTAAGATCACCTCGCACCAATTTTGGAATTGAACCTTCATTTTAAATTTCAAAGCTTCATGTCTATTGGATCAAAAGATACATCACTGGGATTAAAAACTTACACCCCTTCCCTATCTTTTACTCCTTAGAAGTCCAATTTTAAAATTTTGACGTTGAGATACATTAGTTTATGCATAGAGACTACTAAGTTTCAAAAAATATCTCAAATTTCTACGTGAATTTGCAATTTAAAACTGGTGAAATCTCATTAATGCGGGATTGTCATAGGGCACTCATTTTTATCCATACAAATGGAGTCCCTCACTCAGCAGATGGTAAATTTCAGTATCTAAAACTTTAAAAATTGTATCGTGTAGTATCCATTTCATTGTTTTCAAATGTCTAAAACGCCACCTATCATTAACCTTTGAAATAAAATTTGTATTGTGTTTAAAAAAACACATCCAGGTAATATTTATTGTGCAAACCGCACTTCAGTGCTATAATTTTTCCTTTTTTTTTTTAATGAATTTTAAAGTTTATACAGACATTGGTTGACCCTGTATAAATGGCACAATTGACCTTCCTAATCAAAATCAACAGGATGTGAGAATTCTTCCTAGGCAGAACCAATAAATATTGTATTAGGACTCAATCCAATCAGAAAATGCATATCGATTTTGAGATATCACGGTAATCAACTCAATTTCACCAGAAGAAAAATTGCCCAGTTTTTAACATGGAACATCTATGCATAATGAACGATCAACATCGGAATGAAAAGTATAGATATTGACATCGCGTATATGTAAATTTTTGATCGACATCAATTTGATATCGCTCATGCGTATGGCATTCAATCCACATCAGTTTTGGAAGATATTGATTGGTATGACATAGTATGTGTGTATATGTTGTTCATTCTACATTATGATAATTGCGAAACCGTAAAATGAGAAATTGGTTTCATGAAGCATACTTTATATCAATATTTCACGATGTACCGATACATCGCCCAGTCCTACTCAACATATCCAATTTAAAATCGTTTTTTAACAACTTAAATTCTTCAAATTTATTAATTGAACTGGTTGCATTAATATGCATTGTTTTTATTGTTTTATTAAGAAGTTAAGTGTAAGAAAGTTAAAGTCTGTATTAATGTTTACCATATTGTGAAATATTTAACATTTGATGCTTTTAATGCTAATTTTTTCTTGTAAGAAAAATGTCTGCAATGTAATTGGTCTTATTTTTGTGCTTATTTCTAGACAATGGGTCAATGTACTACAAAATGTCCGTGAAGCTTTCAGAGAGTTGGAATTTAACAAAATCGGAAAGTTGAACTCTGTTATAACTGATATCAAGACACTCTTTGTTTTCAAGGAAGAGCTTAATGGTAGCGATATTGGTAAGCAAAGTTATATTATTTTTAAGAATGCAGTGTTTGTACTTTCTCTGAAATCTTTAGATGTAATTTAATTTAAAGGTTTACTAAATTGTTCACAGAATAATAGATTCTTGAGACATTTTATTTTTTATGGGTATTCCTATATTGTCTCTGTGCTCCAGATCATGCATGGTTAGATTGTCAAACAGGGTGTCTCTCTCTCCATATATATACAGGTCTGGAAAAGTTAGGGAAGTTTTTTCTGACTGTAAAAGTCAGGGAAATTTGAAATTCATTGTTATAATAAATAACTTATTAAAATAATTTTCCTGAACTGTGTTTTTCATACCACATTACCCACTGAAAATTTTGAAAAACTTGTACTTTTGACTAAAGGATGATGCCAGAAGTCTATGGGATTTTGCCTACGGCGTTCCACAACAAATCAGACGCCATTCGACGCGTCTCACTGAGTAGATAAAATGTGTCAATGCAATGGGCGCAAAGCTGTCAGATCATGAAGTAACGAGTTATAGGTCATAGAAGGTCATTGTATGAGAAGGATCTCATACTCAGACGTGCTGGAGACTTAACTGGAGATTCTCCTCATAGGATCAACGTTCTATGACCTGTAACTCGTGACTGCATGATCTGACAGCTTTGCTCCCATTGATATTTTTTATCTACTCAGTGAGACGCGTCGAATGGCGTCTGATTTGTTGTGGAATGCTGATAGACAAAATCTTAATAACATCGGAGATCCTCCTCACAGAATGACCTTCTATGACCTCTAACTCATGACTGCATGATCTGACAGCTTTGTGTCCATTGACATATTTCATCTATTCAGTGAGGCGCGTCGAATGGCATTTGATTTGTTGTGGAACGCCCATGGGCCATTTTTGGCATCCTCCTTTCTTCCAAAAATTACCCTTTTGCACCAAAACTAATATAATTTATATAAAATTATTAAGCCCATATATACACTATATACCCAACAGTCACCGGACACTTTTGATTTTAGATATTTTTTCAAATTTCTCGAGAAATACAAAATAAATTATTCTTCAAGGTCAGTTATGTAAAGAACATACTTGGACTCACACTTCTCAGTGAAGATTCAGTCAAGAATGCATTTAGGGGACCGACAACAAATCAAAGAAACAATATATATTTGTAATCATCCTGTATCACAAAAAAGTGGAAATAATTCGTAACTTTCAAAAAAGATTTTACTTTCTTTGTACAATACTTCTGTTCATTTTTGTGAACATAGCATGTACAGTAAACCCACGGTGAATCGTTTAGGTATATGAATCCATATTCATCACCGAGAGTCATAGATAATAGAAATACATCAGCCGTTCACATTAGGCGGTGCTGCGGTATATTTAAAATAACTTTCTTTAATAATCAGGCTTAAGACACTACATGACAACAATTTTTATGGCCGTTGAATAATAAATGTCTTTTTTCACAAGAAATGTATAAAAATTTATCAATACATATTTTCTACCTTTTCTTTTATGGACTTAATTGTTTTAGCAAATGAGGGGTTAACATACAGTTTACTTAAGCATAAACATACACTTATACAGATACTTAACAAAGCTGTAAAATACATATTTACTATGTAAGAGTTAAAATATTTTTTATTTTTCTTCAAAACAAACAAATATTGAAATTAAAAATGTTTTGTTATTCATTTTGCGTTAAATAAAAGAAGCAGTTACACTTTTTTTTTTGACAGTTATTCACTGTCGAAGTCATCCATAATTAAGTTCCGACGACATCCTCTTTTAAATGTTGGTTTTGTTATTTCATAGCTTGAAGATTCACTTGTTTCTTCTCTATTATTTTCGTTGTTTAAAAGGGCATCTTCTTGTGCTTTCAACAATTTACACACTGGACTTTAAACGCAGCGTATGTATGTACCAGAGCTAACAGATATGTACTTCCTCTAAATGAAATCGGGTTTAATTTCGCAAAGATTTATGTTCTTAAAACTTTCCTTTTCTCAAATTTTAGTTGATTAAAATAAATCATACGATATACGTTTTTTCAGACTCGTTTAACGTGCATCACAACTAGAAACAAACTGAGACGATCTCCTCTAAAAATGGGGTTTTCCCGAAATTTGAGAAGCACAATGACGTTTAGTGTTACCAGCCAAAAGTTATATTAATTATTGGAGCTAAAACGTAATAAAATCGCAACACCTGTCTCATTCCTTTACCGTGTTATGCGAGCTTCTTTTAGCGTGTTATACGAACACGATCACAATTTTTCCGCCGTGTTATACGAATCCGTCTTATATGAACCCGTGTTATAGGGAAATTGAGTCTACTGTATATCCATGAAGATGTGAACGTTTCTTTGAAAAATTCCATTTTTTTTCACATTTTTTTACTTATGGGATGCAGAGTTTTCAACCAAATTTCAAAAAACTTATATAAAACTTGTCAATTTAAAAGAAAAATATACTGAAATTTGAAATGAATATATTGAATGTTCGAAGAAATATGAGTATTTATGGGTAATAATTTTTAACTATGCATGCTCGAAAGGTAAAAAAAAGTATTTCATAATTCGGTAGCCAATTATATAGGGTAACTTATATAAAATTTTTAGTTGAATATCATAAAGTTTCAAAAGTTACCGGCGATGCAGTGAGCTGCATTTCAGTTACTTTCTAAAAGTAGCTGAATGGTAAGGGATTTTCCACAAATTGTTGTTCCCTAATTCATCGGACACCCCTGTGCTCTAAATGAACTTGCCAGTATTATGCAAATAAGTGTTATCAAAAACATAAATTACATAAAAAGTAGTTATCAAAAATGCGTCTGATGCTATATAAGAGAAGGAAAAAACTACTTAAACATAAAACACATGTTAGACGTCAAAATGAACAAACATAAAGAACTGAGTAAAATTGTAGGTGCCCATAAATTTGGGCATTTCGTCAGAGAAATTTCTCTGAAATTAAATGTGGTGAAGTCTACTATCAGTGTCAGTGTTAGCCAATGGAAACGATGTAAGATAACTAATAAGTGTAATGTTCACACAGGTAAACCGAAAAAATTGGTAGGGACTGCAGGACACTTAAGGTATTGTTAGAAACACCCACCAAGTATCCCTGCCAGCAATCATAGATGACTTCTAATGCCAAACACATACAGAAGAAATTAATGACAAAATGATCTGTTGTGAGATAATTGAACTGGGTTTCATGGACGTGCGGCTGCCCACAAGCCTCTGATAACACATATCAATGCTGGACCGCATCTGTAATAATGCAAGGAACACCACCATTGGACTGTTGCTCAATGGAAAAATGTGTTGCAGAGTCCAGATACATGTTGTGCCAGTCAAATGGACGCATATGGACCTGGTGAATGCCTAGTGAGTGGCATTTACCAGAGTGCGTAGTTTCGATTACGAAGCTTGGTGGTGGGAGCATTATGGTGTGGAGCTATTTTTCTTGATTCGGGCTTAGCCCATTAATTTTAATCGACAGCAAGATAGATTCAGGCTTATACCAAGGTGTGCTGCACAATAGCATGCTTCCCATGTTGTGGCAACAGTTAGGGGTAGACACATTCCTCTACCAGCAGGATGATGCTCCTCTCCACACAGCCAGGTCTACTGTTGACTGGTTTGTAGATAATGAGGTGGAAATGCTTCAATAGTCTGTCCAAAACCCAGATTTGAATCCCATTGATCATGTTTGGGGTGAATTGGAGCATTGGTTGCATTTAAGGCCAACTTGACCAAAAAATAAGCAGGGTTATTTGTCGCATTGCAAGAAGAATGGCAAAAAATTCATCCAACGGTATATCAAAAGTTGGTGGAGAGCCTACCCCAACGAATACATGTTATCATAACAGCAAAGGGATATTCGACTGAGTATTAATAGTCATACTCTACTGAAATAGAACTAACAGCAATGTGTGTGTGGATACATAGTGTTACCCTGTCATTTATATAAATAATGTAATTTATGTAATATAGATTATTGTAATGAGTGAAATACTATAAAAATGCAATTAACAAATGACAATTTGTGGAAAATCCTTTATCATCTAGCTATTTTTAGGAAGTAACTGAAATGCAGCTCATTGTATCGCCGATAACTTTCTAAATTTTACGATATTCAACTCAAACTTTCATGTAAGTTGCCCTATATAATTGCAGGGGTGATTTTGTTCTGGGAATTTCAACTTGCCTCTTCCGGGATTTCTTTTTAAAAATTACAAAATTTCGTTTTGTTTCTTATAATTTTTTTTATATTCCTTTGGTTAAGTGTCTTTACCAAAAATGTTATGTAACTTTTCATGAAATTTTCTGGCATATTCCGGGAATCTGGTTTGGACTACAATCACCCCTGTAATTGGCTACCGAATTATGAAAAAAAAAAAATTTCTTATCTTTTGACCATGCATAGTTAAAAATTCTTACCTATAAATACTGATATCTCTTCGAATATTCTATTTATAAGTATCTAAGTATTTTTACTAATAAAAATAAATAAATATGTAAAAAGGATACATAAAAAAAAGTGATCGATTTCCCCGGGCATTGAACACAAAAACACGGATCGCAACGCTGCAATGACAGCAACTACCTATTCGCTTGCGGAGGAGGTCGTATTTTAAGCTTATATATCGGATGCAAAATCTTTAAAAATGCATATCTTCGAAAATAATGCGCATTGGCACGAATATCGAGATACGTATTTCCTTATTTTGGCTCTACTTTCATCAAAATTGGTTGGAGCACTCACGGCGGGTTCCCCTTGTTAGTGCCGATGGTGGGGATATCCTCTTAGAACTTCAGCTGGACGCTTTTTTATATGAAGAAGATAAGCTTAGAATTCGCTAATGATTTGATGTATTTTATAAATATATTTAATAATGCTATCCAAGTAGACTAAAAATTTAGAGCTAATTAATAAATTTTTTAACAAATTCTGCATTGAGTCAACGATGGGTCCTGCTGTGGTGTAATGGTAAGGCGTTCGCCGTTATCCAAGATTTGACTCCCAACGATACCCCCCACCAAGAAAAAGTTTACCATCAAACCGCTAGCTGCAATTCAGGAGTTGGTTCCTTAAACCTTAAGAGGTTTGGAATTTCCAAATAAAATTTGCATACCTGCCAACTCGTACAATTTGTCTGTACAATGTATGGATTTTGATGAATTGAACGATTGTACGAATGATTAGTAAGATTGTACTCTCTTTTTTTTTAATTTTATCATTAATTAACAAAAAACACAATACTGAGTTGTGACCTCAATCTATTCCCATGACTAAGCTTGAACGATTTATCGATACATCATGAAAAACTGGTGTGAAGCCAACATCATACCGGTTTCATAATTTTCAAATTGGCGATACATCATGATTTCACGGTGTCATACCGCCAATTCCGATAGTCTTTGTGCGCATGTGCAGTTTTACGATATCAGCTCATTGCTTGGTCTGGATGGTTTCCCGGTTTTACACTCATCTATATCCTGACATGGATCACGGGAAAATAATGCATTGCTCATGCCCATCGACTTCATGCCGATGCTTCTGAATCTTTCCTTTGAGAGTGGTATAGGAATTGTGGAAACTTCGTACTTCGACAAATGCTTTACGACTATAATCATAAACAGGGAAAGAATCGTAAATTAGTGGTGACGTTTTATCCTGCTGTGGATCCCAACATAACGCTTTTTACTAAGGGGTGCTAGTGTAAAATATATTGTGTGATTACAATGTGACTGAAATCGTAAGCCGTAAATAGATTCCCATGCATAGGTGTGAGAGTTAATTATAGCATAAATATGATTTTGCCTCTTTTTTAAAAAAACTGGGGGTGGGGGCAAGAGCCCCTACCAGATTACAACAATATCTTAAGGTACGTATTCAATGGAATGCATTTACAAATTCAGTCACATCGTAATACGCATTAAAAGAAAATACCTAACATATTGGGATCCAAAGCAGGATAAAACGTCAACACTAATTTACTATTCTTTCTCTGTTTACGATTATAGTCGTAGCGCATTTGTCGAAGTCTGACGTTTCCGCAATTCTTGTACCACCCCCTGAGGAAAGATTCAGAAGTATCAGCATAAGTCCGTGGGCATACGCTATGCATTACTTTCCTGTGATCCACGTCAAGGTTCAGATGCGAGTCGGTTTCATACCATCTTCTTAAAACTGTGCATGCGCACAAAGAAACATCGGAATCAGTGGTGTGACATCGGCAAACCGCTCCTACGGTTTCCACCAGCTGGTGGTATGAAACCGACTAGTCTTAGAAACTCGAATTATACCTTCCAAAACTGTTCATTGCACATGCCTAAGGACTTCACTTTTGATGCTTCTAAATGTTTCCTTAGGAGATGATATAAGAATTGAGGAAACGTTGTATTTCGACAAATTAGAAACTCGAAATGCACCGACCAAGCCGTCGGGGGCGTATCGGGAAAGTGGCCCGGAATCCCCATCCCTTTTCTTGGCTGTTATTGAGGCTACGATTACGATATTACGTAGTCAGAGATTGTACGTGAGGGCACTTGCAATGCCGCATGTCAGGTCCGTTTCAGGTGGGGGATGGAGCCTCCATCTTGTTTCTAGGCTACTATTATGATATTACGTAGTCAGAGATTGTGAGGGCACTTGAAATGCTGCATCTTAAGGCCACTTCGGGTGTAGGGACAGAACCACCATCCTATTTTTAATTTTTGAAGAATTTTTCAAATGCAATTGAAAAAATTCTAAAGATTTTTTGCATTTATGTGCCATTTTTTCAATTTTAAGAAAGAATATTTAGTTAAAAAGTTTATACATATATGTATATAGTCCTTTTTTTTTTGTTTTCTTGAAATTAGGTTAAATCTAAAGAAAACATAATTTTTTTTTTCCACTGTACAGTCTGGACTTACATTAATTTCATTGGGTGTCTATTGGAGAAGGTATTATTATATCACCACTACTTTCTTAATTTATACCTTCCATATCTATACTAATCAATCATCTTTTTTTATTATTATTATTTGTATATTACTTCCACTTCCGTTAATTATATCTGGTTCTGGGTTGCAGGTGCTTTGTCAGACTCCAAAGTCTTTACCCTTTGCTTCGTAGACAGATGAATTTAACTAATAAATTGTAAATCACTATCACATCATGTAAATAATTATATGTATGCAAAAAGTTTGATTTAATTAACACAGTATTTTTTTCCTAATTATAATTTTGTAGATGTAGGTATCCATTGACATCATTTTCAGAATTATTGGGGAAGGGGATGCTAAGCACATATTATGAACATTTATACATTGCAATATATATGTAAAATTGTAATTTATTTCAAATCATTGAAGGGCTAGGGTCCCACAGGCCCATATAGCCCTATGCCTATGTAAATATACCTACTACTATGTAAATATCCATAATTAAATGTATTTTAATTTGGGAAATTACCTTGGATTTTTTTTTATGTTCTGATTAATATAGTCTACATTTATTAGTTATCTGTACATAATAAGGAAAAAATATAGTACCTCATTCAATTCTGGACATGTTATTCTGCATGTACTTCGTGCACTGTCTAATGATGTGCACGCTTATGACGCACACTCGTTTTAAAAATTGTAAGAATTTTGAAATTGACATGTTGGCAGGTATGAATTTGGGTCGACACCCTGATCAAATCTTGAGATATAAAGGGGTAAAAATGATCCATACATATACTATTCTTTATAAAAGGTTAGTTTTGTAGCTGGTTATTGGTAAAATTTTTTAAAAGAACGTCATTTTTGTCTGTCAAATTTCATCTTCAGTATGTTTACATAGGACTTTTCATCATAGGATAGGAAATCATAAGATTTTCTTTTTTAGCAATCCGTTACTTAATAGATAAATGAATCAGTGTCTTGCTTTGTAAAATGCTTTACTGGAACCTTCTTACTAGTCATTACTTTCTTGTATATTGGTTTCATTTATCAGATTTACTCCATTTTTCTTTAATTGTAGGACAAGTTTTATACGTACTAAACTTACGTTTATACTATCATAAATCAATCATACCATAGAACATGTTCCTAATAAACTGAAAATTATTTTAATTTCAGTTCCTGTAATAGCAGCTATGGAATGTGCATGTTGTGAACCTCGTGATTCAAATTCCAGTTCCAGTTCACCTTCCATATCCATGGATACATTTGATGCTGATGCCACTGCTATTTCCACGTCTATGCTTGAATCATTCTTGCGTGATATTGACCCATCAAACGTTTCGTCAAGTGTTCCTGAAGACTTTGACGTAACCTTATATGAGTTTGCTAATCGAGGAACTAAGTATGTTGTTTTTTATAAGTTAAACTGTATGCTATTTGACCAAAACAAAAAGGTTTGAACAGTTATTATTTTTGCATGACTTGGAATTCCAGGAAATGCTAGGGTAGGCTAAAAATTCTTTATATATATATATAAATGAAAACTGGACAACACTGGTTCTGCCTAGTCACATACTCTCTTCTTCCAACCTTTATATAATAATTTTGAACCCACAGATCTCTGAAACGGGCTTAGCATCAAATGACATGGAAGGACATATGGTATAACTACCACGTTATTGCAGAGTTACTGAGAGGGGTGGGGGGATGCTTCCTGGTGACATTTATTTCTCTATGCAGACTGTTTATTAAGATAAATATGTTGATGGAGATAAAATCTGGCAATTGGTACATGAAATTAAACAAGAATAAGAAAACATGTCTGTAAATGACAAACTAAACTTGGAGGCCAGTGATTGCAGCATAGAAATCTCATATGATGATCAAAACCCACATTAAAATAATGGTTCAGGAAATTAAACAGAAAAACAAACCACTTTTTAATCAAGTATCTCTGAAATGAAAAGCTCGTCACATTGTGAACTTCTCAGAACATTGTTCTGACTCTGAGATTGTTGTGCAGTGGTAATGCTCTTACCGAACATGCCATTAACCTGGGTTCGAATCCCAATGCTTCCAAAAAAATGCTTACTAACTGCTCTCTGTAGTTTGGAGGTTAGTTTCCTAGACCTCTAGAAGTTCAGATTCTTTGAAAAAGTGTAGATCCACCATCCTACTGTGGCAGATTGGTGAAGCATTTGTTTATTGTGCCAGTAACCCATATTCAACTATCAATGATATTGTAAAATGCATGCTAGTTTTCTGCCTACTGTAGTTTGGGATTTAGTTCCCTTAGCAGAAGTTCGGAATCCTTGGAAAGCTGTAATTCCTGGTACAGCATACCCTTGCTGTCTTTACATCATAAAAACACAGACAAAATAGAGAACATTCTGAGCATATACTGTTGCAACATAACTCCAAGACTTACAACGAATATGTTTTTATATTTGGGGTTTATTGTGATTCTACATCCAATGATTTTCACCTGTTCTCCAAATTGAAAGGAGATCTAAGGCCACAGTTTGACTGTGATAATGTGGTTAAGGATTCTGTGTGGCAATCATTTCTTGCGAGAAAAAAATATTTTTTTGAGGAAATCGAATTCATGAATTAGTTACATAATGCATGCAAATGTATTTGTTATAGAAGATTGTATGGAAAAGTAATTATATACAGTTATAAATAAAGGTTGAGATATATTTATATTTTCGTTTAGCTGGAGGTAAAACTTTTCAGCCCATGTATAAAGTGTAATGATTTTAAATCATGTGTTCAGAATTAAGGTGTTAAATGCCCTGCGGTGGAGCAGTGTGGTAACGCGTTTTCCTATTGCGCGGTTAATCCGGGTTCGACTCCCAGCAGTGCAAAGAACGCTTACTCAGAGATCTCATAAAAGATCGCACTGCTCACTGTAGTCCGGGGTTTGGTTCCCCAGGCCTTAAGAGGTTCGGATTCCTCGGAAAACTGTAGGTCCCGGCGCAGCATGACCACTGTAGTCTTTGAGCCGTAAAACCACAACCAAACAATAAGGTGTTAAACAACCATATATTATTACATTATTGACCGGGAAAGTTATGTAAAAGCAAATGCTCATTGCCAGTTACAACTTTAAAGTATAGTTTAAATTGTGTAAATGTTTAAACATAAATGGATGCATCACCACAGTCAGTAACCACTTGTTTGCGAATGGTGGAATTGATCCATTGCCAGTTAACTAAGTCTTAAAATTACATTAATAGTTTTATTATAAAGAAAAATTTTAGCTTGACGATATGATGAGTTGTTTGGTGACAAAGTAGGCAACTATTACTTTTTCTGGAGGACTTTTGTATTTTTGGAAATCAAGTTTTCTATCAAAATGCGCTAAAGTGTCAGAAAAACTGGGATAAATGATCCCATTTGAATACGTAGCAGTACCCCGTTTCTTGTAACTAATTTGTCTGAAGGTAATATGTACACAGGGTATCCCGTCAAGACTGCATAAACTCTGCACAGCGCGATTCCTTGCAAAATTTTAAGCAAAAAATGTTAATGTGAAAATGCTGAGAAATCCATATTTCTTGAGTGGTTAAATTTCAAACCTTAATAAATCTCATGCTGTTTTCATTTGTTAATGCCTTTTAAGCTGAGGTTGAAACAAATTGAGGAAACCTTGTTTCTGATCATTTGTTCGTTAATTTTACTTTGAAAACCAACACGCATACGAATTTTTCTTCCCCAGCCAGTACCATAGAAGTTAGTCATACAATCAGTGGTCTTAGTATGGTAACTTTCGGGATTTCATTCTTCACCACATGTCAGTAAGTAATGCAAAAAATGGATACATAAAAATAATTAGTAAAAAATTTTTTTTAATTTTTAATGTTTTTTGTATCCTGGCATCTAATCATGTGATACTGTTAAGGCATATCTAGCCGAATAATATAGTATTAATTATTAAGCTATTTGTTAAATCACAAGTTTGCAATAAACAACAATTGTCATTCTTGTTATATTGTATAAAATAGGGAATGATGAATATGTAATCTATGATGTTATGACTAATTATAGCAAAAATTGTATTTTAAATGATGTTGCATATAGTGCAAAAGGTGTATGAAGTAAGCATGTGCCAACAGGGGGGGGGCAGTGGAGTTTTTCGCACCCACAGTTTTGAAGATGGGGTGTGAAAGGTGTATTTTGCCTCCTCACTTTTGAGAAACTCTTAAAATTTTAACTTCAAAAGTAACGTTAATCATCACTACTAATGTAGTGGATTTGAAACAACTTTGGATTCTAATTTCATTTTCTGTCAATAAATGTCGGTACCATACCAGTCAATAATATTGCTTTGACAGAGATCCTTGGCGTATCCATTGTTTAAAAAATCGTTGTCTCTTTTCCTGTACATTTTCCTTTAGTCTTTGTGGAACCATCGATCTTAAAGCGTAATGCTCCGTGAAATAAGTAAAATAGTAAATCTTTCAAATGATTGTTTTTTTATGATTAATTTTGAGATATTTAATTTATTAATTAACATTTGATCAGGTATGTGCCAACAAGGGAGGAAAGGGGTTCTTTTGCCCCAAATCTCTGAAGAGGAGGGGTGAAAGACATAATTCTCCCTCTCACTATTGAGGAATACTATTAAAATTTTAATTTCAAAAATATCATTAAACATTGCCACTAATGTAGCAAAGCTGAAAGAAACTTAGATTTTAATTTCGTTTTCTGTCAATAAATGTCAGCACCATATCGTCAATAATACTTTGACAGTACCCCCTAGTGTATCTGTTAAAAAAATTTAGCCTCTCTTTACCTGTACATCTTACATTCTTTGTAAAACCATTGATCTTAAAGCATAGTTTTCTGTGAAATCAGTAAAATTGTAAATCGTCCAAATGGTTATTGTTTTGTAATACATTTTATTTTAACCATCTAATTAATATTTTATAACTATTTGGAATTTATGGCACTAGATGGCACCACCAATTTGTCATCAAAACATCTCTCGCCCAACCACTTTTCTAAACTTTGGCACATCCCTATTGAGTTATGTGTAATAAATAAATAAAATGCTTTTCGAAACAAGCTAATTGTTACAGTCAAAAAAATTGCCAACTGTGTGTGGTAACTTTACTTAAGGATACAAAATAAGTCTCACATCACAATTCCAGTTTTCCATAAAAAGTGGGTTGTGCTTGAAAAGGGGGAGATCATTTCAACACCCAATGAGGTTCTTGCTTTCTACTACTATAATAGTCAGGGTTTAGTGATTTATTTTGTAAGTATTTCTCGCCAAGAAAAGGGGGGTCAAATTTTGTTCTCATTGGCTGGACTTAAAACATTAATAACTAAGAAAATATGGATTTCTCAGTATTTCCTCATTAACATTTTTTGCTTAGAATTTTGCAAGGAATCATGCCGTGTATAGTTTATGAGGTCTTGACAAGACACTTTGTATATAGCGACAGATATATATATATATAGAATATGATGCACAGTGAGAATGGCAGATTATCACACTTTAAACAAATTTTAACACGCATAATAGTAGGTATTCAGCAGATGGGTCATAGCATTTTGCAAATACAGGTAGTTTGGGTTTTTAAGGGGCATCTTGAATACAAGAATTCTGGTAAGACACATCAAACATATGGTAACAGTGTGGTCATCAAAAGACTCTGGATGATCATGAATGGCAGCTTCTGTTGCGAATACTTTAATGTGATAGGCATAAAGCACTGCTGTAGATGACATGGCAATTCAATATTAGGACCTCTACCAACATTGGTAGGACTGTACAATGTTCTCTGCATGGTATAAGCTTTAATGGCCGACGTTCAACCCGAGTGTCATTACTTACCTCATGATACAGAGCTTAACAACTTACTTAGTCTTGAAAACACAGGCACTTGAAGGAAGAGGAAGTTGGGAATAGCGGCTGCCATAGGCAGCACTGTAATCCCAGCAGACACTGTAAAACTAGAAATAAGTTGCCTGGTCTGAAAAATCACATTTGTGACAGATTCAAGCAGATGAAACTGACTACATATGGAGAAAAACCCATCAATCAATGGATCCAGAATGTTAACAAGGAACTATACAGGCTCGTAATTGCTCGGTAATAGTATGGAAAGTGTTCAGCTGACATGAATTAAAACCCCTCATGCATTTATAAACTTCTTCAATCAGTGAATGTTATGTCAACAACCTTTCAGATATGTGACACTCATACATGTCATGTTCCTCTCATGGGTTTGGCTTCTTCTGACAGAGCAATGCATCTCGCCACACACATTTGTCAAATTATGGTTTAAGGCAGTGGTTCCCAACCTGGGGGTTGCGGCCCTCAAGGGGGTCACAAACAGGTTTCTAGGGGGTCGCTGCAACTATTTTTTGTTGCAATTATTTTTATAAGGAATTTCATACCAAATGTTTCCAACGCTTTTATATTTCAACATGGCTACACACATTGCAATATTCTATTCAATTTTGATATTCTTGGGTCCACATAAGGGGCACTTTCTTGTTTTTTAGTGATAGCGAAGGTGCCCTTTATGGTCTCCTGTGAAAACCAATACGTATCAAGGTTTGTTGTGATGTATGTTCAAATGTGCTTTGTGATGCACCTGCATCGTACTGAGCTGTAATTTATCGTGTTGTTACCATTTTGTTGCTGTTTACAATTTGTGTCAGACATGTATCTTTCATTTAAAGTCATTTTCTGACCACAGTTCTTAATACTTGAAGTTTTGTTGGCTCAGCTGCCATTCTCTAATTAGTTGAGAGATTCTTATGAGAAGCCAAGAATGTTATCAAATTCAGAAATGCTTGAACATCTTGTTCCTACAATCATGCCTCTTTCAAAGTTGCTTAAATCTTTCATCTTACCCATGTTCAAGCTAACAGTAATGATTACTAGTCCTTGTGATGCCAAGTATGCCTTTTAAAGCAACTCTTTATGTCACCATTGCATCATTAACAGACTCGTCGAAGTTAGAGTGAGGGGTGTCTCTAAAATTTGGGCCACTGAGTATTTCTTGATAACGTTTTTGACACCCACATTCCAATGGTAGCCCGTGGCAAGATTTAAGCGAAGCTGCATGAAGCCAATTCACCAAAACCCAAAGTTACCTTAAATTTCTTCTTTATTTACTGAATGAGGTAAAAATCTATTTCTTAACCAGTATAGACAATAAATTGTGTTCCGGTGAATTAGCTTCAGACAGCTTAACTTAAATCTAGCCACAGATCACCATTGCCATGTTCTTAATCTCAAACTAGATCTATTTATTTAGAAGAAAAGGGGACACTGTCCTGAGAATGTGGGTGTCAAAAATATTATCCATCTCAATTCCCCACAAAAATATTGCAAAATCCATACCTTGATGGCCTTGTGTGTTGACTCTTTCTGGCAGTTGTTAACCCTAAGAAGAGTAATAATATCTTATAATGCGTGTACCTTTAATAAAATGTTTGATTGACGGAGAGTTGACATTTGGGGCTATTGTAGTGTCCATATTCAATCTTTTCTACTTCAAACTAAGTTTACACTCCTTTCAGCTTCAAATTAACCAAGTGTGACTATATTATTTGTTTATTCTTATCACTTTTATGAAGTAGTAATTATACTAAGTAACAACCACTGTATAATGTGTGTATACAGCGGATGATGTAAATTACTTACGAATATTAAAATTTATATTGTTTTTATTTATCACTAAGTTCAGAAAAATATTTAAGATGTCAATCGTGTGTGTCGTTATCAGTTTTTCTTTTTCTTTTTTAGCAGCATTGTATGGTGCTGTTAAACTAAATTCCAATTTTTTGTTTAGTGAATATAATATCATAAATAATCTGAAAGTTATCTGCTAGTATTTTAAGAGGAGTGAACATATAACAACTTTATTCCTTGCATAACTTTAGGATATCTGTAATTTAGTTTTTACATAACTAGCTTCTGAGTATTCTACCTTTTCATTTCTCAGTATTTTATTTTGTGTTCCTCTGTGACATGTACACACAAGTTACATTGTTTCTATATTGTGTTTTGGTAGTGACCTCAGATCTTCAGAATCTTCTGACACGGAGTCGGAACCTGAATTAGCTTGGGTATTAGAGGGACTCAGGAAATAATTGCCATGGAACATTTGAGGAAAACTCAAAGATATTTGTTGTCAGCATGCTTTCGATGTTTTACATTAAGAAAATATTACATTTGTAACCTGTTAAATGAGTTTGTTCAATTTTTATTTATCTCATGCTGTATTTTTTTTAATGCAGTTATTCATTGTATCATGTAATCATAAAAATGTATATTCATCCAAATAAAAAATGAAAATGGTCAGAAGTTAAATTTGCATATCATGGTTTGGAATGTTACTTTGATCCATGTAATCTAACAATTTGGTGGTAAATATACATAAATTTATATTTTAAAATTACAAATAAAAAAAAATCTGATCTTAGGAAAACAAGACTTTAAAGTAACAATTTTCGACTTTTTAAATAAGTTTATGTGATTATTTTTATATACACGTATGTATTAGCAATTGGTTTTGGGAGTAGTTGTTGTATGTGCATATTTATTTTACTCGAAGTACATTTCAACTTGCAGCAATGTAGGCCTTCTTCAATAGGCATATGTCACATTATTGCCAATTCAATATAGTAACAAAATGATTTCAGAGTTTGGTTTTTAATTTCAAAATGAATGTATGCATGAAGATTGTGACAGCCACTGAATTTATGCTGACATCTGCAATCAAGTAGGAAATGACTAGTTTTCCCTAAATAACGCACACATACGATCTACTTTTGATTTTGTAGCCTTACAATGGTATAAAAATGTATTTTCTGCCGATGGGAAAACCTGCATTTAAATTCCAATGTTAACTGAATGCTTGCTATTTATTTTACTGAGCAATAGTCCAGCTTTCATTTTCCTATGCGACAAAGCTTTAGATATCTCGGAAAATTAGATCGTAGTACTACATAACCTCAACTGTCTCTTGTATTGTAAAGTAGGAAAAAAAATACAAACTTATTTGTATGTTAATGAAACTGTTATAAGCATGTTGGTGGCAAAGGATTGAGTGGCCAGCTTATGTCCAATATAATATACAGTGAAATCTGTGTATAACAATACTTCGAGGAGTCTATACTCCTTTTAATGAAAGTGAAACAATCTTTGACAAAAAAATCCTTGCCTTTCATAAAAGGCTCAAGTTAACTAACAAATCTGTTAACAAAACCTTCCTCTTTGCCACGGTAAAATTCCACAAAAGCCCTCTAAAATTTCGTTTTATTACTCAAGTAAGCAATTCGTATGGATCCTCTGCTGCAAAAGCATTATTTCATTTATTAAAAAAAGTTGAAGACCAAATTAGAAGCCAAGAAAAAACTTGGTTCATAAATGAAAATAATTCAATAATTAAATATCTGCAAGATAACCAGTTATGTAGCAGCGAATGCTATGGCTTTGAAAATCTATTCAATTCCATTGACATTTTATGATGTTCCGAAATTATTTTTCACTACTTTGAAAAAACAGAATTTCTTTGGGCTGGAAGCATCCTACTGCAAAAACCTTCGCTCCTTTAGCCTCGAAAACATCATAAAAATGTTTAGCAGGCTTTGTGTACAAACCCACGGAATTCCCACAGGAGCCAGTTACTCCAGTATTCTGGCAAACTTATACCTTCATTTTTATGAAAAAGCTTACCTTCAACAGCGAGTCACATTCGAATACATTATTAATGACCTCATAACACTCAATGGCACTAAGAATCTTGACAGCTACCCGCCAAACCTAAAACTAATTAAAACCAATACTGACAACAAGAGTGGTGTTTTCCTAGATTTAAATATCAGCATCAACGACAACTCTCTTACTGAAATTGACTTGTATGATAAAAGGCAAGACTTCAGATTTAAAGTGAATTTCCTCACAAACTGGGACTCCAATATATCCAAAAAAGTCCACGGAAATATTATCTGTTTACAATGTTCTCGCATCAACAGGATATGTAGTAACAATAACCTCAAATTAAAAAACTTTCAGACACTAATGTCGAATGCATTTACAATGATGTTCCACATTACTTCATCGCGAATCTGGTTCATAATTTTGTTAAAATACTTCCTTTATCCTAAACCCTTCATTTCATTTTGTACATGCCTTTAACTTTCTCAGTCCCGATTTCCACTATTATCATTTATTATATTCTACCCTTTACTTGTTTTCTCACCATAAAAGCACCATTCTAATTTTAAGTCCTAGTGAACAATAGGCCACTTTTCTAGCAGAAAGAGCCCCAATGTTTTTGGTATTTTCTGCTACACCAAAGACATGGCATATCTCATTTCTTTGAACTACTTTTTCTTCTAATCCTTCAGTATTTTTTCTTAAATACTTCTTGTCACCTCTGGATTGTTTTTCTTACATTTTTATTTATTATACTAACAGGTTTATGTCTGTAATGTAGGTAAGTGTTTTGATATCAGGTTTGAGAATTATAGTATGAGTTTATAATTAAGAGAACTTTAATAGATGGGACCGGGACTTCGACATGCACAAATATTCGACTTATCAGACTTTGACTTACTGTCAATTCACTATATAATAATATAAACAACTTTTGAAATACATGAAAACGAATTGGAGGAGACCTCCAACATCTTAATATCCAAAATAAAAAGAGAAAATAATTTAAAAAAGCTACATTGCGACATTTAACATACAGTAATACATAATATCACATACGTGGTAGACCGTGTTTTTGCCACTCTCAACTGATCGATCGCCCGCCCCCACATCCACTTTCCTTCTTTCCGCTTCGGCTTCAGAATCTCAACACAATATAAAGCAAGCAGGCTCCAAGCTATGACATATTATTGGGAGCTGTGGAAATTCCAATTTTGTTTTCAGGGAGAACTCCTCATATTCGTTACATGCTTAGTCAAAATTTTCTGCCTAAAGTAAACTAATATGTTCCTAGTTTCACGTATCATTTTGGTAACAGTGGAGTAACCTGTATTTGGTGACTGCAAATATTTTGATAAATTATTGATATTCGTCAATATTTCCTTTAAAATTTAAAAAAAAAAAATTAACCTTCTTATACATTTTTGTCAGAGAAAAAACGCAGAAGTAAATATTACTTCTAATCATTTGGACATTCAGTTGCATAGTTGCCTCATATGAGGTCAAAAAAAGCTTCTGAAAAGCATCAAGAGATGACCCCACTAGCCTTTTATTTTGTTTATATGGGTTACAGCTTCACTGTGGTCAACCATCAGATGTGTTAAAACAACGGATTTTAGGATGTGTTTCCCACTACCTTCATGAACATATCAAGTAAGCTGTAAATATGTCCTTGTTTCGTACATCATTTTGATTACAAAAAAAAAAAAAGGATAAATGGGATTTAAATATTTTATCAGCTGAATTAAGGCTGTTTTGGTTTGGAACCTCAAATGTGGTTTCCATACAGTTACTTACTCTTACAGCTTTCTCTTCATGCAAACCTCATTTGTGGCTGTTAATGATATGATGCAACTTCCAAAAAAATGAAACTATGAAAAAAAGCGATGCAAGTGATTTTTATAGTTGAAATTTTAGTGTGTGTGTATATGCATATCCTCATCTTCAATCCACTGCAGGGTGGAGGTCTATTACCACACATACACGTAGTATGGTGAAAGAAATACAGAGGAAGCAGCCTTACTCTCACCACGTTGGCCAGACGGATTGTCAAGCTGGATCTACAGTTTAACGAAGAATCCGAACTTCGGTCACCACAGCCAAAGTTCTGCATTAAGGCGGGACTCGTGTCACGCCCCCCACCCCGAGGGAGTGACCGATGCTGATTTGCAGCGGCGCTCGGTGAGTGGCAGAGGACGGCTGTGTGACATATATAAATCAACGTTTATTGGCGTAGTGATACCAACGCCGATGGTATGGCGTGATTAGATGGTGAAACGTTCGAAAGAAAATGAATATTTCTGCCTTCGGTGGGACCTGAACCCACGACCTTCCACCGAACGCAGAAATATTTATTTTCTTTCGAACGTTTCACCATCTAATCACGCCATAACATCGGCGCTGGTATCACTACGCCAATAAACGTTGATTTATATTATTGTTTAATTTAATCTGCGTAGTGTTCGATTTATATATATAGTAACTGGATAGACAACTGTGAATAGACGTCAACAGAGAAAAATGCAAACTTCAACACTGGACACATTTCCAATGACTGGGACCACTGGACGTACGATTAAGTCAATGTCTATAGAGCACCATGTTAATTGAAACTGGATTTCTTTGGAATATAAACGCTTCCAATGAGAAATCCATTTTGCTTTTGTTAAATTGTAAACATGGCAAGCTATTGTCCAGCTCTCGTCTGTCAAAGTAGCTTTAAAATCATTATATAACACGTTTTTCTAAAGTCATCATTGATATATTTTTCTAAAATCGTCGTTAGAACATTTTTCCAAAATCATTACAAATTTATAAAATTAATAACATAAAAAATAATTATTAGCATACTATTTATATAATTAACATATTCATAAAACAATAATTAATATATTTGTATAATTAATATATTTATAAAATAATTATCATATTTATATAATTAGTATATTTATAATAATTATTAGCATATTTATATAATTAATATATTTATAAAATACAGTAAAACCTCTCTTAACAACTACCTCTATTCAACGACCACATCACGGTATAGACCATCCAATGCTAAATTTACCTCCATTCAGAAACCACCTCTCTGAGTGACCGCTTTTTCACGGAACGAGGGCGGTCGGATTAGGGAAGTTATACTGTAATTATTAGTGTGTTTATATAATTACAGTATAACCTCCCTAAGGCGACTACCGTCGGATCTGTGAAAAAGCAGTCATTCAGAGAGATAGTCTCTGAATGGAGGTAAATTAGTCATTGCATCTGTGGTTGAGAGGAAATTCGTTTCCAGGAAAAGTGGTCATTAAGGGAGGTAGTCTCTGAATGGGGGTGGTTGTTAAAAGAAGTTTTACTGTAATATACGGTAAAACATCCCTAAGGCGACCGCCTTTGGGCCCTTGAAAAAACTGTCGCTCAAAGGTAATTTCTGAAGGGAGGTAAATTTAGCATTTTGTCTATGGAATGGAGAAGAAATCAATTTTGAGAAAAGGTGGTCGTTAAGGG
>QLNU02015360.1:54743276-54758662 GCA_006491805.2 Dysdera silvatica
AAACACATAAACGTGTGAAAAAAAAGATGTCACTAAACAGTTTTCATGCCCACAGCCTATTACAATTTTCCTATACTGCGTGCACATATTGTTCGCTATGTTTCTTTCTTCTTAATTTTTACAGTTTACTGTTCTGTTGCTTATAGTTTTAATAAAACTGAAATCGTTCTTTGTTTTTTCAATCGTAGATTAATTTAGTTTTTTTTTCATTTTTGCCACGAAATCAGGCCATGGAAAGGGGCAATGTCCAGGGTCCCAGCGCAAAACTTTTTAGTTTTTCCTTTTTTTTAAAAAATTATTATTATATTAAACACATCTAAATCAGTAGTGTAGTCCTAAAAAAGAAAGTAGCCTAGCGCTCTTCTAAATCAGGGATGTATCCACGGGGGGGGACCAGGGACCCTAACAGGGATTTATACACACCCCCTAACACCCCTCCATATTTTTTGATACACCTCCTTAGTGAAATTTAAACACACACCCCAACACCTCTTCAGATTTTTTGATACACCCCCTTAATGAAATCTAAACACCCTCTCCCCCGTTCAGTGCGTCTACTAACACCTAAACATCCACCGTAAAAAAAACCTTCTCGCTGAAAATCAGCCAAAAGTTATCCAAAAAACAAAAACGTAAATAATCGATTATCTCCAATCCACACCCCCTAAACATTTTGTACACCCCCAGTTTATGAATCCTGGATAAACCCCTGTCACCTAACCAGTCAATAGCCCATTAATCTGATAGGGGCAGAAATTATTATTATGTATGGGTTGTTGAGCTGGCATTGCAACTCCACCTCCCAATGCCATTCTGGATCCGACGCTGTCTACAGCATATAGCTCTGGGGCATATAAGCGTAAAATAATAATACCGTGATACAAACGCATGTGCCGAGCCGTATAAACTTAGACCATATAAATGGTCTTTATATGGTCTACAGTACTAAACCAGGAATGACCTCTGAAGTGAGCTAATAAATAAACAATTGGAAAAGATAGCCAAAGGTCCACTCGCTCTTGTCGCCTGTTGTGTCAAACAACGCATTGTGTTCTTTTCATTTTGGAGCACAGTTTATGATATGTGTTCCAAGCTGTAATTTCATTCAAATTCCCACGATTCTTAGTTGATTTATTCAAAATTTTAGGGTCATTGCTCTAAAAAATTTTTTTTCTTAACAGAATTGTAGAGTCACATATTTTTACGTACAACTTAAACGGAATTTCGATTGTAAAATGTATGACTTCCTAAAATTTTTGCCCTAAAAAAGTTTTCTTAACAGAATTGTAGAACCACGTATTTTTTATTTGCAATTTGAACAGAACTTTGTTTGTAAAATGTATGATTTCCTAAAATTTTGTCCTAGTGCCGCTAGGTCTCCAAAAGAAGTACCCTAGCGCCGATAGGCTGCGCTAGACCTCGACTACACTTCTAATCTAAACGCAACACGTAAAATTATCCTGGGTATAAATGGACAGTGTTTGGAGAGGGGGGGGGGGAACTGATCTACTGAATCGTCGAGGGGTTTATAACCTTTGTCTCCGGCCTTGTCAAAGGTAGAGGGGTATCGCAAAGGGAAGTGGCCCGGGCCTCTCTCATTCTCTCGGAAGGCCTAGATAATAGTGAAACGAGGTGGACACCCCTCTACTGATTCACAAGAGAGAACAGCTGTTGTTGAGGTGGCCATATTGAGAAAGACAATAGTAAAGCAGAAAGGTACTATTTGCTGATGCCACCATGGGCGGATTTACCATTTTGCCGCCCCTAGGCTACTTTTTAACGCCCTTTCCTACCCGTCCGTCCCCCCAATCAGTGGAAGGAACGCCAAAAATTTTCGTGTTGACAATAAATACGTTGAAAAACAAACACAAAAATTAAAACATAAAAATTTGAACAATATTAGATAATATTCCTTAATTATTAAATTAGTCTTATTAATTATTAAATTTAACCTTCCTTAATTAGCCTTATTACTTTTGGCTATGTAATGAATCAAATTCAATTTTATTGAAATAAATTTTAACTTTAGCAAAAAATAAAACCTATCAAACATTGGTATTTAAATGGAAAGCATGATGTCTAGCTTTTTTCTCGGTAAAACATCTGGTTATATTATCGTACGATATTGATCTTTACACAATACTTTTCCGCCATAGTCTGTAGACTAGTATAGCCTTTTGGGAAATACGGCCTTCGCCGCCACTGGACTAATAAATTAATTAATGTAAGAAATCGAATTTTTTAAGATAAATACTCCAGTATATGATACTTTGGTATTGACATTGGAAATAAAATTATTTTTGCGAAAATTTGTCTCAAATACACAACATTTACCAAAATACTTTCATATTATTGTTGAATGAAAATATTGTTTATTGGTATGAGTTTATTATTACAGCCTTGTAATCAAGTTATTTACAGATGGATGTACAGTAAGACCTCCAAATAATGGTCACCCGCTGGACTCTACACAAGTGACCGCCCTTCGGCGATGGCTGTTATTTAGAAGTTCAGTACAAAAGAACAAAATAAATAAAATTAACAATAAAAAATTATAACCATTTCAAATACATTAATCCTCACCTATTTTAATTTATATTAAAAAAATCAGTGATGCGTAATTGTTTTGCTTTTTTATGGCAAATGTCCTTTTTCTAAGGAAATAATATTTGTAGCAGTGGCGGATCTACGTGGGGTGGGGGATTAAGGAAATTTTCCCCTCCCAAATCCATAAAAATGCCGTGCTTATAACGACCACCGATTTTAACGACGAAATTTTTACATAAAGTTTGATTTCCTATTTTATTTTTTTAAATGCTCGTTAAATCCGAGGTCCAAAAGATTTATCCTCTAAAAGCGGTTAAATTATATTGCGCTTAATCATTATACCAAATAAATCCACATTTACCTCACTATATCCGAAAACTTGCTAAATGCGGAACCATTATAAGTGGGTCTATTGTATTTTAAATTCCCCCTCCAAAAATTCCTCTCTGGATCTGCCTCTGTTTATTGCCAATTTGCATAACTCATCATCATTGTTCAAAGCAAAGTTTTGGATCTCCTGAAAATTTACCAAAACATCAAAATATGTTTTGATGTTAGAATTTTGTGGCAGTTCCATACTCCCTTCCGTTTCCATTTCCTCGTCACCTTTCCCCCCTCTCTTCCATTATATTTTCCAACAATTCCTAAATGATAGTAAACATAGCAGAACCTTTTAAATATTCGTCCAGGTAACTATATTCGCTGGCCTTCATATTTGCCATTCTTCCTAATCTCGGAATGTCATCAAAGTCCTTTCTCATCATCGTCATCTGTGTCCATAATTTCGCGTTCATCAAAAATTCTGCAATTAAAAACTATTTTAATTACAGGATTTTTGATTGACTGAGGATTTTTTTTTTGCCAGTTGAAAAGTCACTTTAACAGTATTTTTTCAAGTTCTTTATTTCCTATCTTTGAACGTTTTGTTTGGTTACCTAAGTCTACGTTTCGAAGGGACTGTTGCAGATAATCTTCACTATTTTTCAAGAATCTCATTCATCCATGACCAAGAATGTAGAGGCTGGAAAAAGCTTGATTTGAACCCGGGAAAAAATCGGGTTTTTTGGGAAGGGAATTTTCAGAATTCCCCAAAAAAGTTTTTTGAACATTATGGGAATTTTGAAATAGGGTCGTTTGAAATGAATAAAACGATTTTTGCCTTACTTATTACTTATTTTAAGAAATGAATATTAAACTAATCTTAATAATTAATCGATAAAATTTTTTGTACTTAATTCCTTAAAGTGATAACATTATTTAATTTCACCATGGGAACATTTCCAATGGAATATAATTTCGTCACCTAATAATAATTTCTGTTGAAAGATGAAAGGGTAAAAAATACAGCTAAGAAAAGGTTTCTTGAAATATTTTGGGTCTTTTCTACGTGCTTGCTAACTGGTGTTGTGCAAATAAACGTAAATATTGTAAAGAATGTTTCTTTCCATGAAAGCTTCTAATATGTCAAAAATTCCCAGTTTAATCGCGAAAAATTCCCGGGTTTATTCCCGAGTTTCAATATTCCCAGGTCTTTTACATCTCTACTCAATGGTAACAACGCATGAAGAATCAAAACTGTCAAAAACTAATTTTCAGTGGATAGTGGTTGTTTGCGCAGATGAAATATTGGGATGATCGGACATAAATAGTGATACCGTATTCACAAAAAAATGGTGTAAAGCTACAAAATGAACATATATTTCAATGGAGTACCCTGAAAGAAAGTATCGTGAAATAAATTTAACTTTACATTGTTGACAATTTGGGTTGCTGACCTGACATATTTTGAAAATTTGAATAATATTTTTTTTTTCATGATTCCTACTTGGTGGCCGTTGTTCGGAATTCGTTGTTTGGAGGTGAGCACCAATGTTAATCCTAAGAAACACATTCGGCTCCATTGATATGTGGCTAATCGTCGGAGGTTATCGTTGTTCAGAGATGACCGTTAAAGGAGGAGTTTTACTGTATATAACGATGTTTATAATAATTTTATATAGATATTTATCTTATATTTATTATATTATATAGACATTTATATAGATATTTATCTTATATTTATTATATTATATAGACATTTTATATAGATTATCTTATATTTATTATATTATATGGAGCATTTATATAGATGTTATCTTATATTTATAATATATTATTTAATCTTATATAGATATTTTATAATATTTCTAAATCCAAAGTCGTTTATTGAACTCCTTTGGTAGCCTCTGAATGGTTTATGAATTTACATTAAAGTAAATTGTGACTTTTCTTTCTTTTCACTTCGCTTACCCTGTTTAACATTGGCAAAATAACTGATTTATTTCAGAGTACCCATTGTGGACTTTACGTCAATGACCACCAGAAGGCAGCTTGAGAGGCCGGGTTGGCGAATATCTGTCGTTTGCAGTAAATGTCAAATAAAACACCAATGCGAGTAGAGCATTTATTTGGATAAGTTTGTATTGATGAGACCGGCAATGTTGTTTTCCGAATTTGATTTTGACAAATTATCAATTTCCCTGCTTTAATGCAAAAGCGAACGATTTTACTGCAATTATGAAGGTATTTTTTTTACATTTGTTAAGAAGATAAAAGTTTTATTTAATATTTTAAATGTTCGTTAAATATTAATTTCTGTAAATAATAAAGTCTACTACATCACCACACATATAACTTTTAACCTAATATTTAAATAACCACACGTAAAAGTATTTTGAAGCATTCGTGTTTTTCTCAAAGTTACAGCGAAGTTTTAATGGAGAAACATTTTATAAAACATAAATTACTAATATAAAATTATTACGTGTCTGTTAAAGTACCTAATCGAAAAAATCAAAAAGAACCGTTAATAATTACAAAAAACCATGATGTAGTTGTCAAAACCTGCTGCTTCCTGCAGGTGCTCCAATATAAGAAATGTAATTGAGCAAACGTTTTTAAAAGTAATGTATTTTCTAACTATTCAAATCATTTAATGAGTTATTAAATAATGGATTCATATAGACTTAACTTGGATGCAGGGCAAACAGGGTTGGCAAATACCCCCCTCCCGTCAAATACAAAAAAATTACATTTTTTAAAACTTCTATGAAGATAATTGACTTGGGATTTTAGCAGTATCTGTATGTTTTATATAATAATATTGCGCCTACAAAAGCAAAATATAGCTAAATAATTACTTAGAAAAAAAATTATTTTCTATAATTTGCTTCATTTTAACATTTCAGGTGTCTTATTGTACCAGATAATCTGATAATGAAATTTAAATTACACTTAAATCCTTTGAAAAATGCACCGGCCATTGAATTTAAAATTTTCTGAACCCACAATAATTTTTCAAGTCATCGCCTAAGACGTGGGCTATCTTATTTCTTCCTTAAATGAAAGATTTTTAACACAAGAGAAAACAATCATTTCTTTATAATTTCTCCCTAAATATGCAATAAATGCACCTTCTTTTAAGCATTACATCTACAGTGCAAATGCATGAAGATGATTTGTTCGGATATCCCAATATTGTACAAGCAGAATATACTCTATGGACAGCTAAGTGAAAGAAGAATGACAAGGGGGACCTTGCCAACTACCGCAATAGATGTTCTAGCTGCATGTGATATAAATGTATTTCCTAACCTGTACATCCTGATTAAGATATTAGCAGTACTTCTTATCTTCATAGCCAATGTTGAGCACAGTTTCTTATCCTTATGAAGACTTAAAACATATTTGTGGAAATCTATATGTACAAATCACGTTTCATGGGACTGGCCCTATTATCTATATATAGGGACATTAGCGTAACTGACGAAAAAGTTATTCAAAAATATGCCTAAAGTCGAAAAAATAGCTGAATTAAGCTAATTTTATAAGTGTATTATTGGTACTTCCTTCTTCTAGTGATGTCCGATCTTACTTGGTGACTTTTAAATTATGCCAAAATTGCAGCTATAATATATCAAGCGATGGTATAGCTCCCTATTTGTATCCCCGCTAATATAGTATTTTGATTATGAATTAGTACTTTTATAAATAAATCAGTACTTACTTAAATTACAGAGACACAACTTGGGAGAGATCCCTAGACCCCCCCAGTTGTAAGCTTTGTTACTCATGCCGTTTTGATCATATTCAATGTGCGCTGCCTGAATCAGTATGTTGAATGAATATCTTCATGCACAGTGCATTTGGTAAATTAAAGATTGTTAACTGCATATTTCCAAAAAAAACAAAAACAAATAATAATTAAAAAGAAGCAATGCAAATTCGAAACTCTTAATAAACAAGTCTTGGCAACATTTTGGCAAGATTTCTACAAAAATTACCCACTATCTTGGCGATATATCTCGGATGCCACTATAATAAGAAAGTACCCTATTATTTTAGGTACTAGGCTTATTGTTTAGTTCTATTTTGAACTCATCATTTTATAATATTTGGTGACAATATATTTTGCTCTAAATTAAAAAAACAAAACAAAAACAAAACTGACCTTTGGGAGTGTACAAGTATTACATAAGTAATGTTGTCTCCATTTCAATTTTCGGTGCTTTTTTGGGCCCTGTAATTATTCTGGGTGCTACTGCACAGTCTGTCCTCTAGTTTTCTCTCCTACTAAAATTTGTCGAGAATTTCAGTACATCAGCTTGTGACATCATATTCTCTCTGACGTTATTCCTATGTCTCTCTCCTGAGCTTCACATGCTTTGTCGTTCTTTTGCAGTAGTTTGTTGCAGTGAATTGTATTATGTCTGAACGGTTGCCATTTTTTTTGTGGAATTGCTATGAGTGGAGTGGGCTGAGAATGAAGGTTTATGTCGGGGTATAAGCGCCTGGTATACAGGAAATGGACGAGATTGTAGGCTAGGCCTAATGTGGATGATGCCTTTCACTGGTGGTATAAATTAAAAAAATATTCCTTGCACACATTCGACCAGAATTAATAAAGGTTAGTACTTCTTGTTTTTAACTTTGCTGAATCAAGATAATCATAAATACCAAGCTGTTCTGATGCTTTTTTGCTAACATTCAACATTTTAAAGATTCGGGCATAATTCGAATGCGATCGAAATAGGCAGTCATGATGAAGCCCGGGGAGAATGTGCAGTTTCTTTCCCCATAACCTCTACACTGATTCAGGAAAATTACATGACCTAAAAAACACCATAATCAACATCGCGGCAGGTCAGTTGTCCTGTTGCCATATGTTTTGGAAACACCTAAAAAAATTCACTAGGGGACAGACTGTACAGTGTCACCTTTTTCTAAATCGGTGAAGGGGATGTATCAGTGAAGGGTTAATGGAAGTGGGGAGTCCCCTTCCCACTTCAGGCTTTGCCCTCGCTGCCTGATCTATCACATTAGTGGTGTGCTTCCTGAATCAGTAAAATGTTGAATCCGTAAAAACCTGCAAACCATAAAAATTTCAGAAGTATTTACCTAGTGGTCTTGAATGGTTCTGTGTGGTGGGAAAACGTTTTTTATGGCTTGGAGAAACTGAAACAAGTTCTCCAGCCTACCCCTTTTGTGCAGCACCACATAAACTCCACAAATCATGTCATCCACATGAGGCCTAGCCCACAATCTCATCTGTTCCTTACATACTGAACACTCATGCCCCGACGAAATTATCCTCTTTCATAGCCTACTCAAGCACACTTCTCTTACCATTCAAACGCAATTCTACAGAAGAAGATATAAATAATGGAAAAAAATTCATAAAAAGAACAACGTATCAGGTGGAAACAGCATTAGAGGTGCAGAAGGGTGTAAGCATCACAATCCGATCTAGTGAAATCCCTGACCTATTTCAGAAGGAGAGAAAGCTAAGTAGTGGACTGTGCAGTTGCATCTCAAATTTATTTTTTTAGTCTGTAGCCAATTGACAAAACGGAAACGAACAGTGTGTTGCCAACTAATTGCAATTTCCCATAAAGGAAGGGAAAATTTTCTATTGTCCGTTTGTTATGTGCACGCACCAGGTCCGCAGCTAGAAGGTTGTTATGGGTGTGGGGGCAGAAAGCTAAAGGAGTGAGCTTAAAATTCTTCATCATTTTGATGTATTTAATGTCTTTAATAATACTACATATCTAAGTCAGTAGCATAGCAATTCAAAACTTACAGGCCTCGATTGGTGCAGAATGACCTTGCTGTCCTTGCACCATAAAAAAACAACCAACCAATCGACCAAAACTCATGGGCTCAAATGGCTTTAAAGATTATACAATGCGGCTTGAAATAGAATAATGCATTTTGATATCTAATTGGAGGTCTTGAGGTCCGCTTTCATGTGCCACAGATCTAAGTAGATTCATATATTTAACAATGATGAATAAGTTTCCAAACATAATTTTGCATTGAAAACTTATAGAGGTATATTAAAATTTATAATTTCCCTTATGCTTAATATAGAGATGTTGAAGACTTAAACCTCTGTAAAAACACGATGTACACAAGATCTACCATAGTAATCTATTTCAAATATATTATTAAGGGGGGAAAAAAAAATTCCATTGTCATGTACAATGTTATACAAAACAACAGATTTTAAATAATATTCTAAAATAATTTATTTTGAAAAAAAAAGAAAAGTTTTCCAGGGAGGGAGCTTAGTCCCCCAGCCCAAGCCTGACTACAGCCCTGGTGCATACCAAACTACACACATATCAAACATTTATAATACTGTAGGCTGGTAAAGATTTCAGTTAATCTGAAAATTCGTTAATCCAAAAGGTCTCGGTCTGAATTTGTTTGGATTAACGAGACTCGATTGTGCTTATGTTACTTATACAGGTTTTATTTTCAAAGTTTTTTAAATTTTAAATTACAAAATGTATTTAGTGAGAATTTTTGTTGGTCTCAAGCTTCTTATGTGTGAGTCCTAGTGCCGGATTTATGTGTAGACAAGTATGCCTGGGCCTCAGACTCCACGATTTTGGGGTTCCTGCTGATATCTTGCAGGGACCTTGTTCTATTTAAATCAGGGGTTGAAATTAACTTTTTAAATCAGGTGCACAATTGTACCCACGTCTTGTAATCTAGCTGTACTAAATACTAGTTAAGTGTACAGGTAACTATGAGGGCGAATTAGAAAGTCTTTGCCCCATTTTGTTTTAGCCAAATTATGGCTGTAAATGCAAAGTCAACATACCCATTTCTAGCGGTGGACCTTTCTTGGACCGGCCCGGCCTTATCTGCCGGTAGTTCCATGGCACGGTGCTGCTGCTGTCAGTTGTTGAAGATGGCGGTTGTACTTCACACGTCCACGGTGTACGAGCAACGAAGCGTGATTCGTTTTCTATGGAGCAAGGAACGAACGCCCATCGAAATCCACAGGGAAATGCAGCTCACGTATGGGGAAAAGTGTCTCGCTTTGAGAAGTGTGAGATGGTGGTGGTGTGAGTTCGCAAAAGGCCGTGAAGACTTGCATGACAATGAGCGTTCGGAGAGGCCGCGTTCATCGATGACTGACGACAACATTTCCCACGTGGATGCAATTGTGAAAGCAGATCGGCGTGTGCACCTGAAGGATATTTCTTGGGAGCTCGGCATTTCGTATGGGAGTGTTTACGACATCGTTCACGGGTTCTTCGGGTTCCGGAAGATTTCATGTCGGTGGGTGCCAAGGCAGTTGGACGACATGCTAAAAGGCAAGCGAAGGATTGCTTCACTGAATCATCTACAACGGTATGCCGAGGACGGTGGAAGTTTCCTGGACAGTAATGTTACTGGCGATAAAACGCAGATACTGCATTTCATGCCGGAACCAAAGCAGCAGAGCATAGCGTGGAAACATCTGGGTTCGCCTGCGACAAAAAAATTCCGTTCAGTGCCATCTGTTGGGAAAGTGATGTTAACGGTCTTCTGGGATCGCCCTGAACCGATCCTGCTGGATTTCATGCCACAAGGTGCAACCATCAATGCCGACAGTTATTGTTCCACACTGTCACGTCTGACATCATGCGAAAGCGCTGAGGGATCCTCAATGTGGACAACATGGTTATCCTCCACAACAATGCGAGGCCACATGTGACAATCAGAATTTCTGACAAGCTCCGGTCAAGGAGGATTGGTCCAAAGCCGATTCGTCCAACTCCGATTAGTCCAAAGGCATGATTAGTCCAATGCTGACTGGTCCAAAAGGACAATTAGTCCAATGCGGATCATAGGGATGATTTGTCCAATGCAGACTAGCGCCATCAGTTAAAGGGGCAGGGGTACATTGCCAAGTCAGTTTTCAAAGTAAATGTATTACTACATGTGTATTTAAAATGTTAATCTACACTCTTTTCTTTACCATATAAACCAGAGGGAGAAGGGGAACATTGCTATGAATTAGAGGTGGATAAAATAATTGAGGTTTGCAGACCCCCAACCCGTACTTTTAATTTCTCTTTAAATTTTTATTTTCTGATCTTATGAAATACTGGAACTTACTATTGATATTATTGTTAATAATATTACTATTTATATTGTTATTGATACTCGATGAGCAAGTTCAAATGTCAGAAGGGAAGCATAAGTGTGGCTAGGGGTGTCACAATGAGGAATGCTATTAAGGCCATGGGAAAGGGGGGTACTAAGTGACTGCCTCCCCACCGGAAATGGAAAAGTCTGTTGTTTTTTCGTTTTGTAAACAAAGATTTTTTGCTTGCAGTCAATCATTGAGTAAAAAAGGGATAGGAGGAATCTGTCCCTAAGATACTCCCTGTTTATAAGTTCCCCACCCCCCTCAAAACGTGTCCTTCAATGCGGTCATATGGTTGTTTAAGTGAAAAATACTCTAGATCTAGTCACTGTCTATACGTAAATAAGGGATGTTTAACCTCCCCCTCCAAAAAAAATTCTGACAAAAAAAAAAGAATAACTCATGAATTAAAATGGTAATTTGTGAATTAATATGACAAGTCATGAAGTAAAATAATAATTTGCGAATTAGTATGACAATTCATGAATTAAAATTATAATTCATGAATTAATAAACAAATACATTAAATAACAATATGAATTTTGAATGAATGAATGACAAACGATGTTATTGAAGAGATCGCATTTAGAATAATTGATAGGACATAGGATTAAAGACAAACTGCCTTTGGATTAATCGTCCCTTTGGACGAATCGGCATTGAACCAATCATTTCAAACCCGTTGATATACCTGGATACTGTATAACGAACCTGGAATTATACCTGGATAACAAACTTCAAAGAAAACTCATAATTTATTGCTTAAATATGGCGAAGGTCACATTCTTTAGGGATCCATTCTATTTCTACAGCTTAGGGCCTATAAAAACTGTAGTCTTGTACTAATGGGTGCTACAGTATATATACGTAGTGTGTTTGTAAAGTAAGTACTATTTTAAAATAAAAAAAAAAACGAAGACAAAATTTTTAACAACTTTATTTTTACATGAAAGCCTGAAGCTTAATCTATTTTTCAACGTGATTTCCACATCTATTAAGGCACTTATCACATTGTATGACCAGCTTCTGAACTCCATCCTCAGAGAAATCTGCCACCTCATCTTTTAACAATTCCTGTACTGACGTTTTGACATCGTCCTCGTAGTGCTGAATGGCATGGTGCTTCTTTGTTTTGGATTGCACGATGCAGTTTCTTTAAGATCTCATAATAACTGTCTGCATTGACTGTGTTGCCCTGAGACAAAAAATCCACAAGCAAAACACCCTGCCTATCCTAAAACACAGTGTACATGATTCTTCAGGCTGAAATTGTTTGCTTGAATTTCACTTTCTTGGGTGATGTTGAATGCCTCTATTCCAAAGACTTGTTTTGATTCTAGTGTAACGTGAGCCACCCATGTTTTGTCACCACTGACAATTTGGCTTAAAAACGTAGCCCCTTTTATACCATACCTCTGGAGGTAAGGCAAAGCACTGGTTAAACGATTAGTTTTGTGCAACTCAGTCAGCATTTTTGGAACCAAGCGTTAACACAACTTCCGATACTGTAAGCGTTCTGTCACAGTTTCATACAGAACACTTCTTGAAATCTGAGGAAAGACATGAGATAATGATGAAATCATACAGCATCCATCTTCTCGAATTTTTTCATTAACTTTCTGCACCAGATCATCAGTAATGATGGATGGTCACCCACTTCGTTCCTCATCGTGCATGTTTGCACAGCCACCCATCTAAATGCTCTACACCATTTTCTTACTATTTCATCATTTATAGCGTTTTCTCCATACACTTTACTAACTTGCCGATGAATTTTGGTAGCTTTCATGTCTCTTGCATTTAAGAAATGAATAACAACACATATTTCACAATTGGCGGCATTTTCAATGGACTGAGCCATTTTAGACACATATAAATAAATGTTAATGCGAGCAAAATTTTCCGTAATGGCGTTTTTTGATAGCCAACAGATGAAGGTACGTTATGAACATGCATAGAATGGCGACGGCAGAGCTCCATTGGTGATATTTCAAAATGGTACTCACTTTACAAACATGCCGCATGTAATCAGTTTTATCTTTATCAATATTATTCCGTAGCATGCTTAATTTATTCATATATTTTAAAAATACTTTATAATATAACATATTTTTAATTACCAACATCATTAATACATAAAAGACATTAAAACATCATTGTAGCATAATTTATGTATCATAAAATGTGTGACTTCAACATTTTAATATTCATTAAAATTAATTTTGATTGAAGTACGATATCATGATGTCACAGGCTGATAGTTATACATTTTAAAAAAATAAGGACTAAACTATAAAGTCCTAATGCTGATTGGTTAATCGGCATTCTGTATTTTTCCATCCAATTTCCAAGAACACAGTATAATAATTACAAATAAACTAAATAAATCATGAATACAAGTGACCTGAGAGGAAGCTCGGAAAAAAAGCTGACATCATTACCAGCTGGACCAGTGCTATCCAGATTAAACAAGGAAACGTGGAATAATTAAGAAAAGGAAAAACAGCGGACAAAATGCGCTGCAAAAACTCACAACAATTGATTTTCTAAACTGAACACACAGGAAGAGATATTATAAATAAATAGCTATTTAAAATTATAAATTTATCAGAATCAATAAAAAATTTGTGCAGTAGTAGGAAAATATTAATATTATTATCAAAAACAAACAAACAATGTGGCAAAAACTATCTCCTGATGGAAATGACTTAGTCATGAGTGAAACAATACTATATTTTATAAACAAGTAATACCTACTTGATGGCAATGTGTTCCATCTGAAGGACCCACTGAACTTCAATGAAAAAAAAAAAAAAAAAAAAAAGGAAATTGCTTATTGCAATCAAAGGAACCAGTATAGTACCCATGGTATTAGGGTCTTTCATGTTTCCAAGAAAGATTATCATATAAATTTAAATTCACTTGAATAGTGAATGAAAACAGATAATAAAACTTTATTGTCAATAAAAGTTACTATTTGTGAAAAAAATTACTGTGAAGTGAGTGTGTTCAAAATTATAATTTTTTTTTTTTTTTTTTTTCAAGAGAAAATTTCTGAAATAACACACTTTTATCTTAGAATTTATACTTAGTAAAGCTACTTTTTGTGAAATTGTCACTAATTTCACATTGGCATTTTAATTTTATAGGATCTTATTTAATAAAATGTAAAAAAAAGGTAATAAATTAAAAATAGTAAAATTACATGATGGTAGGTCAGCTGTATGAGCAACAAAATCAGTTTTCTCTGAAAAGAAATAAGCTAGCACTCTCCTTAGTTAAAAAATAAGTTTGGGAAAATATGAAACGTGGTTGATGAAAAAGAGTTAGCTAGAGACAACCTCTGTTCTCGCAGTGGTTATTAGGATTCATTCGCCAAAACTGTTTTGATTGTTTTAAGCGTTCTCTACTCGCAAACTGGTTCAGAAAATATTTCTTACGAACAGCACGGTGGTAGTTTTGGTGAACATAGCAGCTAGCGATCCAGTAACTGTTGTGGCCTGTTCAGTAAAACAATTCATTCTTTGTTTGTTAGAAAACAGTTTTCTCAAACAGTGTATCATTTTTGTTTTCATCACTAATCTTAAATAGTAGAATAAGATAGTGCAAGTCTAATTAATGAAGGAATGTGTTCTGCTTTTGATTCGGAATAGTTTGAATCTGAAGTTTGCTGTGTCTCACGATAAAAGTTTTACTTTTAATGTGAAGAGAGAGACAGTGTGAAGAAACCTAAAATCCCTTTAAATATAAGGGCAGGAATGAAATTAGAGAGAAGAAAAAATTGTTTGCTATATCCATGACAATTTATATTATGCATTAAACCAAATTACCTGAAATTGTTTGCTCAGTATAGCTGTGAATTTGTTATACCTATGTTTGTTATAGCAGAGTTTCACTGTATTTAAAATACACAAGATTCAATGAAATAGTCCTCCTTCCCTCAGATTGACAAACAAAATTAAACCATGCAGCCTTCTTAGATCACAGCACACTCACTGCAGCTTTTCAGTATGAAAAGGTTCCTCATCCCTATGCTATGTATTAATAATAAAGGAATATGAGATACTTCATTCTACAGAAATGTGTATGCCAAGTCTGAATTAGAAAACTCAGATAAAACATAATGTAGTCTAGTTATAACAAAAGAAAAACCAATATGATAGAGGTAAGAGAAATAAAGACTTGTGAATGGTGGAGGCATTTTTTTGAGAATGGAAGGCTATCAACTGCAAGGAGTTTGGAAAAAAAGAACAAACCAGAAGGAGAAGATTAAGCTTGAAAATTAAAGCGAATAAAGACATAGGTATCTGTTGCCTACAGGGTTGTATCAATTTTGCCCTAACCCAAAAAAACCTGGGTGTTTTTTTTTAATAAA
>QLNU02015360.1:54758762-54782491 GCA_006491805.2 Dysdera silvatica
TGTGATGGCATAGCTCCAAATCATCATTTTTTTCTAATGGAATCCTCATTTTTCAGCCTTATTTCCTGTTTTTAGTATATACCTTCCATTTTTCTGCAATTAAAAAAACAACCTTTACTTTTTCGTTAAATAGGGATTTTTAAAAGTAAAAATTCCCAAACCAGCTTGAAAGTTGTTATTTTGTATGATAGCAAGCTTTTAAAAAGTCATTCTTAGCTTAAAAAATATTGTAAAATATTATTACCCTTCACAGGGATAACACAATTGCCAAATATGACACAGAAAGCCTCGAGGCCGAGATTTTTTATGAGTTTTAGTGGGATTATTATGCAATAATTCTACTTACCGCATTATGGAATTATAAGCTCAAACTAGAGCTTTTACGTTTTGGAGAGAAAGAGATGCTTTCCCCATCCTGGACTCTAAGACCTCCGGGCTAAATGGAGGACCCTGGTTGAATCCAGGATGGGAAAGGGAATCTTCTCCAAAAACAAATAAGCTCTAGTTTGAGCAATAATCTATATGTGCAGAAATTATTGTATATTAAAAAATTTTAATATTCTTCATAAATGATTGGTGTTAACTCTGATAATCTGCTGTATTATAACTTTGTTGTATATAACTTTCTTTTTCATTTCATCAAAATAAGAATAATATTCATAAGTATTATTTAAAAAAATCCTTTTATAGAATATTTATGCATACACATTAAAAAAAAAAGACTGTTTTTGAAAATCTTTTTTTTTCCTGTGTTATATTGGCAGGCATGTGATGGATGTAAAGTGTCTTTTTATCGCAATTATGTGGGTTTTTTTTGTCATTTTTTATTATGCATAAATAACAGATACTATAGGTGTATAAGACATGCTTCATTACTATTATTCATTTGTGTAAAGATTTGAAAACAACCCAAGTAATTGTTTTAATAGAACCTAATTTTGCCCAATAAAACCCAATTTTACCCCCCTCCAAAAAAACCCTGCCCTGGTTGGGTTTAAAAAAAAAGAAAAAAGAAAAAAAAAAAGGGTTTTATTCAACCCTAGTTGCTTAACATTCAGTGATACCTAAGACAGGAAAGAATGGAAGCACATATTTCATATCGCTGATCTTGAGCAGAGAAATATTTGGAGAGAAAAATAGTTGCACCAATTCAGCATGGGCTTTTTAAACTTTACATATGTCTTTTTCCAGATTTTGTATTGTTTAAGTTATGTATTGATTTCAAAATATTTTATTTTATTACATTTAATACTTTTTTGTTTTTCTTAGAGAGTTTTTACAATACCAGCTAATACACATGGTCCTGGTCCTGTATTTTTCTCATGGCAAACTGGGAGTGGTAGTTTTTTGGTTACAACAGGGTAAGAATACTTGTTTCCAGTTTTTAATGTGCAATGTTTTTACTGCCAAAATAATTTTTCTTTTTAAAAACTACCTTAAGCATGTCAGTTCTATCTGTATGTCAACATAAATATACATACAGGTAGTTTTCACCTTCATGAATTTATTGTTCTGAGCCTTAATTCATAAAGCAGAAATTCGTAAAGACAACTTCTTTCCCATAGATACAGTGTAGTAAATAGGGTTACAATTTTGATGGCCTAAAAAAAGTTAGAAAATGACCTGTAAAAAATGTATTTATAGCTTAAAAACTGAAAGAACATTCTCTATAAAAAAAAAAAAGAATTATTCAGTATTTCAAATTAGCCATAGCAAAACTGAAAAATTTATTTGAGTATTGCAGAATTGTAATGCATTGATCATAAGCATATGCAGATTTTTTAAAACAAAATGATTTGCAGTTATCAGCTAATAATGACTTAAATATAGAGAAGCTTAAAGGTTAAAATTCACCATTGCCACCTAATAATGACTTAAATATAGAGAAGCTTAAAGGTTAAAATTCACCGTTGCCACCAGCCCCTGGATGATTAAATATCAGGATTTGGCAATTAAAAATATGACTTTAGTCGCCATCACATTCGCCACTTTATTGTTTCCCAATGCAATCTTGTCCATTTTGACTCTGCAGGGAGGTCTCATTCTGAATCCACAAACTACTTAATATTCTTAATGAAAAATGTTGATCAAACAAACCCTCCTAAGGCTTCAGTATTTAAATGTTTTGTGGCCACGAGAAAGTGGCTATAACTTAAATGAAATGGCCTCTAATGAAGAGGGCCTTGCTGGCCAGTGGCAACTAATCAAATACCTGAGTTTTAAGCTTTAGAGAAGCTCCTTTCAACTTCCACAGACACCACTAGAGCATATTTAAAATAAACTACATCACTTCATTCAAAGTTGTGAGAAATTTCACCGAGGGAAAATTTTTCCCCTAACAACACATCTGGAATTGAGCGCAGGTTTTATATTCCCTGTATTTTTTTTAACTTGCTCCATCTTCTCTTTGTTTGCTTCCGGCTTTCAATAATGCATCCCATTTCAGAAATTACATAAGCGGGATGGGGTGGGGGTTGTATGCCCTACATGAACTACTTATCCTACTTTCACAGGGCATGTAACGTTACTGCGGTCTATAGGCCATCTAATGGGAATATCTGGAACTTCCTCAATTTTTGCAGCGAATTATTGATTTTGCTTATGATTTGGAGGCCAAAATAGTTCTGTTGGGTGACTTTAACATAAATGCTGGTGTTCAAAGTCCAGTTTCAAATAGATTCTTAGATATTATTCAATCTTATACTCCTCAGACCCGAGCCCATATATGCATGATTTTTTTTACAAATATTTAGAAAAAACTACTGTTTATGAGTATAATAACATATTATACCAAGGTATTGTATATCCTTCTTAATGGATGACACATCTGAATTCAGTCAATTGATAACTTTTCGCGAAAACGATGGAAAACAAACATCCATTTAAGTGAATACCCGGCCTGAGGAGGTTATGGATGTGTATGCACTATTAAATCACCTACAAGAATTACACCATATTCTCATCTAATTTTAGACGTATGTACAGGGTTGTCGAAATTAAACTTCTCCAACTCAGAGGGCTGTGTAGGGCGTTGTACGGGTAATAGAGACATGAAATTTGGACAGCAGACACTTCAGATCATGCGTTCGATTGTATGAAAAAAAAAAATTGATTTATTGAAAAAAAATATTTAGTACAAAAAATCATCGATAGACGACGCTGTAACACCAGTGAAACGTGATTTGCAGAAACCTAGCCTCTGTGCAACCTATGCAAATGGCGAATCTGATAAAAGAGGAAGACAGGCACCGCACAAGAAAGAGTTTCCAATTCGCTGATGCACAATGCTGACTTTGAAAAACAAAGCTCTGTTAATGAAGCTTTTCTACCAGAATGAAGAGAACTCATCTGCTTCAATAAAAGCATTCCGCTGGCAGAAAAACCTACACCGAGGACCAATGACCATGCACGCTCTACGTGACATGATGAAAAAATTCAAAACGACCGGACAGCTTGGAATTTTACCAGGTAGAAGACAAAAACCTGTAGGCTCTGCAAGCATGGAAGATGTGACTACGACGGTCGTGGAAGCAACTAGCCAAGACCCGCATTGTGTTGTGAGTGTACCAGCTATTTCTCGTGCTGTTGATATGCCCTATTCCACCGTTTGGCGATGAATTGTGGGTTATTATCCTTACAAAATCCATAGTCTTCACCAGCTGTATGACCGGGACGCTGAAGTTCGGCAAACATTTGCACTGCAGTTCCTTACACGAATGGCAGTCGATGCCGCTTGGCCATGAAACATTCTGTGGACGGATGAGGCGCACTATTAACTGAATGGAAAAGTGAATACGCACAACTGCTGAATTTGGGCAACAGAAAACCCACGCGTAATCCATCAAGTGGCCTTGCATTCTGCAAAAATTATGGTATGGTGCGGTTTCACTTCAACGTTCATCATTGGGCCTTATTTTTTTAGGAGATGACTCCAACAGGGTTTAAAACCTGTTCCGTCAATGGACAACGCTATCGGGACATGTTGACAACTTTTATGATCCCAGAACTTCAGTAACGTCACCGTGTCCAGGACACTATTTTTATGCAGGACGGTGCACCTCCCCATATTCATCGTGGCATTCAATAGGTGTTACGGCAAACTTTCACCGCTGCACGGATGATCAGCCGTTGTTTTCCAACAAGTTGGCAGCCTCACTCACCCGATCTCACACCATGTGACTTTTGGTTATGGGGATTCTTAAAGGATCATGTCTACCGAGAACAACCCGCAACCCTGTCACATCTGAAAGACTGTATTCGTCTCCATGTTCGTGGACTTCATGCGGACTCACTGCATTCAGCTGTAGAACACACTGTTTTGCGATTGGACAAGGTTGTTCAGAGCCATGGCGAACATATAGAACAACTGCAGCGCTGTCTATCGGTGATTTTTGTACTAAATATTGTTTTTAATAAATCTGGAGCGCATGATCTGAAGTATCTGCTGTCCAAATTTCATGTCTCTATGACCCGTACAACGCCCTACACAGCCCTCTGAGTTGGGGAAGTTTAATTTCGACAACCCTGTATAACAAATATAAATTGTACAAATTTGGGCATTATCGATTTCCACCTGAGTGATCACTTGCCCATCTTTATTCTTTTGTATGTTCATAATTTACATACTTATAACCAGAAAAATACATTTTTTATCAGAGAATTTTCAGCCACTAATTTAATCTTAGTTGAAGAGGCATTGAATTCTGACGATTGGTCTCTAACCTTGAATGCTAATAATGCAAATGATGCTTATCATCATTTCTTTTCCATTTTTAAATCCTTATACGTAACTCATTTTCCAAGTATTTGAATTTTAAAAAGTAAACGTATTGGTGCTTAACATTGCTTAATTTTGTCGATAGTTTTTTAAGGGCCCTTAAAGGCGCTTAATTTTTAATTTAGGCTTCAGTCCTTAAAGGTACTTAATTTTTAGATCAATCTTAATTTAAAGGGAAAAAAAGAAGCAGGAATGAAATGAAGTAGGTTTTCATCCTTTCTAGATGTTAAGGACAAGCTTAACCTCCCAAGTAACAAGTTCTTTAAATTATTCACTTATTAGGAATTTAACATGTTTAGAGCCAATTTCAATATCTTCCTGCAAAGATATGCCTCAAAAGAATGAGAAATCTTATTCTGTTCAGTTGATTTCAGTCGTGTAAACAAGGAAAATTGCTATGAGATTTTATCTGATTATGAAGAATTTTTGAAGAACGTACCTCTTGCTATTTTTTCTTCTTTCGACGTAACTAAAGATAAGCTTGATATCCTCTTGCATGCATATATGTTGGAAAAAGGGCATTTGAAGGTGCGAAACAGCAAAAACGCTTTTGATTTTGTCCTATGGTTAGGCAGCTATTGAAAGAGGGTTTTCATTCAATAACAATATCATCACCAAGTTCCTTCTCCGATTTGGAGGTTGGTGGTCAATATATACCACATTTTCCTGTCTCTACTGGCATGGATAATGTCTTTCGTGCTTAGCCTAGTCCAAGCCTTTAAGTCATCCACCTGTTCAATAAAAACATGGAAGTCGAAAATCTTCAGGAGAAATCCTATGTGGCATTGCTCATCATTCTCGATTAGGTAAATTTCTGTTGTGTTTTGAATGTGGAAATCACTGCTGAGCTTTTGTCTTCTGCTTTTTTTGCTAGATAAAATTACCTGGTCTATCTTGACAAGCAAGAAAAAGATAAAAAAAAATAAAAATAAAACACGGATGTAAAGAGAACTTGAAAGCTGCAAAACGAAGAAACAAGCTTGGAAAGAGAAGTATTTGATCTAATTAAATCAGCAGATGAACTGTCGGAGAAAGCAGAAGCGATGAAAGATATTGTAAACTGCTCTAAGGCAAACAGTTTTATAAAAACGGTTAAAGAAAACTCATGGAATTGAAATGTAAAATTGATGAAAAAGCTAACTAACCCAATTATAGGGAGATTGAGTTCTGGGTTTGAGTCCTGGATTCATTAAGCCAGGGTCTGTACCAGGCCATGAAAGTCAAGAAAAAGTCAAAAATAAAAGAAAGGTTATGGAAGTCCAGAAAATGTCACTAAATCAACATTGTAGGTCACAGATAAACCACTTTATCAATTTTCACTTGCTTTCAATTGTAATATTTGTACAATATTTTAATGATTTTTTACTAGTTTAGTGATTTTCAGCTATTCTTTGTTACAACTTGGCAATTTTTAGTGATTTTCAGTAATTTTCCATCATATTTTGACAATATTTAGGGATTTTCTCCAATTTTTATATAGCTATTTTATCAGTCATAAAAAAGAGGCTGAGAAATTTTTTTAGTGTCAAGGAATGTACAAATATAGTCAAAAAAAAGGTTAAGGAATTGTATTTCTTATTTTTAATAGACACCCTGATTAAGCTCGCAATTTTCTATCGGCAGGTTTTCGTGCGTTTTCCTGTAACGCTTGCGACAATTTGAATTAGCTTCTCATGAAAGTTTGTGCATGAAGACATTTACCCCTTCCCCACATGTTAATATCCTTTGTGCTTGATCAAAAAATAACAATTTCTGTTTGTGCATTCATAATTTTGTAATTTATTGATTGTTTTATCAGAAAATTTCCAGGTAATTTGAAAAAAAAAAAAAAAGAGTGTACAGCATTTTTTTTATCACTATGTCAAATTGTTTTTTACTAAGTCTGCTTTATTAGAACTATTATTTATATCCTGTTATGTTAGGAAATTCAAATTATACACCCTTCACCACAAGACTTACTTGTTTATCGCGTGTTGGTGCTTAATTTTAATTTTGAAAAAAGGGTATGAACCTTGTATAAGAAAGCCATGGATTACAAATGTTTTATTTAGGGAGATCAGTATTGAAAATAAATTATTCTCCAGATTTTTAAAAACTAAATCGCAAGAGCATTTCTTTGCTTTCCGTGTCTTTTGAAATAGACTAAATAAGAGATTAAAATTGGCTAAGAAACAATATTTGAGAATTTTTTTTTATTAATCCAGATAAAAACCAAACCCATGGTCAATGATAAATTAGTTATTTGGGCATAAACGTTCTGCTACAAATTTGAGTCTTTGAACACAACTTATAACCCACTTTATGATCATAAACAGATGACCAAGAAATTCAATACCTATTTTGTTATTTTTTCTTATACTCTTAGTACTCAACAGACCAACATAGATAACTATATGGAAAATTGTCATGGTATGACAATATATATGAATATAGCATGACTATATATATATGAATATAGCCAATTTATTATATTTACATCATAAACGATTCTGAGCTTTTGTTGGCTATCCAAGACATCGACAGTAAAAAAGGCATGGACATGACTAGATTCATCCATTAATTGTTAAATCTATTGCAAACTCTATTTGAGTACCGCTGCTTTATATTTATAATTTAATCTTCACCTCAGTGGTGCCTCATGATTTTAAAATCATGTCTGTAACTCCTATATTTAAGACTGGGTGTAAATCAGAGATCTCCAATTACAGACCAATTTTGGTTCTCAAAATATTCAACAAAAGCTTCGAGAAATTATTATATAAGAGACTCTTGATTTTTTTTAACAAGCATATTATAATTAAGGAAAACCAATACGTTTTCTCTAAAAATAAATCAACAGAACTGGTGCTCGTTACAGTATTTATTTATTTATTTTTTTAAATGGAATACAATTTATCTCCTCGTGTTTCACATCATATACTATGAGGCTTACAGAAGTTAGTTAAAACACTAACACACAAATTGAAAACAAAGAATTAAATACAATAAAAAGAGTAGCTAAAAACATATAGAAAAAAAAAGTTAAAACTCTAATTTATAGATAAAAGATTGAAACACAGAACAAGTCTCTTTCGACGTCACTAAATAAAAAAAAACGACGGTGGCCAAGAAATAAACAGCTTCTGTCAGGTGGCCTGTAGAGCGTCTTTCTGCGGAAAGTACACAGCACAATTTAAAATAATGTGCTCAACATTATCTTCGCCGTCACCACAACTGCAAAATTCACCTAAAGGGAGTTTGAAACGCTTCAAGTAGCTTCCAAAATTTTCATGTCCAGTCAAAATTTGAGTGAATTTGAAGTTTGTTGTGAATACTTTTAATTTTACCCGGTGGAAAGTAGTCGGAAAAAACTTTATGGTTCACTGAGACTTGGGTGATCGGAGGTATTCTGCATTCCAATTAGAGGTAGCATTTTTCTCGAAAAAGCCTCTCCAATGGGAAGCAGGGATGCTCAGGTGAAGTTCTATATTTAGATGGGTGGCCAGCTTTGCCAAGGCATCAGCCCTTTGCACTGCCAAAATTTCCGCAATGACCATTAGCATGAGCAAAATGGATGTCTGTATCCAAATTTCGCAAAGTTTTTAAAATTGTTTGTACTTCAACAACAAGTTTCTTTTCAGTATTAATGTTCTGCGAAAGCTGCAACGAAGAAAGAGAGTCACTTCAAATCAAAAATTAAATTGATCCCAAAACGAAAGTGAACTCATGAATATATTTCACTGAGAGATTTAAGCACAACAACTCAGCCTGAAAAACAGAACAATTATTGCAAATTCGATATTGCTTATATTCTCTTTCTTTTCCATTTTCATACACCACAAAAGCAAGGCCAACTCTGTCATTCACTTTACTTCCATCAGTGAAACAAATTAAATGATAATTCTCGAGAATATCATCAGAATAAATAACAGTTGATATGAGGTCTCTATTTATGGGATTGGCAGACAAGAAATGGGAATATTACCATTGAGGGAGGAGGAAGAGGAGGAATCTGTTGATATGTTTCGACAGTTCGGTATGCTAACAGTCGATAAACTTCTAGATTTTAAAATTGCATTATTTATGTATAATTACGTTAGCAATAATACTAATATTGATATTACACTGCTGCATCGGCCAGGACACAGGTATGAATCTCCTAGTGAACTTTATTATCGACCCATTTGGGCAAGAACAAATATCAGTTCTGTAGTATAACAAATATATGTTTTCTATTGATAAGCCCCCTTTTTTTTTTTAAATCAGTGTTTTTTCTGAAATTCTGAAACACAGTTTGTGGTAACGGAGCTGCCCCTAATGGCATTTTTTTGTGACTTTTTGTTTTTACGTGGTGTCTTGACGAAGATGCCATATTTTTGATTGACCATCGTATCTTGAACAGGAGGAGTGAAAAAAGCATGCACAGTACCTCCTTACAGAATTTCGTCAAACTTTTTTTAAAAACCGGATCACCTCAAAATCTACAATTAGAATTGTGCTTTTTTTTTACATTCGCTTCCATTGATGGAAGAAAATTTTAATTATAAATATCATATATTGAGTTAGAATTTACTATAAATATGAAACTCAGTAACTTTTAATTATCGACCTTATTTCGATTTGTATTATCTTGTTTAAAGCTAACTATTTCATCCTTTTTAAGGAACTATTTTTCATTCTCTATGACTCTTGTTCCATAATTGTTCATTCTGAGATTAGGCTTACATGTAATTATTATTATCAGTCTATAATACATCCTAACTTCTCTTTTATTCTTAAAATAGTATTATAAGTACAAAGTCAGTTTATTAAAACTTGGATAAACTTATCTGTAGGAAAATGCCTAAATCGTCTCCTAGATCAATGGGACGGTTTACAACATTATTTTAAAGAGGAACATTCAAATATGAACAAAGATAAGTAAGTTTCATTGTGCTTGGCTTAATTTGTCATCCTTAAATTAAAAGAGCCATGTTGTGACAATGACACCACTAAAGAGAAACCTGCTGTATAAAGGAAGCCACAAAGAAAGTAAAAGTCCATAATAAATCTTCAGTTAAGAGGAAAGCTGAATTTCCTTTAAATGATCCTAGTGTTAAAAAAAAACAGAGAACAAATGAGGTTTCCATAAAGAAACAGTGTGTCGATGTAAGAAGTAGAAACCATGTGAATTCTATAAGCACTAAAACCTACTGAACATAATATGCGTTCAGTTTATTTTACTTCTCTTCCTTTTCTATGAAGTTTTAGAGATAAGCGGGTCTCCATTTTTTACTGTGCAGAAAAGTAAAAGCCATTTATTTTTAAACAGCCTGCCTTCTGTAAAATTTGAGTTTGTTACTGCAGATTGCTTTACGTTTTGTTGAAGAATGCTAGGAATCTTCCTGCTTTTAATTAAAGAATGAAGGGACATTGTGGCTAAAAAAAGTCTTGGGGACAAAAGGATTCAAACAAGCATATCGAACTATTTCTATAAAGGCAAAATTTAATACAATGCTAGACATTTGACTATTTAGTCATTAGCCTTGTAAAAATTAATATCTAATTAGTGCATAGATATACATAGTTACTTTTTTGCTATTAATATGATAGTTTAGTAGCGTATAATTAAACATGTTTTTAGATAAATGTGGTTTCTTTAAACTGGAAATGAAATTTCCAGATTGTCTGAAATTTTGCTTATCCAAAATGGATCTGCTTCCTTTATTTTGGTTAATTGGGGTTCTACTATGTTTGAATTTTGTATGAAATTATGTGTGTTGTTTTTCATAATGTGTATGGTTTCGTCCTTGTTTCAACATGCATTAAAACTTGATTGATTATGGAGTTATATATTAAATACCTCTTCCAGTTGTGCTCATAGTAAAAATGAAAAAAAAAAAAAAACCAACAACTGTACTGTATAACGTGTAAATAATTAAATGCTTCAAAAATGTAATTAGAAGAATATTAATTTAGTAATTGGATCCTGAAAACATATTTGTAATGCTAATAAATATGCATTTAAACTTTTAGTTATGACCACATTGTTAATATCTATGACCGTCATGGTGAAAGGCAAGACCAGATTCGATTACCAGGGTAATTTACTTTAATATCCTTTTTTTTTAAAAATATTTATAAATTTCCTTATTCTGACTATGAATGTGCTATTTAAATTCCAAAAAATTTTCTGAAGTATGTTATATATTATATATAAATCAAATTAAAATTAATGCTATGTACACATAATTTTATTAAAGTCGAGAATTTTTTTTCATCATAGCCGATGATGTGGTAATATTAGATGATAAATTGCTCACAAAGAAAATAATGATTTCATGGTGCCTGGCGGGAACCGAACCCACGACCTCTTGGTATCCGGACAAGTGCTCTTCCAACTGAGCTACAGGCGACCGATCATCCTCCCCTTTGCGAGCGCATATAAAGCTTCACTGTAGATGAGTTTTGAAATGGGGCAGTGCCTGGACTACAGCCCTGCCTATGCCTGTTTTTTTAGGCCCAGCCAGGAATCCGAAAGTCGGCCAGTTGGCCCGTAGTTCAAGCCCAGATTGTCCTTTTCTGACCGAGTACAAAGACAATTATACGTAAGTGACTCTGGGGAAGAGGACCAACTTGCTTACTTAAGTGGACATGGGGGTTGGGAAGGATAGCCGCTGGAAGGGGATGAGGTTGCGATAATTCACTGAATTTTAGCCATTTTGGAAGTGACTTGAAAATTGTCAACAATTTGGCATCAATTGCCGTTCGGCAAAGTGTTAGCAAAAAAGAGAGCGTTTGTAATCATTTCCAAAATAATCTTTATTTGGTGGTGCCCAAATATAGTCTATATATAGTTTTTTGTCATTTTAGAGTATCTGTATTGACCAAGTTGTTGTTGTAAAATATTTAATGCATTAAATACATAGATATCAATGTAACCCCTGTCATCAAAGAGCATCTGTGGTGAATATTTTACTATGTATTCTGAAAGGTACGAGAATTCTCAGAAATTCTTCTGTTTCATATACTAGAAAATTCATTTCATTATGTTTGTCTTAGATAAAAAGACATCCTCGGTCATTGTTTTTTTAGTTTTCGAATTTTCTACAATTTGTTGAAAAAATTTCCCCATTTTAACTCGTTAAATCTGTGATCTGAAAAGTACTGAAGTATTATACGTTAAAAGCGATTAAATTGTATGTACACACAAAATAATATATATAATACACACAAAAACCTGGTCATCAGTGGCGAGTAAGCGACCAAATTTGTCGAGTCCTGTGTACAGATATATTTGTTTCATATTGTCTGCTTAAAAAAGCGGAAAATTCCTTCAGCTTGAAAATCTGCGAACTCCAGGTATATACGTGGATGTTACACTGTAGATGTTCACAGCCTGAAATGCTCATTCATGATCAGTGCTGTGTTTTCCAATAGGCTATAGACTAAGACGGCAAAATTTTCGTATGGAGTCTAACCAAATCAGTATCACACGATGATATAATCAGATGTTTTACCGAGAAGACAGCTAGACGTCATGCTTGCCATTTAAATACCAGTGTTCGATAGGCTTTTATTTTTTGCTAAAATTAAAATTTATTTCAATAAAATTGAATTTGATTTATTATATATCAAAAAGGAATAATACTTCAATATAAGTTAACATTGCTTAATGTTTACGTTTCAATTTATGAGTTTGTTTTTCAACAAAGTTATTGTCAATACAAAAGTTTTATTGAATGTAACGATTTTTATGTTCTTACCACTGATTTTGAGGGGGGGGGAGGAGGGATGGGTAGGAAGGGGTGGCAAATAAATCGTAGCTCAGGGGTGGAAAAACGGTAAATTTGGCCATTGTTTATGTAGCAGCCCCCTCCCCTTTCCACATTCACCGCCAATGCGCCTCGCCAAAGAGTGTGCACAGACATCAACAGATTTACAGAGACTATAGTTTAATTTTACTAAATCACTGTGCATTTGTAATGATTTATATGAGGATCATTCAGTAAGTAAAGAACGTTTTAGTTTTACTCACTTAAAACGAAAGATATCAAAACAAAACCTTGTGCATAGGAACACAGGATCTTACACTATTCTTCAATATAATCGCCATTGTTATTGAGACACTTATTGTAATGTGGCACAAGTTTCTTAGTGCTGGTGTTGTACTCATCTGCCGCCAACGACCGTAACCACAAAGTTACCGCTGCTTTGAATTCTTCATCATTTTCGAAGTGTTCCTCCCAAAAACATCTTCATTTTCAGAAAAAGATGAAACTCATTTGGTGCCAAGTTGGGAGTATAAGGGGGATGCTCAAAAATGTCCCATGTGAATTGCTGCAGTTATTGTTTTGTTGTTGCAGCTGTATGAGGATGAGCGTTGTTGTGAATCAACATGATCAGCAGACAATCCACATCTCTTATTTTGGATGGCACGTCAAAGTAATTGAAGAGTCTCACAGTAGGCTAGTGACATTGTCTCCCCCTCTTTGCATGAATTCAGTAAGCAATAGACCCTTGCGGTTTTAAAAGAAAGTTGCCATCAGTTTCCTTGTTATCAGATTTATCTTTTCTTTTCTGGGTCTTGAAGGAGAGCATGTGTGATGCTACTAGGGTTGGAAAGTTTCTGCCAAGGTGGTTAAAACTGATGGCTATAACTGGCTAAAACTGGCATGGCAGAAACTAGTTTCTGCCACAAAAGTGGCAATAACCGGCAGGGACCCAGAAAATAGTTATTTCATGCGTTAAAAACTTATCAGAATACCCCAACTTGCAAAAGGGAATGAATTTTATTTAAAGTAAAATAAGTTTAGTTATGATTTTTTTAGTATTTTTTCAAAACTTACCTAATAGCAAATTCTATATATAATTTTTCATAGCAGTCTATAATAAAATATCAGTTTTGGTGCGATTTCCTAATTCAAATAATTTCTTAATTTATTATGAATAGACGAAAAGCGTTACAGAAGCATTTTTCCAAGCCCACCAATACTGCAGGCAATATTATCACTGTGTGAACAAAAGTTACAAAATCATCATTTATAGTTGTTTCCTTTAAACTAGACCACCACATAGAAGCAGGGACATTTTCCAAGATTTTACTGGAGTAGTATGTTTCAGGAAAACGAGATGGTTTTGCTCAAAAAGCTATAACGTAAAGCATAAAATTTGGGTTAATGACATTAAGGAATGTCTTAATATTTTCTTCCCACTTGTGTGACAATTTGGATGAAGTATATAAACTGGCATATATATGATGTTGAGTTATTACCTGATTAAGTTTACTTTTTACCCTTTTTTGATTCATTTCTATAAGATTATCATCTATCAGGGTCAACCAAATTTCATTAGCATCTGCAATAGAAAAATTATCTTTTCGAATCTTATACAGGGCAATAGCAATAGATTTTAAAAGCTGCAACAAGTCTTTTTACGTCTTTATTAATCATCCGATTATTTATAACTTGAACAGCACCTTTATATATCATCCATATAATTTTCATGATCTGCGAGTAATACGGATGATTCTCTATGAATGATTCCGAGCAATCTACCTGACTTTTCTGTCTTATATTGCCTGGTATTTGTAGCTTCACAGTATTTATGTATTCCTTTAGCCAAGCACTTTGCAACGATTTCTAAAATATTTCTAAACAGATACCCTATGCTTTATAACGGACTTAAAAAATATGTGGTTCACTGGTTGTAAGTACAGCTTATCCGATTTGTCATAAACACTGAGGCTTTTTTTTTATATCCCATCTGTGAATGGTGTTGCTTTTTATTTTATAAATAAAGGTTTAATAAGGTACAGAAGGTAAATAAGATGAAATAGACCAAGTAAGTTAAATAATATGGCCTTCGAAAGATGGTTTTTGTAACGAATCCTTGATTTACTCGAGTATTTTTTAATTATTTTAACATACTTTAATTATTAAAATTATTAATATAAAGCTTTATAATATACTAAATTATTGTAATAAACATATATTTTGTAATCTTTCATTTACTAAATAATACAATACTGTTTTCAGTACTTTTATTAGTTTCTGCCAGTTTCTCCCACTTTCTGCCGGTTAAAACCAGTTTCTGCCACTGGCATGGCAAAAAGTAGTTTCTGCCAGCAGAAAGCCAAACTGGATGCCACTCCATTAATTGCCACTTGATTCAGGTTTTTGTACTTAAACCCATCGCCCTCAGAAAAGTAAAAACCTACAGTAACAGAAAAATGTTGATATTAAAGTATTAACATAGTAAGAGTACCTTACTTTTTAATAAGAAAGAACGTGGGTGATTATTTAAAATTTTATAATACAGGAGACATTCTTCAGTTAAATTAAAAAAGGGGTGTTTTATTTTGGGAATGAACCACTTATATCAGCTGAAATTTTGTCAATACACTTCCTTTATTACAAAAGGGCCTTTCAAGTATTACATAAGCACATTTCTGGCTATTTTATACGATCTCTCTCCCCTTCCAAGAAAAAATAAGCAAATGCCTTCCTCCCCCTTCATGCTTACGTAAGATTTTGGTTCTCTAATTTTTTGTATAAGTTTCGATATAAGAATGCAATGTGTGATGCAAATTATAATACTTATTTACATTTTTATTCTAATATTGAGCATTTATTTATAAGTTTGTTATAATATTAAACGCTTATTTATAAATAGAGAGTAATCACAACAAATTATCGCGTTTAAAAAAAGTTTTAACACGCTATTAATTGCTATTTTGGTGGCATTATAAAGTATTTTGTTACATTTTTATTGTTAATATTTCTTACATTGTAAGCAAATAGTGTAATATATAAGAAATGGATTTAATAAAATACATCAAAAATAATGCACTCATTATAATTTCAAAATGTTAGGGACTGTGGGCAACCTAGAAGGGGTCCCCCGAGCAAAAAAGTGTGGAGAGACACTACTTAAATAAATATTAAACTGCGATTATGTGTATATTATAGTTTATATTCCTTTTTGCAGTGTGTCATACATCGAAGTATTGAAATTCTGTCAAGGCCGTTGTCAATTTGTGCTAATTTTTTTCTATGTCTTATGTACGCATTGTTTAGACCCCCCCCCTCTTCAGTCAGAAAAAATAAGCAAATCTTAACCCGCCCTCCTCCAGAATGCTCATGTAATACATAAACGCCCCCAAATGCGACGTTATCGCCATTGGAAATACTTTCGTAGTATGAATATCCACATGGTAAATTATCCATTTCTAATAACTTCAACTCAAAATAGAAATGAATATCACAGTAGAATGTCTCATCCAAAATGGAAAGGTGACATGTGTGGGCATTTATTGCGCATTTAAGCATTGCAGCAAAAGTAGAATAAATCACCAAAGTGGATACTTTGGTTCCAAAAGTTGGTGATTATCACGTGATCTGTCTCAATGAATGGTATGCCTGAAAACTACTGTAGCACATGCTACAGCTTAATGTCTGTACCTATGCAACTTTCCAGGTTTGGCTCATGGAGCTTTGTAGCTTGGTCCGGAACCTACATGCGTGGACCCGGACGCTTTCGGAAAGGGTTCATTCAAACCTGTTCAGTATGCATGGGCTTAGCCATTCTCGAGTCAGGCCCAGCTTGGCCTGTAACCCAATAGTTAAGTCCTTAGGGCCAGCTCAACGCGACCCATAGGCCGGGCCTGAGTCCACAGACCTAGACCCAGCCCGTGCAGGGCTATAGCCAGAACTGCTTTTTAAACCAAATCAATGTCAAAGAAGAGAATGTCTGAAAATCGAAAATAGCATGATATTAAAGTTGGGAAATTTTTCACATCGTAGACGATGATATGGTAATTATAGGTGTATGCAGAATGTTCATAAAAGGGAGGGGTTATAGGCTCAATGGGGGGTTACAGAGCTACAACTCACATATTCCTATGTTAAATATACAAAATTTCATTGCAATGGGGGGTTACAACCCCCATCAACACCCCCCTGCTTACCCAGTGGTAATAGGATGATAAATTTCTCGAAAAAAAAAAGAAAGAAAAAAAGAAAGAATGACAGTGTCTGGTGGGAACCGAGGCTCCCACTTTTCTTTGTGAGCAATTTGTCATTTAACATTTCCACATCACTGGCTATGAGAAAAAAATTCCAGACTGTAATATCACACTAGTCATGCTTTTCGGGCGTTTGTTTCTTTGACGTCGATGTGGTTTAAAAAGCAGTCCAGGTATGGTCCACTTTGAAACTTGTCTATAGTGAAGCTTTTTATGCCCTTGCAGAGGGGAGGATGATCGTTCATGTGTAGCTCATTTGAAAGAGCCCTTGGCCGAATTTCAAGAGGTTGTGGGCTCGGTTCCCATCAGGCACCGTTAAATTATTCTTCTCTTTGCGAGCAATTTATCATCTAATACATAATTTTATGTGTACATTATATTAATTTGTATGTTAATATATATATATACAATCTTTAAAAAACACTTTTTAGGATGTGCTCAGGACTGTCTTGGGATAAAGATGGTGATGTTTTAAGTATTATTTCTGATCACTCATCGATTTTGATTCTATGGGACTCAAACTCACGAAGAGTTACACATGTGGATACTGGCTTGAGGTATATTGTTACAATTCATTGAAATCCTCTTATATAGGTTATACAGAGGTGTAGTGAAAGCTATTGATGTTGTTTGAAAGAGGAGAGTTTTCAGTTTCAGCTCTTTGTCACTGCCATCCAAAAGTGCTATCTGCTAAGGGTGTTCAGTAGGGTGGAGTGAAACAAGTGAATTTTTAATTTTTTTTTAATTTTAAAATCCAATACCGCGGAAAAGTTGTTGTATGCACTGTATAAGATTGTGGTAAAATTTGGTTAATATCTTCTGCCTCTTCAACAACCTTGAATGTTCCACATTTTTATGTTTTTTGATGGTATTGGCATGTGCGTAGGAAATTTCGCAATAGACTTCTGTTATAGTTAGAATAATTTTATATGTTAATATGTAATTAACCATATTTTAACTCTAATGATGTGTTTGCTAACTTTAATAATATAGCTAGCCTGTACTTATATTACAAAATCTACACAATATGTATTATCATCATCATCATATTCAACCATTATCTATCCACTGCTGGATGAAGGTCTCTCCAAATGCTTTCCACACAAGTCTATCCTGAGCAATTCGCTTCCACGTCACCCCAACCTGTTTTCTTATTTCATCCACCCATCTAGTTTGAGGACGTTTTCTAGGTCTTCGGTGGTCTCTTGGAATCCAGTTCAGAATTTCTGTTGTCCATCGTTGATCAGTTCTTCTTGCAATATGCCCAGCCCATCGCCATTTCAGCCCTTTTACTTTAACAATGATGTCCTCTACTCTAGTTTGCTCTCTCACCCAAGTGTTTCTTTTTCGATCTCTCCTAGTTATTCCAAGCATGCACCTCTCCATGCTCCTTTGCGTTGTCTGTAACTTTCGTATTGCTCCAACTGTTAGACTCCATGTCTCTGATCCATAAGAGAGGACTGGCAATACACACTGGTTGAAGACCTTTCTTTTTAGACACAAAGGCAATTTCCCCTTCAGGATAAAACTGTTTCTTCCAAATGCACTCCAGCCAAGTTTAATACGTCTGTTGAGTTCTTTCATAATGTTGCCATCCATTGAAATCAGCTGGCCAAGGTAAATATATGAATCAGCAATTTCTAGCTCAATGTTGTCAACTTGTATTTTTGTTTCCTCTACAAAATTATTGAACATGATCTTAGTTTTTTGTAGGTTCATCTTGAGTCCAACTTCTTTACTTCTAGTTGAGAGCTCCTGTACCATGTCTTGGAGTTCTGATGGGTTCGTTGAAAAAATAACAATGTCATCAGCAAACCGCAAATGATTTAAATATTCACCATTTATTTTTATTCCCTTGTTATTCCAATTTATCAGCTGAAAAATCATCTGTAAAGCTGAAGTAAAAAGTTTTGGAGAAATGGTATCTCCCTGCCTCACACCTTTACCAATTTTGATAGTTTTGGTATCTTTATGTAACCGAAATTTTGCACTTGCATTTTTATACACACGTTTCACCATGTCAATGTACACATCCTCAATGTCTGTTGATCTTAAAGAGTTGATGACTGCTGATGTTTTAATAGAGTCAAAGGCCTTCTCATAGTCAATAAATGCAACACACAATGGAAGTTCATATTCATGTGTTCTTTCAATTAATTCTCTTAATACTTGAATATGGTCCACTGTACTGAATCCACTTCGAAATCCAGCTTGTTCTCTTGGTTGAGCTGCATCTAATTTTTTCTGCAGGCGATGTGTTAGCACTTTTGTGAAGATTTTATAAATAGCAGGTAACAAGCTAATTGGTCGGTAATTTTTTAAATCCTCTTTATCACCTTTTTTATGCAAAAGAATTACTGTTGCAGAATCCCATTGGTTTGGTATGTTACCACTGTTGAGGCATTTGGTAAAGAATTTTGCGAGTATGTCTTCTACATGTTCTCCAGCTTCTTTTAAGATATCTAATGTAATGCCATCATCGCCAGGGGATCTTCCTTTCTTCATACTTTTTATTGCAAATGCTACTTCTTCTTTTAAGATTTTAGGAGCTGTTCCTTCGACTATCTCAGAGTCTTCGTTTAATCCACTGTTTCCCTCATACAGCTTTCTGTAGAATTCTTCAACTCTTCTAAGTATTTCTTCCCTATTTCTTGTTACAGTGCCATCCTCTCCTTTTAATGCAATGATGTGTTTCTTCCCAATAGACAAACTCCCTTTAACAACCCTAAGGCTCTTGTTGCTTTCAATGGCCTTCCTTACTAACTCACAATTGAATTTTCTTATATCTTCTTTCATGTTTTTGCGCAAAGTTTTGCAAAGTTCTACATACTCGATCTTGCGACTGGTATTTTGATTGTCCACCTTCATAAGTCTTCGCCTTTTCATGAGTTGTTTCGTCTTCTCAGATAATTTGCTATTCTGCTTTTTACATATTACACCACCAATTTCCCCAGCAGTTTCAATTATTGTCTTAACAATGTTTTTATACAGTGTATTACATACACAACCATATTTGCTTTATGGAGTATTACTTAGACATTTCATTGCAATTTGCTACTTCTTTGGGACATAACTCTGCTTTCGTATTAAAGTGCATCATCGTTTTCCTGGAATCAACTCGCGACCTTCTAAAACCATCCCTTGCGTTGTCGCCACGAACTGCCGCTGAAGCTTCTGTGACCAGCTTTACATATCATTCTACACATTGCATGTGACAGGGATACTTCCTAAATTTTACTGTAGGTATGTCACCACTGTTAATAAATTCCTGCAAATCTTCGTTGGAAATTTGGGAGATGAGGGGTGGTTCTGTTATAGGAGCATTCGAGTAAGTACCTTGTGGTGGAAGGGGGATGGGTTGAAATGGCCAAAATATTGCTTACGTAATACTTTAACTCTCCCTATCTTTCAATCTTGCCACTTGATGAGTTCAAAGTACTGGTTTGCTTTGAAATCCTGAGGGAGTACTTTGAATACATTGATCTTCCTGGATGACGTAGGTGAACTTCTTGCCTTGAACATGGCTAAGTCCAAACTCACCGATATGCATTATATCATCCGATATCATACTCAGGAGAATATTTTATGGGTGGCCAAAAAATCCATTTAATTTAATTGCAACATCAATATCTTTTAAATCCTCTTGCAGGTAGCGAGACAAATGAATTATATAAATAAAATGAATTTAATAGTTATTACACAAATATTTACAAAGAATTAAATATAAATCAATCAATTAACGACAATTATAAAATATATTTAAATAATACCATAACAGAAACCTTCTATTTAAGCGAAACTAATGAAGTTGAAATTGGAAGAGAACTAAACAAAATAAACACAAAAAAATGTTCAGGTATTGATGGTCTATCTCCTCAAATAATTAAATTAAATATAAATGAATTGAACTTTTATCAATCATAATAAACAATATGTTTCTAACAGGAATTTTTCCAAATGGATTAAAAACAGCAATAATTAAACAAATTTTTAAAAAGGGTAATAGATATAACAAAGAAAACTATAGACCGATTGCTATTATGTCAGTTTTTCAAAAATAATTGAAAAATTAATGTATAATATAATGGTAGACTTTTTCAATAAACACAGAATAATTCACAATAATCAATGTGGTTCCCAAAAAATTAAATCAACGGAAGACATTTTATTGAGAGCTGTTAATAATATTCAAAAAGGTCTCGAAGATAAGAAATTAGTTTATGGATTTTTTTTTCGATATGAATAAAGCGTTCGATTTAATAAATAGAAATATCTTAAAAGCAAAATTATTTTATTACGGCATAAGAGGATCGATGTTCAAATTAATTGATAGCTACTTATCGAATAGGTTACAAATAGTAAAAATAGATAATACTCAGTCAAAATCATTAATAAATAAGATAGATGTTCCTCAAGGAACAATCCTGGGACCATTGTTTTTTTTAATAACAATAAATTTAGATGAAGGAATATTATTACTTGCAGACGACATTGTCTGGTTGATAGAGGGAAATAAAATTAATCAGATGATCGATAATATAAATGTCAAATTATCTTCATTTGAACAATGTTTCGGGGATAATAACCTAATAATTAACACGATAAAACAAAATATATAATCTTCCATACTAAAAATTAAAAAAAACATTCAATCAACCGAATAAAATAAAATTTAATAACACTGTCTTCAAAAGAGTTAACTCAATTAAATTTTCGGGAATAGTAATTCAAGATAATTTGGGCTAGGATTGTCAAATAAACGAAATAAAAAAAAAAAAAATAGAAGATGTAACGGAATTTTGACAAAGCTTTTTACAATCTTACCTTTAAACATAAAAATTAAGCTTTACTTTGCATTAACTTACATTTACCTAAACTACGGAAATATAGTGTGGGTGAAATTATCAGTAACAAACTTGAAAAAAATTAATAATTTACTTAGTAAAACAATTCAAAAATTGTGCTATAAAACAATACAATTGTGTTATAAACAAAACAGGAAAACAAAAAAAAAACTTAATATATGACAACAAAATACTCAACATAACTAATATACGTAACTTAAAAGTAGAAACATACATATACGAACGATTAAACGAAAAAAAAGGACTTACAATCTAAATTAATGAAAATGTTCATAATTATCACACAAGAGATAGAAAAGAACTTGACAAAATTAAAATTAGGACGAATATGAGTAAAAATAATATTAATCACAATTGAATTGAATTATGAAACAACATCTTAACAACGATAAAAGAAATGAAACCAAAAAGTAAATTTAAGACCGAATTAAAAGAATACTTTATGGAGCATCACGGAGTTTAATCGCCTCGGTTGCAAGAATTTTAAGTACGTTTATTTTGTCTTGTATCCCTTGTATGTCATAATCTGTATGATATACATAAATAAAAATGATTGATTGAACTTCATTTATATAAGATTTTAACATTCAATTTACTTTTCTTAAGTGGTAAGTGAATATCTAAATAACGTATTTAATAATATAAAAAACAAATATTCAACGTCTTGATTTCTTGTTTATCGAGACTACAATATACATTAGAGATCTCAATTATGATATTATTAAAAACGAATATTTAAGACAAAAATGCCAACTTTGCTGCCTATGCTAAGTGCACAAGCCCTACAAATATGGAAAACATCTTCAACTCCAGCAGAGGTTACCTGAATAAATAGTTTCCTTCCATACAGCATTTGTAAGTACGTTAAAGGTCCCAAGCGAATCTTTTAGGAAACGATTTTTTGGTCCTTAAAAAGTCCTTATCTTCATCTAAAATCTGCAAAAGTCCTTAAAAGCCCCCACTTGTTCTCTCATTTCTCAACATTTGTGGAGTAAGGTTTTAGGTTTCACTTCTTGCTTCTTCCATTCTTCTTAAGCAATAAGGAATCAACATAAAGAACAACATAAAACTTTTGCAAATCTATGGATTGTAATATGCCTTTATTTAACAAAGAGAATGTGTATAGAGAGAACCGGCCTTTTCCCCTGCCACACTGTATACTTACGTAATTAGATATCTGTTATGAGAAATTTCACCCTACTCTGCATGTGTTTAGTTTTCATCCCAGCCATTTTTGAAAGGGTGGATTGCCCTACTTGGTTTTCTTACTTTAGCTAGCTACCTCCCCAAGAAAATATTTTGTGACGGAAAATCACGGTTAAGGGGAGGGGAGACATTCATGATTACTGATGATTATGATTTTTTTGCATCTTTTACATTTTTTGGCTTTTCTGTTTTTAGGGCATTTTCAGCAATTTTTCCTTGTTCTTAGTTCATTTTTTGTGTTTGTACTATGAAATAGAAAACTTGTTTTATTGTAATTTCAAAATTATACATATATTTTAAAATTCCCATTTTTTTTCTATGTGTGGCAAAACTTCTTACATACTGTATTATTGCTTTTATGTGGTAAAATTATTGTGGAAAATATGCTATAAAATGTATTTACATTCATTTATTATGTTCCAGGGACACTCTTACTTTTGTGTTATGGTCCAAACATGCACCTTTACTAGCTGTCGGAACTTCCAAAGGAAACCTTTTAATTTACAATCATCGTACATCCAGGAAAGTACCAATTCTAGGAAAGCATAATAAACAAATTACTTCTGGTGCATGGAGTGAACAAAATTATATTGCTCTAATTGCTCATGACAAAATGTTAACAGTCAGCAGTCCTGATGGAGATACGATATGTCAGACAAGTTTAAAAGCTGATTCATCATTGGTCCAGTTCTCATCAATGAAACAAGATGATCGGACTGGAGGTGAAAATACGGTAAAAGATTTTCATTTTATATTATTACTTAGTATAAGGCTTAATGCTAAGTATTTGTTCAGTATAAAGCTTAATGCTAAGTATAAAAAATTAAAAACCCTTAAAATTTTAGAAATACAGGTATTCTTCAACTCGTACGATTAATTGGTTCTGAGAAATAATCAC
>QLNU02015360.1:54785357-54802323 GCA_006491805.2 Dysdera silvatica
AAATTGAAAGTACGGGCGAGTAAAAATTGAAAAAGGAAACTAATAAATGTGAAATAAAACAGCAAAATTTGAATCTTTTGTCAAAAATAATAATTTGGAAAAATTTCCAGTTTTGTTACAAAATTTAGAAATTTCACGATTTTTGGTTCTAAAACGTGGGTCTGGAAGTTTCGTAGCCACTACCGGAACTAACTTTTACCACTCGACAGTCGAAGATGTATCATATAAGCCGAAAAAGTGAGCGTGGCAGTTTCCAAGGAATAAAACCGGAGACAATTGGTTTTTCATTTCTCTAAGTTGGCAACATCGGAGTTTCACATTTGCGAATTGGCGCACATGGAACTTCGAGTTCGCATTGAAATAATACAAATGTTGTTTGCAGGTTAGGTTACTTTTAAAATTTAAATTAGTATTTGTGCAGCATGCCTCAGCAGATGAATATTGCATCATTTTTTTTGAGTTGCTAGAAAATGCAAAATAAACCTACACACATTCTAAACAATAACATTAGGCCTAAAGAAGAAATGACATTAAACATGAATATGGAAGAAAGAACATTCAGTGTTAATGTAAAAGTGCATCCTACCGATGGCGGAAGTATAAACAGAACAAAGTCATCTATAAAGTTTCAAAATGCAAAAACTTTTCTACCAAGTCTATTTAGAAAGGTTGGTTGGAAAAATTTACGTGGTTGGAAATAGTTAATGACTGTGTTCTTTATTGTACCTTCTGTAAGAAGCACCCGAATTTACAAGACTCTTCTTATTCTTCTAAGTTAGTGTCAGGTTATGATGATCACTTCAATATTGAAACCTTAAAAGCACAGGAAAGAAATAATAGCCACAAGTCATGTGTTGCAGCATCATCTGTAAAATAATCTCCATCTACAGCTCCCTTATATCGCTGCTTCTTGAAAGCATCAGAAGTCCAACACCAGCAGATGTGCATATTGTTTAACACTGAATATTTCATTGCTTCTAACTCGGAGCCACTTCACGATTTTGTTAAGCATATAGAACTTCGCACTAAGCTTATAGAACTTCTCACTAAGCTTATAGAACTTCTCACTAAGCTTGGGGTTTCGGTTGGTGGTAAGTACAAGAATAGAACACAATGAACAGATTTCATTGATTCCATTGCATCAGTAATTGAAAAGAATTTAGTACGAGATATCTGTAAGTCTCCTTGTATTGCACTTTTAATTGATGGCTTAACTGACTTTTCCAATCAGTCTTGTGCAGTTCTTCACATTTGCTATATTAATAATTCTTTGATTACTGAAACATTTCTCTCTCTCGAGCTGCTTTAAAATGAAACATCACAAGGATGCTTTGATACTGTAATTGAAGCCTTCACAAGAATGGACATTCCAATAAGAAAACCAGGGTGGTTAGTAGGATTGGGAACTGTAGGTGCTGTAAATATGTGTGGGAAACGAAGTGGAGTATATGGAAAATTAAAAGAAATAAATACCAATCTTGTACACATTCACTGTGTTGCACATCAGCTTCAATTAGCTGTTTTAGATGCATGTTTAACAGTGAAGTTCATTGCTGAATGTGAGAAACATGTACAAGCTCTCTTTAAGTATTATCACAAGTCTCCTGAGAAATTATGTGAATTAGCCAGAACTGCAAACATTTTAGAAGCGAAGTTGGTAAAGTTGAAAGATATCAACAGTATATGTTGGGTTATAAGCAAATACAAGAACCTTGAAGCACTGCTAATAAGCTGGTTTCCTCTCGTTACTCATCTTGAAAATGAAACCTCTGGACAAGAAGGGCAGAAAGCAAAAGGTCTTTTAAACATAATGAAAAGCTGCAGATTTGTTAAGTTTTGCCACTTGATTTCTTAGGACAGGGGTCTTCAACCTTTTTCAGTCCAAGGGCCAATTTTGCTTATTCTTGTAGGCCCGCGGGCCGCACTACTGTATCAGCAATATTAGGACTGAACAAAGGTGGCTCACAATGCATCCCCCACTGGATCAGCCTTTGTTGATATTTTTTCCTTAAGTCTATATTAGTTTTGTGTGCCCACCCAAAAATATTTTCTGTATCCGCCTTTGGGACTCAATATATATATATTACAATGTAAAATACGTATGGAAGCAAAATACATTTACAATACTTTTAGGTATTAGTAATATGTAAAGCGAAATCAAACCTTTTAGCGAGATTTTTGTCACTGATTATTTTTAACAGTCCAATCAATATCAGGTCTTATTTTTGACGTTGCAACCCTAAGAGTGTTTCCAAGGTGGTATTCTTCTGGTCCTAATTTTTCATTGTATTAACTTCATTTTTAAACAAAGCTGTACAAACGCATAGGCATGTGTGTGTGTGTGTTGATGGAATAATTCCCTCTGCAACGAAATTTTGTGTACATATACGTATGAACATATGGAGTTGTAGCTCTATAACACCCGCCTCCTTCATGAACTTTCTATGTCATCCTATGTGCAGATGTAAATGCTCCAGAACAGTAATGCTTTCAGAGCATGCAGTCAGATAGTGGGGAAGATGTTCATATCAGCATATTTAGAATAGAATTTGATGAGTCCTAAGATGAATTTTTTTTAAATCACTGTTGCACTGCAAATCAATAAAACTATTCCTAATGTCCATATACGTCAGAAAACTGAAGTAAAACACGACTGAGGGAAGACCGCGTGTTACTTTAGTTCTTTAACGTTTTAAGATATTTATTACGAAGTGTGAAAATGGAAAAATGGAAACAGAATAAGATAGGTATATTTCAGACTCAGGGGGATCAGGGACGTTATTTTTGTGTGAAACAATTTGTATTTTTTCATGAGTTGGCGGGCCGCATGTGGCCTTCGGGTTGCAGACCCCTGTCTTAGGAATATGCACACCTATTAGCGAATTTTTTCAACGAGAAAACATGCTGGTCACTCAAGTGGATAATTGTATTAAATTAGTCTTGTTTAAATTAAACAAATTATATGAAAATCCAGGTACCAAAGAATTAAAATTCATGGAAATCTTCAGAGAAGGGAAGTATTTTAGCATTAAGCTTAATATTCAACTTGAAGATCTGTTTGTATCAGAAAAAAATGATACAAGGAGGTGAAACTTACCTTAAAGCTAGGTTTATAGATATTTATACATCAGTCATTCAACATATGAAAATATCTGATGCAGCAGGATGGCCTGAGGGGAAAAAGGTTGGCAAAATTTGTAAACTGAGAAATTTTAAATTTAGCAGAACATTTTCAGCAATCCCTACCTTAATTCTCAGAGGATTCAGTATTAGATGAGTGGTTTGATTTCAAACACGTCGTTAAAGAATTGCCATTCCAGTCTTTATTTCATAACGCCATCAGCCAACCCAGTAGATTCAGGACTTTGTCACCTCTTATTTCAATTGTGTCGTGTATACCAGTATCGACAGCAAGTTGCAAAAGGGGTTTCGGCACAATAAATAGAATTAAATCCAGTCACTGATCTCGATTAACATTTAAAACAATGAATAGCTTAATGACTGCCATTAATAATGGTGTAAGTGTGACCGATTTTGACCCTATCCCAGCCGTTAATAATTGGTTTGCGACAGCTTTAAGGCATCTGTGAAACTAAACTCATGTTTGTAAAAATTGCAACACCATGAAGGTAGCATGTGATTGAGCTGAAACTTTCAGGAAATGCAAATTAGGGTATGCTATTCAAATGATTAGAATTTCAGAGTCATCACGCATGCGTGGGCTGAGCAGCGCCCTCTGAACTGCTGATGGATCCGTATAAATAGAGGGCTGTAGCGGGGCGTGTATGGCTATCTGCTAGTGGTAAACGTTACATGAGACGTCACTATGCCTCTACGACGAAAGAGGGCGACATTTCAGCAAGTTACGGAGTTTGAACGGGGACGAATGATCGGCCTTCGTGAAGGAGGGTTTTCTTATCGTGCAATAGCAGCTCGTATGGGGCGTAACAGCAGCACAGTGATGCGAGTGTGGAAGCAGTGGGTTCAAGAGAACCAGACAACTCAGAAATCCGGGAGTGGACGCCGAAAGGTGACGTCAGCACGGGATGATAGACACCTGGTCCGCATGGCGGTGACGGACCGTTTTGCTTCATCTGGACAGTTGGCAGAACGTTGGTGCACTGCTACAGGTGTATCATTGTGTGCTTCATCAATTCGTCGGCGTCTACTGCACCGTGGACTGCGTGCAAGAGTTCCTTTATACAGGATCCTCCTGACGCAAAACCATCGGCGCCTGCGGCTACAATGGGCTCATGGACATAGAGACTGGCGTGCTGATTGGCAACAAGTGGTGTTTTCTGATGAATCCCGCTTTAATTTGGGGTACAGTGATGGCCGCATCCGTGTTAGACGCTATACCGGTGAACGCCACCTTCCGGAGTGCGTTATCCAACGTCATAGTGGACGAACCCCCAGCGTTATGGTCTGGGGTGCGATTGCGTATCATGGACGATCTCAGCTGCTACGAATTGTGGGTAATCTTAACAGCAACCGGTACATCAATGAAGTTCTGGAGCCCGAAGTTGTTCCCTTCCTTCAAGGCATTCCCGGAGCTGTATTTCAACAGGACAATGCCCGCCCACATATTGCCAGGAATGTTCAAGACTTCTTTTCATCACAACAGATACAGCTTCTTCCTTGGCCTGCCTATTCGCCGGATATGTCGCCGATTGAACATGTGTGGGATTTCGTTGGTCGGCGTCTCGCTCGTGATCCTCGTCCCATAGCTACTACAGATGAACTTTGGGGTTGCATACAAGCAATCTGGAATGCTCTTCCTCAGGCACACATTCAACATCTGTTTGATTCCATGCCACGTCGTATAGCATCACTTATTGCAGCGCGTGGTGGCTTCACCAAATACTGATTTCCGACATGTAATATTGTTTTTTGCTTTGTAATTTTAATCGTTTATTTGTATCAACACAGGTCGTTTGTACATTAAATTTCATTCAATTCACACGAGTCTTTCATGGTGTTGCAATTTTTACAAACATGAATTTAAATTCCATCTTTTGATTATTTACGGTAAGAAACTTTTGTAACGTCGGGCCAGCAGGTTTTTTTTGCGGGCCTGTAAGATTTGAAAAAATATTTGCATGGCTGCTTATAACATGATGAGTTTTCAACCAAATTTTACAAAATTTACACAAAACTTGAAAACCTGCAAGAGAATTACTATACTGCAATTTGAAATCAATACATTGAATATTCTATGAGATACGGACATTTACAGAAAATATTTCTTAACTGCATGCATGAAAGATAGCATTGTTTTCTTTTCAGAAGTCGATAGACAACTGTGTAGGGCAACGTACATAAAATGTCAGTTGAATATTACGAAAATTCAAAATGACATTGGTGATACAGTGAGCTGCATTTCAGTGCACTTCCTGAAAGTAGTTGACGATAACCACAAATTGCAACTTCCTATTGCATTTTTTGTTGAATTTCGTACGTGAAAATAATTGATAGTACATAAATCTCATTATTTACATAAATGACAGGATAACAACACTATGTAACTGGACACACACACATTGCTGTTGATTCTATTTCATTCGAGTATACAGTATTTTGTGTAAAATTATACATTGTAATTTGTGGAATATCCCATATCATCCAGCTACTTTCAGAAATGACACTGTAATACAGCTCACTGTTAACACCGATATCTTTTTTGAGTTTTCACGATATTCAACTATAATTTTTATATAAGTTACCTTATACAGTTGGCTACTGATTTCTGAAAGGAAAACATTACCTTTCGCACATGCGCAGTTAAAAAATATTTTCTATAAATTCTCATATCTCTTTAAAGATTCAACATATTGGTTTCACACACAAATTGTAGTATAATGATTCTCTTTTAGGTTTTCAAGTTTCATGTAAGTTTCGTGAAATTTGGTTGAAAACTCAGCATCTTATAGGCAAAAAACATGCAAAAAAGAAACGGAATATTTCAAAGAAATAATATTATGTTCATGGATACGCATCCTATTCTTACAAAAATGCGTAGACGCATTGCACATAGCAAGTAAAATCATTTTCTATAGTTACTTGATCGTTTACACTCTTTTTTATGATACAGGGTAATCATATATTTTTTTCTTCAAATCATTAACGGTCTCCTAAATGCACTCGTCAGTGAATCTTCACTGAAAAGTTTGAGTTCAAGTATGTTCTTTATATCACCGAAGTTGAAGAACAATTCATCCAGTATTTCTTCAGAAATTTGAAAAAATGTCTAAAATTGAAAATGTCCTGTGACTTTTGGCTATAGTGTATATTATGCAGATTTCCAATTCATACCAATTGCATTTAAAAATGCATAGTTTAATGATGCTGTACGTTCTAAAGATTCATTCCATGCTTATGAAATGGTTCCATGTTTGTAACCAGTGTGACAATTTTCATTGTCTCTTAGGACTGGATTGATGTTTCGTGGGGCCCTAGTCAGTTTTTCCCCCCGGACCTCATGTAGTATAAATTAAGACTGTGTAATTATATTAGAAGTGAGTGTGTGTGTGTGCACACCCATATGTAACGAGGAGCTTGGGACCAATGAAAATGCTTACTAAATCCATTCTAGAATTTAAAATTTCAAACTTTGCAATTACAGTCGGTACAGGTAACATATTTGCATGCAATGTGTATGCAAAAATATTTAGCTTTGGATTTGTGTAAAATTTAATGAACATATTACATCACCACTTAAATTTCAATTCAATAAAAGAATAGGATATAAACAAACTTGCGTTAGCAAATTTTCCCAAAATATATAAGCCTTACTTACAGATGCCCAAAAAATGATCATTTGTTTTGTATCGTATTGCAGTATATATATGTTCATTTAATTTCTGTCGTAAAATAATTAGCGCAGTAAACACATAGTCATCAGGGTAATCCACTTCCTCACTCAAGAAAACGTTGATTGTGAACTTCTTACTACGTATTCTGAAAAAAATGAGAGTTCTTAGAATTTCTCCGTTTTGTATGCTTGAAGGTTTGTTTTATCACGTTTGCTTTGGTTAAAAAGACATCCTATATCACTTAAAAAAAACCAACAACAATAAAAATTTGAAGCTTTCTTTTATATTATAGAGGTTATAAAATTTATATCAAAAACATTTGTTCCTTGCTCCTTTTTCAGAAAAATTATCAATTAGTTCTTTATAATGTTATATATAGCATTTTTTCTGCATATAATAAAAAATAAACAACCTAATATAAACTGGTTTTAGGAATTTCATAGATAATTTTTTACTTATCATGATACCGAAAATGTTTTTTCTCCAGTTGCAATGGAAGTAGGTAATGTCAAATAAATGCTCAACAAAGTTTCAGTATTAGGAAAAGTAGACATAATTTTCATTTTCTTTATGAACTGGAGCATATTTAACAGTGAATTTTAATTTATGCTTTTGTAAAGTAATAAGGTTTGATTAGTAATGGTGATGTGGTCTGATTGGCAAGGATTTTTAAGTAGTGTTGAGTCATCACGGTACCGGGCCCTTAAAAAAAAGTTGGTCCTAGATAGTCATCTCATTTGTCTATGTGATAATTAATTTTGTCAACGAACAATTTTGTTCATCTTTAATTTGAGGACATTCTTTTAGATTCGATTATATTAAATGGCTGATTTTATTAACAGGGATGCATTATATTACTTTTTGTAGGGGGTCCAAACACTAATCAAACATTTCTTAGGGATGCGAGCATAGGAAAGGTTGTGAAGCCCTGCTCTAGGGCAAAAAGACAAAATTTATACTTATATATTTGTCAAAAAAGATGTTAATTTTCTTGCATCTTTTTATTCAAAATTCACTCTTACATTTTTATGTTCAGTAAAACCTCTTTGATTAATCCTCTCTCTTGACGGCCACTTTTCGTTAAAACAGATTCCCACCCCCTCCCCTTTATAAACTCAATGCTAAATTTTGCTCCATTCAGAGACCATCAAAAAGCCATTCTCTCTCTAGAAGCATCCACATTTTTGAAACTGAGATGGGCGAAAATTTCACTTCCTGCTCATCTTCTGACCCTGGACGGAGTAAGCAATTTAGCCATAACTTTCCCCTTTAAGATTTTATCAATATAAAAAAATTTAGTTTAAAATCAAATTTAAGTTTTAGAACCCTTTTTGTTTTGGTTCTTAATTTGATTCAGATGAAGAACCATCATTGGACTCTTACAGAAAAAAATTTGTGCCCTCTGATCTCTGGAAACACTCAAGGAAGTGAATAGATAAATAGAAACTACAATATCTGTTGAAGATGATAAAATACTTCACTTATTTTCTGAATTTCAAAATTGCCTTGGGAGGGGTGGGGGTGGGGAAGACAACAGAAAAAAAGTTATAATTTCAAAATAAACTACCCTTTTTTTTATAGCTGTAAACTTCATAGCCAGGAATTAAAGTTTCAAATTACCAAATCATATTTTTAATTTTATATTTTATGTGTTATCACAAACTTTGCTGTCTAGGTATGTAATTTAAGTTTCTTTTTCTGTTCCATTTCATATTAATTGCTTAATTCCTCCACTCCCAATAGACCTCTACTAAGAGACCATCTACCACCTTTCTGAGCAACTACTTTTTTACAGAACCTAGGGTGGCTGCCTTATGGATATTTGTTATCTATATTATTATTATGATATATATATTATTACTTATTTTATTGAAGCATTGTTGCCTTAACAAATAAGTTTGCTTTTATCTCTAGGTTAGCTTAATATTGAATAAAAGGTCGCTGTATCTTTTGAACATTTACAATCCGGACAATCCTATTGTATTAGCTTTTCAAGACAAGTATGGAACAGTTGTAGAGTATAAGTGGTACGTATCATGTTATTACAACATTAAAAAAAAAAGAAAAAAGAAAGGAATAAGTTTTCTGTGTAAGTTAGAACTAGTATTAAAATTAACAGCATACAATTTTTAGTTATCCAATTTTCATTGTTTAAAATATTGCATATTTTAATTTTATTATGGAAAAATTGGGAGTACAAGATCTGCCTCACAGTCCGTTTTTATTAGAAATATTTTCTTTTGTGAAGTCTGGTCTTGTTATGTTTAATTGCATTGAGAAACTTGATAGTTTTTATTAAATCCATTTCAAGTTGTTACATGCGGAACAGTTTTATTTAAGAAGCAATAGTTTTCTGAAAAATATTTAATTATATTTTAATCGTGTATTTTTTACAGGTATGGTGATGGGTACATTTTGCTAGCTTTTGCTGAAGGTTTTTTTATTGTAATATCAACTCTTTTGAAAGAAATTGGACAGGTACCTTGCTTAGTGTGAAATTAAAATTTTAAAATCTTGTTTAATACAGTAATGAGAGTGAGCATATGAAATATGAAATACCGTAGTTTTATAGTAAAAAATGATTATTGGCATTGCTATTTGTTATTTGATCTGTTATGGGAATTCTGCTGTGTTAATAGTAACTTCCCATGTCATTTTTGCCAAGATTTCCAGTATATGCTTAATTTCCTGCTCATTCATTTCTGTTTTTAATGTTCTAATTCTGCACAAAATATTTTATAATTTTTTAACGTTGAACGTTTTTAAAGAACTACTTAGGATTGTGTTTTATAACATAAGAATAGCATTTTTTTACCTTAAGGTATTTATAAAACATCCGTTAAAAATAATAATATTGATCATAATGAAAAATTAGTAGATTTTTTGAAGTGGAAAGCTCACAACCTTGCTTCTAATACTGTAGGATTTTCACTATATAATCTAATCTGGGAAAAAAAGAAAAAGCTATGGTGAATGTATTGTTTGAGTTTGTAGACTGTTCTTGGACTGGTTTCAATTCCTAACAAATTTGGACCTGAATAATAAATTTATTTAACAGGTAGACAAGAACACGAAGTACATTAGTTGGATATATTACAATGAGAATAATCAGTTACTTGAGGGATAATTGGAAAAAAACATGTTCAAATCAGTTTGTATTCTTAGGTGAAGAGTTAAGCCATTTGTTTTGTTATAAGTGGCCTATCATTTTTTTTTTTTTGGATAAGGAACTCAAAAAATATATTTGTTGATATTCTACACTCACTGTTTTGGATGCATTTAATATATTCATCCCTATTTTATGACATAACTCTTACGTCTTTAGAGAATTATCACCCTAATCTGATTCGTAGCTGGTCAATTTACTCAAGGACTATGCAGTGGTAACATATTCACCTAACCTACTGTTATTCCAAGTGCAACTCCCAGTAGTGCTAAAAAAAGGATGCCTATTGACTATCTGCTCACTGCAGACTGAGGGTTGAGGGTTTGTTCCTTAAGCCATAAGAGGTCCAGGTTCCTTGGAAAACTGTTGGTCCCAGCACAACATGACTCTTGCTATCCCTGTGCCATAAAACTCACAAACAGCTTTTCAATTCACTCGTATATCACATCCAGTTTGGGACTTTGTGTGATATTATATATTCTTTTGTAATTTTTAAACAATTAAAATTTTAGGTTCAACATTTTTTAATGCATGATTACGTATGTTCATAATTTCATGTTAATAGAAACATTTGTACAAAATTATGTAATGCATGTTTGCTGAAACTCTTTGCTCAGAATGATTTAACTTAAAAAAAAATATTATGGGTTCATTTTGTGTCAGATCCGGTTTATGTTATGTTTCTATGAATACACAACCAAATATAAAACAGGCGCTATCTGTATCAAAAAGCAAATTTGATATTTTGGTCAATAAAAGAATTTTGTACCTTTCATAAAGCTTGTTAGCAGTGGTATAGCAATTCAAAAATAATAGAGGATTTGGCTCAAGTAGCTTGAAAGATCATTTGATGCATTAGAGGAAATGTGTTTTGATATCCAGTGGGAGGATGGGCTTAAGTCCCCTGAGCCCTCTTTTCCTACAACACTACTTCTCAGTTCAGCATTTTCATGAGTTTCGTTTAATATTAATTTGTTTTTATTTTAAAACCGTACATAAGGCCTCACCTTGTTTGTCACAGAATGATCTTTTGTTGACCCTTTGATTGTTGTTTTTGGGCTGTACAAGTTCAAACAACCAAATCATGAGTTTCATAGTGTTTTCTTAAAAGTTAATTCATATATTTCAGGAGCTAATTCAAGTTCAATCACATAAAGATAACTTAGTGCATATGGCTGCTTGTCTACCTCACAACAAGGTAGCTTCATGTGGTGATAATATGTAAGTATATATATATTGTATTTGCTGTGTGCATTGAGTGAGAAAATTACTCAGACTTACCCAGTATATAATTTTCCCTCTCTTTATTACGAGGGCTATTTTTTTTAACCAAGGTCCGTTTTGCAATAAAAGCGAAGTATATATTTTTTCAAAAAAGCATTCATATTCTGAATTTGCATATAATTCTTTATTTTTCTGTATAATTTCCTCGCCGATTGAAACATTTATCGTAACGATCTACTAGTTTTTGGATACCATGGTCATAGAACTCTGCTGTCTGCGATGATAGCCAGTTACTCATAGTCGTTTTCGCTCCATCAATGTCCAAATGCTTGCCATCAAGAAAGGTCTTCAGGTGGCGGAAGAGGTGGTAGTCGCTAGGCGCAAGGTCTGAACTGTATGGCGGATGATCGAATCACCACCTTCCTCTTTGTAAAGGGTCAAACGTGTTAGAGAACTTGCCAATCTTTTCTTTTCGTGTTCTTCACTCAGCAGTTTAGGAACCCATCGACAGCACAATTTCTTGTACTCTAAGTTCCCAGACACAATTTTAAACAAAACTAACCTTGAAATTCGTGGGAATTCCGATGACATCTTAGAAATTGTGAATCTCCTGTTTGTGTGAATTTGGGTATCAACTGCCTGCTGCACTAAATCGTCAGTGATTACAGATGGCCCACGAGAGCGTAATGTGTCATGGATATTTTCCGAACTTCCTTGAGCAATCTTACCCATTTGCGCACTTTAGAATCACTCATTGCGTTGTCATCGTAAACTTCGCATATCTGGCGATGGATATCTGCATATTTCATGTTTCTTGTTGTTAAGAATCGGATGACCAACCATATTTCACAGTTGGCTGGGGGCTCGGTTTTCTTAAACATTTTAACAAAGTTTATAAAGCATACAGACTGACGGCGTGAATAGAAAAGCTGTCAGATTCTGCTCAAAGAATGCCGGGAGCCTGCACAAACACTCATTTTCACGGGTATGTGGAATTTCAAACGGTATTCACAAACGGACCTTACTTAAAAAATAACCCTCGTATTTCTGCAATTGCTTAAGAAGCCAGATTTTGTGTATGTGGGAAGTTTCCAGAATGCTTTAATAAATTTGTAAAATATATCTGATATAAAAAAGAATTATAATAAAAACTGTTTATCAAGAACTACAAATAGGAATGTGTAGTGTTAAAACCCAGGAGGGTGAAATGTGTATAACATCAGGGGTTTTGCAAGCACAGTAGAAAAGTTAATTTTCCCTGTGGCTTCCTAGATCATTGTGGTACACCCCAAAGCCGAATTCTTTTTCAATGTTCTGCAACATGCCTTTAGCTGATCAAAAATGTTCTGCAGGAAATGCAAGTTTTTATATATCTATTATATACACCTTTAAGTTCTATAAAACGTAAATTGCTTTTTCAATAAAATGCAGAAAACATTTGTCAGACAGCTATTTCTTATTTCTTTATTTTAAGACAAAAAAAAAAATATTCATCCTGCAATTGCTCTGACAGGGTTCGTACGAGTCATGGAAGTCATGGTAAAGTCACGAAATATTTGTTTGGAAGCAATTTAACCTAAAACTCTAAAGTTCTACATTAAAAATGCTGCGCATGGCGAAAATCGCATCACGAGATCGAATCATCATTTTACGGCACCAAAGTGTCTTCTAATGCACGTGACTACGTAACTCACAAAACGCAGGAGGGAGTATCCGTCTGCTCTTGGTTCCAAGTGGAATCAGCCGCTGCTTGTGGCCTGCTACACTACGCACATTACCATGTGCAGAGATGCCAACTTACGGATTTTAACTCCACCTTACTGTATTACGGTCGATACCAAGAAAACTACGGAAAATTTCATTCAAGATCTTCACATGCAAATTCCTACTGGCCCCTCAAAAATTCATATTTTTTATGTTTTTGTTTTGTTAAAAAAACCTGCACTTTGCAGATGGCCCGTGCCTTCCATGTTTGGATGTGACGCTTCCGACTTCTCCTCTTGTTTCTATGTTATTTTTTACGTCTAGCTTTACGTGTGAAAATTGCTTTGAATTTGGATCAAAACAATGAAATGCAGCCGTGATTGTGGAACAGCTGAGGGGAAAAAATCGCCAAACAAAAATTTATCTGCAAGTGTATCATGATATGTAGTAAGGAATGGCTGTTTTACAAAGCATCGAAAGTTTTTAAATTTTTATGTGAACTCGCAGTTTTACCATATTTTGAATAACTTTTTATGTGCAGCATTTTATTAAAAGTTCAGAAAATTTTTCTTATGATACATTAAAAAATAGTGCGCGATTTGTGGCGAGATTTTGCGGCATATATTTCGGGATATTTCCCCCTTATGCTTTCGTTATCTACACACGCAGAGGCGTGCAGATTAATTTAAAAGTAAATTTAACTAATCAATATATTTAATTAATTTGCGTAATTTATAATCCTATTCTGTGAAAAAACGCCACCTGGTGCCTGTTTCTGGAACTTAAAAAAAAAAATGACTTAAAAAATTATTTTAACGTTAACGAGTGATGATTTTTTTATGTGCTATTTCGTTCTTGATGCACCACCTATCGGCAAAATTATGAACTTTTCAAATGTACTGTAATTAATGACTGTTGGTCATTTTTTAGTATTTTTCCATCAAAATAGAATTTCGTATTAACACACCATCTACTGGCGGGGTACGAAATTAGCAGTAATTAGCCATATTTTACACCTATAAATTTCCATCTACAGAAATAATACGCCTGCAGTGGAAAGTGGGCATTTTGTTTTTTGATAGAAGCTAATTTGCGTATTTCAACAATTTTAGCTTCTCAAGAATCAGGGAAGAGGTTTCAAAATTACAGAAAAAGAAACAAAGAACTTGATATTTACGAAATTTTACTTTTTCAATGAAACATTTGACTTTTCATCTTTATCATACTCATTCTCATTCATTTGATTAAACTATTTTCTTGTATACTACAAAACTCACATGAAAACTTATTTTCCTGTACAAAATAGAATTGTTGTGTTTAAAACTGGTGCAAAAGGTTTTTTTTCTACAACACGGATACCGAAAGCCATTTTTCTTGCTACGAAACTGATACAAAAGGTCATTTTTCCTGCTACGAATCTAATACAAAATGTCATTTCTCCTGCTACGAACCTGATACGAATGGTATTGGTGAGAGTGTGATCGCTATTCAAGTACAGTTATGTACAGTTATATACAGTGCATATACAGTTGAGTCACGTTATCTGGAATACTTGCATGTTGTTTCAAGGTGGGGTTTACATATATTGCTCTATAACAATGCACATGCTTTACTTATAAAAACATTTTTTGCAGGAAATGAAAGAGCATGGTTTTACTGAAAACTGCTGAAAATTCTTGACTTTTTTACTGATGACTACTTTCTCATGTTGACATCTCTATACGTGACCACACACTTCGGATTCGGACATTTTATCTCGCACGTGTGGCGTAGTAACCGCCCGGTATTTTTCAAATCATGAGTTAACGAAATAGCTGAAACATTTAGAATCTGATGTTTTAGAACTTGAAAAATTTTCATACAATTTTGCAGTTAAATCAGAAACTAACTGTGACTTCATATCAATTTCAAGATCAAATAGTTTGTATGGAATTGTATTCAAAAAGAAGGTTCAAATTTTGAATGTGCAAGTGCAAATTGATGAAAAGTTGCAAAACTAAAAGATGCCTAATACAAACGTGTGTGAATATTTTTTAAGCAATGTGTGCATACATTACAAGGTGTAAGCAATAATCTTCAATCTAACTTCATTGTTTATTCTAATATAGGATAATGGATAATAATTTGATTTTGGTCATTATTTTATATATTTTGCAGTAGAATACGTTTCAAAATTAATATTTCATTTTTATTTGTGAATTTAATACAGGGACCCAAATGGTATTTTAAGTGAACATGAATTGTCTCGATGACCACAAAATGTTTTTAGTTTATACTCATGGAAAAGTCATGGAATTTTTTTTTACCCAGAGAGTATGAACCCTGTTCTGAAGTGAAGCTGTTTATTCTGCGATGTGCATCACACTTTTTAGCATATTCTGCTTTGGTGGTAGTACAGTCTACAAGCTTCATGAAGTTAAGTTCATAACATATGCAACACAAATATACAGGGTGAATTTGACCTAATCTGCCAAACGAAAAGGGGGTGATAGAAGAGTCCATGTGGAGCATAAAAAAACACTGCAACCTTGTCTTATCCGTAACTGTTTCCGAGTTATAGTGGAAAGAGTGAAAATGCGCCAAGTCTGAAAAAAACAAAATTTGTGAGGTTACTGAAAGATCTACACGCAAAATAAGCATATGTTTGAAAGAACAGAAAATGTCTTATAAGACGACGTTATTTCCGTCAGGATATCTGAATTTAACGGCGAGCTACAAGCGCTGAAACATTGGCGAAGTGTAAAATCAAATTGTCGCCAAAATTTGTAACCAGCAATTCCACAAACACCCTTCTAGCTACAATCGGTCAAATTTACCCAAAACTTGTCCATTCTACCAGCTTTTGAGTGAGCCTACAATAAAAACGATATTGGTGTTCCAGTTCAGGAGAAATTTAGCCTTTTGTCTGTAATACATCACTGAAATCGGCCTTCATCGAAAAAGGTTTGCTGTTTTTTAGGTGCAAGAATGCACGTTTTAAAGCTAACCAATAAAAGTAACATTTGTTTTGAAGTATACAAACACAATGGAAATAAAAGAAGTATGATGTTTCCCACGTCTTTGATAAAGGAATATTCAAAAAAAAAAAAAAAAAATCCAATAGACATCCCACATATTCCAGTGATTTAAACATGTATGCATTCAGTAGAATATGTGAAACTCACAGCCGTTGCTGAAATTGGTCACCCCTATACCTAATACATGCTCTTGCCCTCTTACGAACTCAAACCACTGTAGCTCTTAGCGAAAGCTTATCCCTCAGTTTTACTATTGCTTCGTCGAGCCGGATACTAAAGTCTAACAAACTGACAAATTCTGTGCAGTAAACCTTTTGCTTCAGGAAACTCCAAACAAAGAAGCCCATTGGAGTCAGATCTGGCGATGTAGGTTGCCAAGCGGGATGCTCACGCAGGAAGGTAGTTGTAAGATGTCAGCAAACGTTCGTCGAATGCCTTTTCCGACGAACGCCGATTTCAATGATGTATTGCAGTCAAAAGGCTAAATTTATCCAGAACTAGAATACCAATATGGTTTATTGTAGGCTCATTCGAAAGCTGGTAGAATGGATAAGTTTTTGGTAAATTTGACCGATTGTAGTTATAAGGGTGTTTGCAGAATTGCCGGTTACAGATTTGGGCAACAACTCGATTTTACACTTTTACACTTCACCAATGTTTCGACGCTTGTAACTCGCCATTAAATTCAGATATCCTGATGGAAATTGTGTCATCTTAAAGGACTTTTTCTGCTCATTCCAAATATGTGTTTATTTTGCGTGCAATTCTTTTCAGCAACTGCACAAATTTTGTGTTTTTTAAATGGTGCATTTTTCTTCTTTCCATCATAATTCGGAAATGGATAGAGATAGGACAAGGTTGCAACGGTTTTTTATGCTCCACATGGGCTCTTCTATCACCCCCTTTTGTTTGGCAGATTAGGTCAAATTCACCCTGTATATATACAGGAAACCCCCGATTATTGCGGTTAATTGTTCCAACGAAAAACATTACAATAATCGAAACCACAATAATCGAGACATACAGTATATGGAAAATAAGTT
>QLNU02015360.1:54805744-54835211 GCA_006491805.2 Dysdera silvatica
AGGTTACTGGCCCGGCCGGTTCCACACATCGTCACATATGTTCAGCGTGTGGGTCTCCTTCCAGTTAGATACCAGCAACCCTTTTGCATGCCATATATATATATATATGACTATAGCATGTTGGATGGTGGACAATGATGCCATTGGGTCACCTCCAGCCTGTAGTACAACCAACCGACCTTGCCTCGAATTCGTGCACCTTGGCCTTCCAGAGCTTTCATTCTGCCGATGGGTTCCTTGCGGCAACCATTGCTGCCAACACATTTGCACAATAGTGGACGTACGGTGCAGGTGGCGGCCTATTGCTCTGTAGGACTAGCCAGCTTCAAGCATCCCGACTATGCGACCACGTTCGAAGTCATCCAATTGGCTATAAGGTCCTCGTCAACGTCGTAACATCATTACTGGTTGCATCACCAGGGAACCGTAATGCCAACAACAAGAAAAAATGAACCATCCATAATGTGTACCTCTTTTGTACGATGCCAGTTGTGCAGTAGAAGTGTTTGCTATGATCGAAGTTAACACTCATTGGCTTTGAAAATTTAATCATTTGCATACTTGGTCTAAAGGAATTTGCATGCGAAATTTCGAGATCAGATTATTTTTTTGTAAGAGAGTGTATATTGCTATTTTTAAAAATTTACCATAACGGAAGTTTGTTTTATTTAAAATTTGAATCTGTAGCTTATATGAACTTGTTATCTTTGAAAGGAAGTGCATTATCTTCATATATTATTTAGGAGTTAAATCACTTGAAAACAGCATTGTGCCAATTTGTATTAAAAGGAGATTTTTTAAAAGTTAATAGAAAATTTTTGTTACAGAATAAAAATATATGATTTAGACGATATACGGGATGTATCATATGTTATTACTGTTGATGATGAAAAAAGTTTGGACTGGATGGAGTGGACTGATGATGGCCAGTTACTTGCTGCTTCTGGTACTGAGGGAAATTTGCATGTGTACCTGACCAGTCTTCCAATTTTAGGCGATACTTATTGTTCTCAGCTAGCTTTACTAACATCATTACGGGAGGTGACAATTATGGATGTTGCTAAAAATGTATGTATATAATTTAAAAAGAAAAACTAATCATTAAATTTAATATTTCATAAGTTCTAATTGATCCTATTTGCTTCTAATTTGCTAATTCTGATGTGCATTCTCTAACATGGTAAAGATATTAGAGGAAGCAAAACAATGAAGAAAATTGAATAAATTTTTTATTTGCATCAATTCTTATTCACATTTTATCAGTTTCCATAGTAAAATGTATATAATATGTTTTTTAAATACAGTTTGTTCCTATCATAAAATTGTCTGGAAGTAGTTCTGTATCTTAGAAATTTTTGAATGAATCTTTGTATTGCAGTTAATAGTTATATGTATTATAACAAACAGTTATTTCGACACTGGCGTAAGGTTTAAAAACACGACGTTTCGGGAGCCAACTGCTCCCTTTGTCAAGTGAAGGCAGAATGGCCAGGCATTCCCCCTCCTAGCCGTTCCAGGGATCATATTCGTCCTACCTTTCCTATTTTTCCTACTTTTTAGTAGGAAAAGTCCTACTATTGGAAAATTAACCCTACTTTTCTTACTTTTTTTAAAGGATCCACATCCGATTTTTGATTTTCGGATTTTCCACATCCGACGCAGATATTTGAGTGGTATGAAACTCTTAATGAAATAATTGAAGGTACTAAACAGAAAATAGCCTTCAAATATGTTTGTAAGGGACTGAGTGTTCGTCGTTCATAATTCAGTTGGTAGAGCACCTGCCCCGCAAGTGGGAGGTCATGTGATCGTGCCCCACCGAATGCAAAAACATTTTTCTTTGTGAACATTTTACCATCTAAATACGCCATAACATCAGCGTTAGTATTACTGCGCCTAAAACAACGTTGATAAAGACTATTGCTTTACTTAATATGCATAGTGTTCGATTTGTGTAAATAAATAAAGTACTAAACAATGTTAGAAATTAATGTTTGAAATTAGGCATCAACTATTTTTAGCTAAATTAATTTGTATTAATACATTTAGAATATTTAATCATTAATTGAAAATCTTTTCTTCTAACTTGACTATCCAATAACATCTTTTATAATGTTGCATAAGATTTTTTGCCTTATAAAGAGCTCTGAGGAGCTACTCATGCTTCAGCCTGTTGTGACCCAGGTTGCTGTAGCATTCTTTTTCAGATTACTAGAGAAGGTGTTCTTAAAAAGCTTAAATTTCAATTTGACCTTTAACCATACTCTTCATATTTATCTGTATAATATCGAATGTACATATTTTTTTTACAGATATATATGACACAATTTATTTAATACTTAGGACAGTAAACTCAAGCAGTATTATTGACCATTACCAAATGTACATCATTCAAGAATGATTGGCTAAAGAAAAACGACTGTAATGGGCACTCGTTACAATGATGACATGAAAAAGGTGCACCTAAGTATGAAATGTTTTGCTGCTTTTGTAAAAAAAATGTTAGATTTGACAGTCGTGGATTGAACCAGCTAATTCACAATCACGAATCATACTTCTATTATTAAAGATATTGAAAAGGGAAGTTAGATGACATTTGCAAATCAATTAAATTGAAGTTCAATGCCGCAGTTTATGGCATACTGGTCCACTAGAGATAATGTGGTGACTTTGTGGCGGGGTAACTATGAAAGTTGCACATAGCAACTATTTTTTTAATTCTTCAAAACACTTGGATAAATTATTTTGTGTGATGTTTCCTGACAGTGATGTCACTCCTAAGTTTCATATTAGGCTGTCTAAACTATCGTACCTAATCTCTGAGTCAACTGGGACTTACTTCTATGAAGTTTCATTGCATGATGTTATAAATTCCAAGTTCCCATTTAGTATCTCATTTGATGAACTTTCAAGCCAGTTAAAAAAACCAGCCAGATCTGGAAATCAGGCACTGGTCTAATAAACAAAACTTAGTTGCAGTTCATCACCTTGATTTCTATCTTATTGGACAAGCAAAGGGCACAGACATATCAGAAAAAATAATGAAATCGACAGACAATGGAAAACTTCCTCTCAAAGATCTGATTGCTCTCGGTAATGATGGACCGAATGTAAATAGAACTATTTTTCAGATTATTACTGGAGTCAAAAAACAGCAAGATTTACCAGAACACATTCACTTTGCTTATGGCTCACGGTGCATTTGGAAAGGCAGTAAGAGTTTGGAAGCGAAATCGTGGAGTTTATCATTGACCTCCATAATTTGTACAAGTCAGGCTAAAAAATATAAGCCAAATATAATAACAAAATGGAAACCATTAGGGAATATGTGACCCAGAAGTGTCGTTGACGTACTATAACACGTAAAATACATGGAATAGAAAGAAAGGACTCAATATTAGAAAAACAGCACATCCCTGGGATCTGCTATTTAGTAAGGATAAAAATCCAAAAAATACCCACATTTTTAAACGTAGTGGGTCCTTAGCAAGCCTGTAGCCAGGATGAAGGGGAAACTGGGGCAAGGCAAATGGGGCACAGGGCATTCAGGGATCGTTCTGTATGTATAAATAGCTCAATGGGGCAACTAGGGCACAAACATGCGGCAACTGGAGCCATGTTCCTGCTGGCTCTGGCTTGGTTACAGGCTTGCTCTTTGGGACCCAGTTTTATAAACATCCAGTGACACCCCTTGGAACCCCCTTTCCCCCCCCATATGTTATATACAGTACAAAACGTTTTTTTTTCCAATGTATTCATTGAATATTGTCATAAAGTAAAATATTTGCTTGTAGAATAATAAATCTTGCTGTCATTGCTTGGTATGTTCTTCCATTTTACTAATATGTACATAATTTTTAGAGAAAAAATGTCCATATCCCATACAGTTTCAGTTGGTTTTGTTAGCCTTTCTGCAGTTAATATAGTTAGACTATAAAGCTGTTCTCGTTCAAGACTAAGTTTTGAAAGAGAAGTTTTTAAAGTCTTATCTTATCTGGGAAGGAAAAGAAAATTAAAGTATAATAAAATGTGTTAAATTCTATGATTTTTTTAATAATAAACATAATTTTCAAGCAAGAAAGAAAAATTCCTACCCAAAATTAATGGGTGGTAATATATACTGAAATGAACTTTTATAAACTTCTGTGTTTTCCACTTTGAATTTTTGTGATTCCCCACATCCCCGTTTTCCATCGTCCATATATATTTGAGCAAGAGGCAGAAAACATTTTAGCTGCAGCCTCACCTGGCCATATGGTTGAGAGAGAAAAAAGTATTAGTATGCCTTAAGTTTATGTAAGAAGGAATGGTGTAAGCATAGGCATATTTTTGTGTGTGTGTGGGGGCGGGGGCATGCCACTCCAATTTTTTTAGAGCATAGCCAAAATTATATTTTTGTCCTCCCCCAGTCTCTAAAGCTTTATGCCTGTGGTTTCTTGCCCCCTCCCAGTTTAAACTCCCAAGTTATGTCTATGGGTTTATTATTACTTATTATTATATGGGTTATATTGGTAGATTTCATTGTTCACTAACTATTGGAACCTTTGAATTTTTCTGTAGCACAGTTATTGTGCGAATGGCGATCGAGTATTCAGATTTTTGTTTTACCTGCTGTACAGTGATGTTATATCGTTTAACCTGTACCTTAGAATTTAGTGAGCATAACAGGGTTTATATCATAGTGATATGACTTAGGTCATTAATAAATTTACGTTACTTTTTTTAAGATTAACATCAGTCAGTGCTAAAATAAGTTATCTTTGTAATTTCCATCATGGCTTGAAATACTTTTCCAGTCTTAATTCCCATCTTGTTCAAAAGTTTTTTTTTGTGTTTTTTACACACTATACGAGTATATATAATAGCTTGCTAAATTTTTTAATTTAACTTCCTATTTTATCGTAATGGAAAACTTTAACTGAAGCACATGTGTTCAGCCATTGTTTTTCAACAGCTTGGCTGCCTTACTCACTTGATACCACCCTGTGTGACTTCTGGTTAGGAGGATTCTTAAAGGATCAGGTCTGCCAAGAAAACCTGCAACCCTATGAAATCTGAAAGACTACATCCATCAGCATATTCATAGAATTCATGCAGATTTACTTCGTTTTGTAGAACACACTGTTTTGTAATTGGAAAGGGTTGTGGAGAACCATGGGGAACATGCAGAACATTTTGTCACACTGCAGTGCCACTTATCGGTGATTTTTTATACTAAGTTTTTTTTTTAATAACCCTTGTGCATATGATCTAAGTGTATTGTCCAAAGTTCCTTGTTCAAAAAACAAGGTGTTGTATGACCAGTATAACGCCTTACAAAACCCTTTGAGTTGGGAAGTTTACTTTCAACAACCCTCTGTATAATGTGCAAAAAGTAATATTATAAGTAATATAAACAATTTGAAAGATCGTGTTATTATACATGAAGTCATAACAGGTTTGCATTTATGCGAATAGTATTTCTTAGTTAGTAGCTCAAATTAGAGCTATTTTTGTTTAGGAGAAAAAGAGACGTCATCCTCATCCCAGAAGGATGGTGTTTCTTTTCCTCCTAAGCAAAAGAAGCTCTAGTTTGAGCTTACTTAACACGTAGGGTGTAAAATCATTTGTAATAAAGTCCCCCCAAAAAAAAAAAAAAAACTCACAAAATCTTTGTCTGAGTGGCTTTGTGTATTGACCAATATTTGACAGGGTTGTGTTATCCCTGTGACAGGTAATAATATCTTACAATTTAATATACAGAGAAAAAAGCGTTTGTTCTTGTTCCCCATTCGCCTTAGTAGGCCAAGACACCGCAGGTTCAATGCAGGGATCCTGATTTGAACTGGATGAGAGGACGGCGTCTCTTTTTCTCCTAAACAAAAATAGCTCTAGTTTGAGCTACTAATACGTGGATGTCAAATTTATTTGTAATAAAAAAATCCCCCACGAAAAACTCACAAAAATCTCGCCCCGGTGGCTTTGTGTGTTGACCAATATTTGGCAATTGTGTTATCCCTATGAAGGGTAATAATATCTTACATGCTTAATGGCTCATATTTATATAAAGTATTTTTGTAGTTGAATTGCTGATAAAAAAAATCTTTGTATAATTTAGTTCATTTATGCTTTAAACAAATGCATAAAATGTAAAATTTCAACTAAAATTAATATGCAGTATTTTTATTGTTAAAGTTTTTTAGTGTATTATCTTTTTTATTATTAGGAACCTCCACTGGTTTTTCCGATTGATGTTGAACCCAGTTTTCTTGCTATTGGCCCATATCACATCTCTGTTGGGATGAATAACAGAGCCTGGTTTTACAGTCTTGTGAGCAGAGGTAATAATTGTGATAGATATTACTTCCTGTGTATTTTAGAAATGCTGCTTTATACACGAACGAACTATCATCATGATATAAATAATTTTCTTATTTTATATCCTTAGTTCCTATGCCAATGCAAGATCGTGAATATTTAGGCACAGTACATGACATAAAAATTAATAGCGCGATTATGCGTCTGTTCTTATTGATGGAAAAATTCAATTGCATGTGGTAAGTGCAGGTTATGTTTTTTAAAATATATCAATTGCATTTTTTTAATGAAATCACACTCATAATATATCATAAAATTACTTTTATGTAGGATTAAAATATAAATTGTGCGTGCATTCTAGACAAATAATCTTTCACTTCACCATTTTCCCATATTCATATGGGGTCTGCATTGCACTTTTTTTATCCTTCCTTTGTACAATTTTCTATCCAAAGGTTCTTTTCTACTCCATGCACGCTCTTCCAGATTTTCTGCCACTTGATCCTTCCACCTCAACTGCCCTCTTCCTCTTTCCCATTACTAGTAGTCTATGCATTATCTTTCCTACATATTCCTCCTTTCTCTGCTCCATCTGTCCAAGCCATCTCAATCTATGTTCTTGTATTTTTCTTTCCATCAGTCCCACCTTGACCATACCTCTGATTAGGTTATTTCTTATTTGCATTTTAGATAGATAACGACCAAAGTGAAAATGAAGAAAGAGAATCTCGACTATTTCCAGATGGAGATTATAGTAATATTAGGATCACGTGTCATGCTCTTACAGATGATTTTCTTATTTATGCAACTGATGTAAGTTTTAAGTTGTTTTGTTTATAAAGTGTTTATTTTATTTTAATTTCTATTCTTAATATTTAATACACTATTTTCAGACTGGAGCTATTCAGTTCTTTTCTATAGTAGATTGGCAAACGGTAAATGAGTACCGTCACGCTGTTGGCATAAAGAGAATATTTCCAGATCCATCTAGTACTCGTGTTATTGTTATTGATGACAAATTGGATGGCCTTATATACAACCCTGTAAGTATATATAAAGAAGGAAATTTTTTTATTATAATGATTATGTGGGTTTTGAAATTATTTAATAGTATTTTTTTTTTCGAGGTTACTGATCAAGTGATCACAATTACTACATTTACACAGACATTTAAAGGCATCTTGTATGATCCATATATAGATTCTAAGGTAAGTTTTTGGTAATATGAACATGTAGAGAATTTATAAGTAATAAGTAAATATAAAGTACATCTAAATTTTTGTGCAGTGGTAATGCATTGTGCCTCTTTAGGCCTTAAGAGGTTGGATTCCTCATAAAACTGTAGATTCTGGCACAGCATAAACCTTGCTGTCCTTGTGCCATAAAACTTCCACACACAAAATGTATTTTGCTATGAAAAAGTTTTTGTCATATTTTTAAATATAGGGTTAAAGTTCCTTGACATAGACGGCTGTAAATGAGTTCAAAGGCTCATAATGATGAGAAATTTATATGACAGTTATTCCAAAAATTTCACTTGCCACTTGTTTAAAAAAGTAGTCACAAAATCTGCCAATAGGTTCTGTAGTTTTTGAAGAACTGGATACAGCAGGAAGGTTATCAAACTATCAGATCTGAAGGATGGCATTGGACATTGCACTTTGGCCATTCCGGTTGATATGTTATATTCTACTGTAGAAAATGCCTTTCAATGAAAACTGTTAACCATATAATGGAGGATACATCAAACAATTGTAGCACTGCTATAGTGCCATTTAGTGACAAAATTTAAGACTGATTTTTTTTCCCCAATAAGTAGCACATCCTTTGAAGTACCTGTTCAAAATTTTCTTCATTGCAAGTCTTAAAATTACCCCGAGCCTTCAAAGTAGGAATACTTCAGTTCAAATGACACTGTATTTTTTTTAAAACTAAACTTCAGTATTTTTTTTATTACAATGTCTGCTCTTAACCTTATGGCCATTTGGTGCCACACAGCTCAGTATAGAGTTATATTGCCAGAGTCATTATAATTAATCTTATCTCTTGTGTCAGGAAGTCTAGGACATAGCTAAAGGTGATCCACGTCTATTGAGACATTGGTATTGCAGAGTGGCCATGTCTTTAAGTCTGCTAGCTCGATTTTAAAAAGGTGCAACTGCAGATAATTATCTCCTGTTGGATATCTGAAGTTTTCAATCAAAATGGATTTGTGGAGAGTTTTTGGTAAGGGATTTGTAAGTGGGAAAGGCCATCTTTTTTTGTTGAGTTGTTTCATAGTAGGTAGAAGATTGAAATTTTCTTAAGGTTTTTTAATGTGAGAATAGGCTGTTATTATCCGGATTTTGTTAACTGGCTGATTCGTTTGGCTTTCTGCCTTTGCCAGTATGTCTGTTCTTTTGTCTCCAATGATACCACAGTGGCTGGGTATTCACTGGAAAGACAACTGTCTAGCCACCTAGCATTAGAGAAGAAGTGGCAGATCTCTACAGTCCACTACCATAGATGTAATTAGGATGTGATTGATTTATATTGCTGATAAAGCAGTTTTTGAGTCATAAAAAATTGCCACTTTCCTTGGATAATGATTCTTTAGTTTTTTAGAGGCTTCCAGGATGGCTCCCAATTCACTATCAAGGTTTGATTCTCCATTGTCATTTGGGATGGGACATTCAAACAGAGTGCTGTACACTGCGGCACCGAATTCTCATACCAAGGGGACAGCAGAACCATCTGTGAATATATGTAGCCAGGATTGTGAAGGGAATCATATGTGTGTTGTTTCGAGTTTGAACTGTTTCAGTAAAGTGAAGCTTCTGTTTTCTTTTTTTTATCAGGGATTTAACTTATTAGGGCCATATAAACTATTAGCATTTTTAGCTGTGGAACAAAATTTAGAAGGGGATCTCTTGGACCCATTTGTAGATTCAAGTCTCGGTGAAGACCTTCTACAGATGGAAAGAAACCTATTTGAGTCTTTAATCTAGGTAAAACTGTTCTGTAATTGAACCAGTCTAGTTCTGTTCATAATAACTTTTCATATTATTTGGATGCAATTTTTTCTTCTTCGGATACTCAAAGATTCTATTGATGCTTGAATTTCCATAATACTCATAAGTGTGGATTTGGGGCCTCCAGTGATAATTCATAAAGCCTTGTTTTGTACTATGTCTAGAGGATGCAGTACACTATTGCGTGCTATGATCATGGCTCCTGAGCTGTATTCCAAAACCGGTCTGATAAGGGATTTGTAGAACATAATAAATGTGTCTTGCATGGCATCCTAGGTAGTTGAAGTAAGCCTGTTTAATATGGACAGCCTCTTATTACTTTTATTAACTGCATTTTCTACATGGGTCTTCCAAATGAGCCTTTTGTCAAAGGCACATCCCAGGTAATTCATGGTATTTTCTTCTTTTAGAGGGGTAGAAGTATAGGAGAGCTCTAAATGTATGGGTTTTGTGGAGAGGGAGAAGATCTGGAAAGATGATTTTTAAGGATTTACTTCCATGCAATTAGAATGTGTCTATAGTTCTAAGTTTTCTAAGGCTTGTTGAATGATACTCTGTATAGCCATGGAATTATTAGCCATGCGCTATATATATATATATGTCATCAGCATAAAGGATGCATTTTATTCCAGGAATTAAGTTTAGAGTAGTAGCAAAGTCATTAATAAAGATGGTGAATAGGATGCAGTTAAGAGCTGCACACCCTGATGGAGACCTTTTCTGGTCTATTTGAAGGGTGAAATGGTGTCTACCTAACATGGACAAATCTTTGTGATAGGGAACATTTAACCCAATGGAATATGTTACTACATAGTCTAGCTTCATTAAGTTTCTGAAGAAGTTTTCTATTGGTTGAGCCTCATAGGCACTTTTAAAATCTATAAAAACGGCAAAAGTATGTTGTTTGTTGGTGCTGAAACCAGTCTTTGATATATAAGGTGTGATAAAAAAATATGGTGAATGAATTTTTATACCAGCAACTGCTGACGCTACATCCTTTTGAAGTAATAAGTCCAATAGTTTGATCTGTTGAGACAGTCAGTGGCAAGTTTGAACAAGTTGGGTCAGTCAGCTTCCAGAGCTGGAAGAGTGAGGTCTTGTTTACCGTGTCTGTCACGCATCATGGATTTCGAATAACACGTTAACATCAACCGTTTACCCACCAATGTTCCAATAATGGAACTGAGTTTTGATGCAATATTGTGCACATAAATAATATTTGAAATACTTCACTTTTTTTGCGTCTATATAAATGTCTCATGGAGTATTTTTTTTATCTCAACCTTTAAATTTTAAACACATATTTTTTTAAATAATATTTCGAACTTTGTTCTTTTTTGCATTTTTGCTTCTGTTTCAAATTTAATTTGTCAAAAATCCAATTTGACACAGAATTATAAAATATTTTATATGCATATTAAAAAAATGTTCTAATATATAATACTATAATACTGATAATTCTTTATAGTTAAATATAACAATGATAGATAAGTTCGAAACTACATGTTACATTTTTTGGAACATTGGCGTTTCAAGGGTTCTTGATGAAAAGAGTAACCATTATGCAGACACATGCTTTGTCTCTCCTTCTATGCCGTCGCCTTTTGTTTACAGTGAAATTATCAACGGCACCATGTGAGTATAGATAAGTAACTAGGAAAATAAAGGAAGTAGGTAGAGAGTATCAAGGTCATGGAATGATTTTCTATTTCCCCTAATTTACAGTGCACTAGTTCACTTCGCCTGAATCGCAATCACAACAATTTGAACCATTTATTTTCGTGAGCTAGAAAGGGAAGGCATAGGTTTTAAATTTGCCGACGAATTTTTCAGAATAACGAAAAGATTTCTGAAAATAGAAGCCGCCGTGGTATGTTTAGAAACACTTTCGGATTCAGATTTATCTGATGTTGATGTGTGTCAGCCACTTCCTGATGAATCAGGGGATATTACTGATGAAGAGGATATTGTAAAAGATTCCTTACGGCCCATTATTCCAGGTGGTGTGTGTGGAATGGTAGATGTAATTTGCAATAAGAAATATGACAGTTGCCAAGATAATATGTTATGTGATACAGGAATCAATTCGTCAAATAATGAAATCGGAAAAGCAAGCAAAAAACGCAAGTTGAACATTACAAAATTAATGCGGAGTACTGAAAAAGGTAAAAAATGTAAGAGAAAACAAAAAATAACGGTTGGTGGAAACGATAAGTTAATTTTAAAGAACCAATTCAGTCAACAGCTACCGAAACAATTTTGCAGAAATTTCTAAATCTAGTGGATATGTCACCAATTTATTTTTAAAAATTTTGATTCGTGATTACATTGAACATCTCACACTGATGACAAAGCTTTATGCGCTGCAAAAAGGAGAATAAATTGATATCATAAAGAAGATATTTTGCTATTTTTTGGTGTATTTCTTCTAAGTGGATACCATTCCATCCCCACTGAGGACATGTACTGGAGTACTGCAGAAGATGTATTTGTTCCTGTTGTTCCAACTATCATGCCCCACAATCGCTTTAGAAAGATTAAGAAATTTTTCCATTTGATGGATAATAGCCAATTAAGAAAAGAAGACAAACTTGGAAAAGTAGCACCTATTTACAAAGAGTTATCTAAAAACCTGCAGTAATTTGGAATCCGGCATAAAAAATTAAGCATCGATGAATCAGTGGTACCTTACTATGGTCGTCATACCTGCAAAATGTTTATTAGAGGAAAATCTATTAGATTTGGATTTAAGATATGGATGCTGTGTTCATCAAACGTATATCCATACGCTATGGAAATTTACACTAGAAAGAAAGAAGCCTCACCTGTTGTGCAATTGGGATTGAGAGTTGTGAACGAATTATTATCTGTTCTTGATCAAAATTCAAAGCATGATGTATATTTCGATAATTTTTTTATGTCATATGATTTAATTTCCCAGCTGTCAAAACGGGGAATATGAGCAACGGAGACACTTCGTGAATTTTACGCTGGCCACTGTCCATTGAAATCTAAGGGAGAACTGGCTAAAGAAGGCAGAGGAAAATTTGATCATCGCTCTAACGGATCGATGTATATGTGCAACTGGAATGATAATGTGGTAATTACAGTAGCATCAAACTGTTACACACATCAACCCATGGGAACTGTTCAAAGATATTCAATTGTGAACAAATGCAAAATTGATATTTGCCAACCTTACATTATCAGGAAATACAATGAAGGAATGGGAGGTGTTGACATTTTAGATAAACTTCTAAGCAGTTACAGACAGACCACAGCTGCGAAGCAAGAAATGGTGGTGGAATCTATTCAGCAATGCTTTAAACATGGCAGTTGTCGCAAGTTGGATTTTACGTTCCGAGTTACATGAAATAAAAATGTCTCATTTAGACTTCTGAAGGCAAGTAAGAATGAATCTTCTGTGACAGAAGGACTGTCTATCTATCCATCCTGGACTTCGTAGTCATGAACCAAACGAGTCAAAAATATGTTTGCAAGAAAAATACAATGAAAAAATGATTTCTGTGCGGCAAATGAATTCATCAAAGTTGGTTTTGGTCATACAAATTGCCCTCCGAATGTCTAAAATCAGGTATGACATTTAATTATTATATTATAATGATATAATTATTATTTAAAATAAAAGAAATTGAGCAATAAAAAATATTAAAGAATGTTTAAGTGAAAAACAAACTCTATTTTTAATGTTTTCAAATATATGTAGAAACTTCATGCAAAGAGCCAATGTTCCAAAAATAGAACATAGCTAAAAACCAAGAACATTTTTTTTTTCGGAATTTTAAAATTTTATCACATAGATATGTTCTAAAGTAGCATAACTGTAAAAAATTACATTAATGTAACATGCCGTTCTTAATTCAGCCTTTAAATGGTTAAGTTTTGTTTTAAGTTGCAAAAAAGTGCCAAAGAAGCTCATGAAATGTTAAAATCAGTGTACGGCATAATGTAGTGACTCTGAAGACTGTTTACAAGTGGTATGGGTGATTTAAAAGCAGAAATGAGTCGGTTGAAGATGAGCAATTGTCGGGACGTCCTTCAACCTCAAAAACAGACGAAAACATGCAAAAAGTGAAAAAAAATGATTTGTTCAAACAGGTGATTGACTATTCGAGAGCTTACATAAGAACTGAACATCTCGTACGGGTCCTGTACAAAGCATTTTAGCTGATAATTTGCAAATGAGATGGGTGAGTATGAAATTTGTTCCCGGACTTTTGACTGGCGAACAAAAGGAAAATCGTGTGTCAGTTTGCACGGAATTGAAGGTTCGTCTTGATGCAGATTCAGACTTCATGGCTAAAATTATAACTGGAGATGAAAGTTGGGTGTATGGCTATGACTCTGAGATGAAAATTCAGAGTTCCCAATGGAAAATGAGTGGCTCTCCTCGCCCTAAGAAGGCACGTCAGTCGAACGTTAAGGTCATGCATATTGTTTTTTTTTAATAGTGAGGGCACAGTGCGATCAGAGTTCGCTCCAAGGGGAACAACTGTAAACTTCGAATATTACAAGGGCTTACTGCAACGTTTGCTAAACGATGTATGGAGAAAGAGACCAGAAAAATGGGTCAATGACTTTCTCCATCACGACAACGCACCATGCCACACTTCGCTTCTGATCCGCGAGTTTTTGGCCAAAAAAAAAAAGTCTGTTCACATCCTCCTTACTCACCGGATTTAGCACCATGCTACTTCTGTCTCTTTCTGAAAATAACAACCTTGCTAAAAGGAAAACGTTTTGACACCATTTACGATATTGAGAGGGACACGACGGAGCAGCTGAAAGCCCTTCCTAAGCCTTCCAGAAATGCTTCCAATCATGGAATCAACATTGGGATATGCATCACTAGCCAAGGAGAGTACTTTGAAGGAGATTAATTCAAATTTGATGTAAGCTTATTACTGTGTTTGTCACTGTATTTTTTGATCACACCTCGTATTGGGAGAGGGAGATAATCTGCTTTGTTGTACTATGAAATCTTCTAAAACCCGATTGGCTGGGATGGAGTATTTTGTTTATTTTCAGATAGTCTAGATCCAGATTAGTGTAGATTTTCTGGGATTACAGCGCCGCCTTCTATGGCCACCCTTCCTAATTCCTCCCCTTGCACGCATCATCATTCAGATAGTCCTCAAGTCTGTTAACACACATACACTTTGCAAGTTTTCGATTCATACTTGTTAGAGAGATTGGTCAGTGGCTCTTAACTTTCTTGGGAGGTTTGTTGGGCTTTAAAATAGGCATAACCTCTGTTTTTTCAGTTCTGTGAGAATATGAGTATCCCATATTAAGTTAATGAGCTCAAGCAGAGTATGTTTTACTTTGTCCTAGATTTAGTGTTATTTCATGTAATACTATCAGGTTCTGGGCTCTTCCCCCTTTTAAGTAATAAAATGCCTTTGATACTTTCTTTCGAAAAGGCTTATAGAACAGCTGAAATTCCTGTCCTGAAATAGCCCTGCTGTAACGCAGTGTGGTAACGCGTTCGCCTAGTGCGCCGTTAATCCGGGTTTGACTACCAACAATGCGAAGAACACTTACTCAGAGATCTCATGAAGATTGCACTGCTCACTGTAGTCCGGGGTTTGGTTCCCTAGGCCTTAAGAGGTTCGGATTCCTCGGAAAATTATAGGTCCAGAGGTTTAGATTCCTCGGAAAACAGTAGGTGCCGACACAGCATGACCATTGTAGTCCTTAAGCCGTAAAACCATAAACAAACACAAACTGTTCTGAAGGACAGTAATGTATGTTTTTTTTAATTTGATATGCCCATCATGTGGGAAATGTCCTAATTTTGTAAAGTACTTTAAGAGGGCAACAGCATGAACATTGTAATTTGTATTTTCTTTAGCACCTATTTAGCGAGGGATTTTAAAGCCTATTTTTTAAAGGGGTAGGTAGAGAAAGTCTGACTTTTATTATTAATCTTTGAGGTGTGTAAGCAAGGCATCTTTTCTACAGTCAAGTTGGTTAAGGACGGATCTAAAGGAGTTGCGTCTTCTTTCAAGAGTACTTCTTTTTAGTTGCTTATTTACTTTGTAGGATAATGGTGTCAGTGTTCTTGCCTCTGGTTTCAGCAGACTGCCTCATTACATTTCTCTCTTGGAGCAACAGGGTGATTTCATTGGTCCAGAAAGGTTTGAATCCTTTAACCTAACCTCTAGGGATACTATGTGTATAGCACAATTCTTTACAATATTAACGAAGGATTTTGCGGAAGTCAGGGTTATCAGCCAAAGTGATTTTTCCTAGCAAAAGTTCTGTGTTCTCTATAAACGTCCCATTTTGCCTTATTGAAGTTTCATCTAGTAAGACTTTGTGATGGTAGGAAGCTTTTTTGGTTTTTCTCTGTAAAATAGATGAGAATGCTCCTATGTCCCTTTTCAGATGCAGCATCAGATGTTTGTTCTTCAATGTTTTCAGCACAATAGTTGTGGGCGAAGAGCAAATCAGGGGAAGTGGGAGTCGAGGTGGGTTAAAAAAAACAAAACAAAAAAGAAGGATGCGCTGATATTTTTTTAATTCTTTCAAGATATATCTAACTCTCAATCAATATGTGATCTAACTCTTGTGGTTCTGGGATACCCCCATACCATAATTTTTCACCTTTTCAGGAAGTTTGTAATGTAGATTGTAGAGGGTAAATTACCAGGTCGGTTATAAGAGAAGATGAGTCCACGGTGTCGATTCTTAATCCATAAATCCAAACTCAAAGCTTCTAATTTATTATCTCCATCCATTTCATTCAATTTCAAAATCAGTAATTTGAAGGAAATCTGGTTTGTCAGTAATTTCTATTGCTTTTATGATGCCGAAGGCATCTATCTTTTTTTGAAACAGAGTGTGTTTAAGCTATTGGAATTTTGAAGGGTACTGTTCTCCAGCGTTCCAGAAGGGACTATGTGAGGTATGAGTTACCTTTTGTTGTTTCATGGAATAGCTGACATAGAAAAAAAAGTGGGCCTTACAGTAATAGGCAAAGCATTGATGATCATTTGGCATTATCTAGGGAGCAACAAAGTGGGGGTGATCATCTTCACACCTGTTTATTATTTCATTAGGCCAAAGAGTGCATTAGACCTTTAAAATAATAGGGTTCTAATGTAGTGAATATATTAGATCTCTAATATAATGGGGTTCTAATGTAGTGAATACATTAGATCTCCAATATAATAGGGTTCTAATGTAGAAAAGGTTGTATGTATGAGTCAGTTAATTAATAGGATATAGCAAGTTGCGATTAATAAAGAGTATAAACATATACAGAATAATTAAATACATTCAATATATTTACTTTTTTTTTTTTTTTTTTAATGAAGGGCATTTTTGTGGCCTACGATGTCCGAACAATTTACCTGTATTGTTACGTTCGTGATACAGTTAATGGTATGTATAAAAACATTTTCTATATTTTTTTTATTGTATAATTTATACAGTGGGGGCGAAAGTATGTTGACACTTCTCACCCATCTAAGAAAAACAAAACAAAACCTATTAACAGTAGAATTTTTCAAATTTAATGGAATACATACAAATCATATGTCTTTATTTCTTGAAAGTTACAGACTTATAACACTAATTGGTTTTATGTATTTAAACAAAATTTGAACCCCCTCCAGAATATGAAGGGCAAAATTAAGTTTACAAATAAATAAAACAAAAAAGTAAAATTAAAAGCAAATTTCTGTTCCCATGTAGTTTGCATATAATCTAATTTGCATAATCAATGATTCATGAGAATGTGTGAGTCATGGGCTGATAAAGGGTAGAGTGAAAATGGTGAAAACACGGGAACTATCGGTGATTGAAAGAACAGCCTTAACTAAAGACAGAGTGGATGGCAAATTATCCTACAGACAGTTAGGAGAAAAGTATGAAATAAGTGCAATGGGAGCTCAGAAAATAGTGAAAAGATATGAAACCAATGGACACGTTGTAAGCACCCAAAGGACAGGTCGAAAACCAAAGTTCACAGAAAGGGAGCGCAAGACGATTATGAGAATCATAAACAAAAATCCATTTACATCAAGAAGGGAAATTCAAGAAACATTTCAAGATCAATTCAAAAAGACAATATCACGGAGACAAATTTCAAGGGTGTTAAACAAGGTGAGATAAAAAGAAAGAATTACACGTAAGAAACCTTATATCTCTTCCAAAAATAAACAAAGGAGTTCAAAATTTGCAATTCAACATGCTGATAAGCTACTCAAATTCTGGGAAAATGTGATGTGGAGCGATGAAAGCAAGTTTGAACTATTAAAACAACAGAAGAAAATAGTGTTTAGAAAAGATGGAACAGCGTTTAATGTCAAGAATTTGCAGCCAACAATCAAACACCCATCATCAGTTATGGTTTGGGGTTGTTTTACCAATAATGCAACGAGAAATTTGGTATTCATTGATGGCCTTATGAACTCCCACAAGTATAAGGAGATTTTGGAATCAAATTTAACTCTATCCAAGGTGAAGTTGGGATTGAAAAGGGGTTGGTCTTTCCAACAAGACAACGAACCTAAACATAAATCTCGTATTTTAGCTGCATATTTTGCCTCCAAGAAGATAAAGGTGCTCGAATGGCCTTCTCACTCACCTGATTTGAACCCCATTGAGCTACTTTGGGGGATTTTAGATAACCATGTTGCAAAAACATCCCTGCATTCAAGACTGCATTGCAGGAAGCTTGGAGCAGCATCCCACCAAATGTTATGAATAACTTAGTCCACAGCATGCCTCAATGGCTCCATGAAGTCATTCGGGCTAAGGGAGGCCCTACCAAGTACTAGAATTTTACTTTTTTTAAGTTTTATTTATTTGTAAACTTAATTTTGCTCTTCAAATTCTGGAGGGGGTTCAAATCTTGTTTAAATACATAAAACCAATTTGTGTTACAAGTTTGTAATTTTCAAGAAATAAAGACATATGATTTGTACTTATTCCATTAAATTTGAAAAATTCTACTGTTAATATTTTTTTTGCTATACGGGTGGGAAGTGTTAACATTCCAGTGTAAACATACTTTCGCGCCTCACTATATATTTTGTGAATATGTTTGAATCATTTCTTCTCACTTAAGTATGGAATGTTTGTTTTGAATACCAAATTGTATATTCGAACTTATTTTAGGTCCTGAAGTTTGTCTAGTGAATCAAACCAAAATCCCTACGGGTCAATTTCCTTTGCTGCTTTACAATGGAGAAGTAACGTGTCAAACTCATAGTGGAAAAACTGTTAACTTAACTGTTAATGTTGCACAATGGGATAAACTAAAGGAATTTTCTACCACTGAAGTACTCATATATCTTGTTTTTTTAATTTTACTTTCATAAAATTTTTTAAACGTAAACTGATCAGTTCTATTTGTGATTTCTATTACCGCCTGGTTAATGAAAGTAGGATGTTTGAAAAGACTAAACCATATGTACATCCTTACCGTGTTTGATGTAGAATGACCTTTGTTGTCCTTGTACCATAAAAATTCAATCAGCCAACTAATTGAAAAGGCCCTAAATTTGTTTGAGTTAATTGACATTTAAATTTAAGAAACTGATAGAAGCTATAGGAGATTTAATTTTAATAAAAACTTCTGACTTCACTTTTTTTTTTCATTTATTCAAAAACTTCATTCTCATTGTTAAACATGTAATGATAATATATTGGCTATAATTCATTGTGGCGTAACATTCTTTCTTTAAAGGAAAAGTGATGACAGAATATTTAAAGTAGGAAATAACCAATTTTTTAAAATCTAAACAGTTGAAATTTTGGAATAGAACTATATAAAGTAAAAAGTAAATAAATATGATTTAACTTGAAATGGTAAATTATAATGAAGTTAAAATTTTTCCCACATAAAATGTTAGAAAATATCTATTCTTAGCTTGGGATAAAATTACTGCTGTGTTTAGTTTTATGTATTAGTAAAATCATGGTTGATGACTTAATTTGATAACATGATTTGCATTTTGAATGTATATGTTTTATCACTTTTCTGTATTTTTTTTAGCTTGAGGGTGCACTTGATACAATGATGAAATTAAGAAGGTCAGCACGCTGTTTTTAAATTTCAGTCTGTTAATGTATTTGTCCTTTGGTCATATACATTTTTTGCATTTCTTATATCTTTGTAGATTTCAAGATGCATGGCGAATTTGTTTACTTCTGGATAGCAAAACTCACTGGGAAAAATTAGCAATGGCAGCTGTTTTTGACCTTGATATAAATTTAGGTCTGGACTTAATTTAAATTGGTTTTCTTTTCTATTTTCTGTATATAATGAGATTAAGTTAAGATTAGTAAGCTTTTTATTTGAATTAAATATGGAGCCTGAATTATGCTTAAACAGAATATGTAGACCAGTAAGAAATGTTTTCTAATTTTTCAAACTTGTTTATGATTTAATAATGCTAATTCCTTTGAAAATACTGTCGAAAGAGAAAACGAATTATTGTAGTACTGATTACTAAATTTTTATATTATCTGCATTCATATATGATGAAGTATATCAATGTCTTGCAGCTATTAAAGTATACCGCCAACTTCAAGATGTGGGCATGGTTTGGGCATTGGACAGTATTAAGGTAAAACACCTTCCTCATTTTGGGGTAGCAGCAGAAATCCAAAATCTGGGAATTGTCAGAGTATTTTATCATTTTGGAAAAATCAGCAAAATGTCAGGAACTTCCACTAAATTACTACATAATCCAGGAAATTTTATTTCTCTCATTTCCTATAATTCACACTTAATATATTACTGTCATGTTAATTTCCCCAAGTTCAGGATAACCATGTGCATTAGAAGTTCCACCTCCTTTCTTGTAGTGCCTTCTCAATTACAAGAAACCGCGAACTGAAGAACTACAATTTTTTTTCTTTGAGCATAAAACATCAATAAACACTAAAGTCCATGTTTTGTGAATTGGAAATATGTTCAAAGTTATCCCATTGGTCTATAAACGCTTACTTAAAATTTTCATATTCACCCAATATTCAGTGTTACCCATGTTCAGTATTCACAGTAATATACAGGGTGTCTCAGCACCAGGGTTATAAACATCTAGGAGGGGTAGGGTACACCTAGACGAACAATATTTGTCATAGAACCTAGGGTCGCAAACCACTCACAGCGCTAGTTCTAAAACCGTCCAGCATGCACAAATATTTACAACCAGTGCATGAAAAGCGCCAGATAAAACTCAGGTCAGCTGCTCAAGTGCATAGATGATTAGGACATCGCATTTTGCGCTTCTCATGCACTGGTTGTCACTATTTGTGCATGCTGGACGGTTTTAGAACTGGCGCTGTGAGTGGTTTGCAACCATAGGTTCTATGACAAATATTGTTCGTCTAGGTGTACCCTACCCCTCCTAGATGTTTGCAACCCTGGTGCTGAGACACCCTGTATGTATGTAGTACCAAGTACAGGGTGATTGTAATTAAACTTTCATTTTGAAACCCATTTGAAATGAAAACTACTGGACCAAATGTTACCAAACTTGGAAATATTGTAAAGGACGTTACAGGATTTGATATTCTGCAGAAAAAATAAATAGTTCAAAAAGTTACCACCAGGACGAAATCAAGGTTTATTCCTGGTATCGATATCATGACACGTTTTCCAAATAACAGTCTTGGCATCACATGTTCATTATGCTGTCCACCATTTTCTGAAAGCAAGTTAAAGCACAATATCACACTCTCTATAGTAGTTCAAAGCATATCAGCCAGGTTGTTATGAATATAACTCCATAGCCAATCATCACATGGGTTAAGGCCTTGTGACTGAGGTTGCCATGGAATGGGGAAAATATCAACCAATAACCCTGCCATTTGTAAAATGTTGCCCAAGTAACCATTTCCTACATCTACCAATATGAGGTGGAGCCCCGTCATGCATAAAAATTGTGCTGCCTAAAATGTGATGTTGTCTAAGATCGGTTACCATGAAAGTTCTTAACATGGATTCATAGCGAACGGCAGTTTTGGAGCATGTGATGGGTCCTGCTACAGATTGCTCTTCAGAGAAAAACGGTCCAATTATGACACTGGCATGTTTATAAAGATAAAACCCCTGGTCCTGATTACGGCATACAACGCCATTTCTCCCTTGTGGTGATTTTTGAATTTTTTTTTTATTGGATAACAAGTTCCATAACCTTGTTTACAATATTTCTAAGTTTGGTAACTTTTGGTCCAGCAGTTTTCATTTTATAGGGGTCTCAGAGTGAAACTTTAATTATAATTATCCTGTATATATAAAGGAACAGAACTTGGAAATGTTTCTTATGGCCAATATGCATGATGCAGAGATACCATAAAAAATTCTCGATCTTATTGCATCCTTATTATTAATGTAATTTTTAAATGATGGCTACCAATTTTGTCTTGTTGCGAAAATCAGAACATTTTCCAGAGTTTAGAATTTTTAAATTCTTTTTAGTCATTGTCCAGTCTTTTAAAACAGAAGAGAAACCAAAAATATCAATGAGTCATCGACATTAAGATCAACTTATTATTTTCATGAATAAAATTTTTTTATTTGTAAGTCAATGACAAAATTTGAAGCAAAGTCGTGATTTTAAATTCAATCTTTTTGTATCCTTTGGATAGATAACTATATTTTCATTAGTTGTATTTCAATAAAATGGGCCATGTACAAATAAATGAATTTGCTATTTATTTGTAATAGATGTTTTGATGTTTTCCATGAAGTAATAAAGATTTGCCTTTAATTGTGGTATATCAATATGTTTTAAATAAGGAAAACAATCTAAGTATGTGTGTTTTCCATTGCTTATGTCATGAAAATTGCTGGAACTGCGAATTTGAAGTGGTAGAGTTTCTAGTCTGGTAGTTTACACGAATGCCACATTTCTCTTCAAAATGATAGTTTTTTAAGTTTTTCTCAAGTAAATGAATATATATTGTAAGCCTTCTCTGAATCACCTACCTCCTTTAAACTACCACCACCTTTTCCCAAAACAGGTTTTCTCTTTATTGAGTTTGAGTTTACCAAACACAAATGTATGTTGTTTACAAATATAATAAAATTCTTAATATTTTATTAGTGAATATATATTATTTCTGTTGAAACATTGTCACTCTTAAATCTGTGCCACAGATTATTTTGAAATAAGAAAAAAATTAGGGGTAATATAAATATTCTATTTACTTTTCATTAAAGTTAGAAGGTATGTGGAATATGACTTTTACAGCTTTCAAGATTGTTGGTGTAAATGCAGTATACATATTTTGTAAAAACAATGAAATCATTCATAATTTGTTATAATTTCAATTAATTATGAAAACTTAGCTGTTCATTTTAATTCTACAATTAATGTGAAGAGCGACACCGAAGAAGTCAAGGAAAATATCAGGGAATTTTTCTACTCAGATTCTGTTGCCACCCTGCTTTTGGTTGTAAACGAGTATTTGAAAGTTAATTTGTCAAAGTGGGGACAATATAAATACAAGAAATGGACCATTAACAGCTATACCTAGTGGCTTAGCAGCTAAAGCATTGGGATGTAAACTCAAAGTATGCTGGTTCGAGTCCACTCTGAGTGCATGGTCAATTTTCTTTTATTCTTAGACTTCTATAAGTTAAAAAAAAAAAATTAGTTTAAATTTGTATTGTACAATGTCAAAAATCAATTGCTTTAAAATTCATTTGTTTGGTTGTAAAGCATTGTTTAAAAATCAAACCCAAAGAGAGGGCCATGAGCTTTTGCCCATTATGATGAACTTGATATAAAAAGTCTTAAATTAATTTCTGCATTAATTATTTTCTGTTTGTGGATTTAGATCATAGAAGATAGAAATCTAAATGCAGGATATGTAGCTATGTTTAGCCGAAAATATAATGAAGCTCAAAATCTGTTTTTATCTTCTTCAAAACCTTCTGCTGCTTTGGAAATGAGAAAAACTCTTTTACATTGGGATCTAGCCTTGCAACTTGCAGAAAAACTTGACCCTGAACAGATACCACTGATATCAAGAGAGTATGCACAGCAATTAGAATTTATGTATGTATTTCCATTTTCCATACATTTCTAAAAATTTAATTACTTGTATGGTTTTTTTTTTATATGCAGATAAGTCACCAGTTCATAAATGTATTCTGTACTAAAAAGGTAAATCACTGCGCAGGAATTCCAATTAACAACAAATACATGAGTAACACAGTAAATTTTAATATAAAAGGTTAACAATTGTTTCGATGCCTAAAACTTAGTCTTTTTTAAAACCACACAGAACTGAAGTACAAAATGAACTCTTTCAGAAAACGGTTCAATCTCAATATATGCAAATGTGGAACCTGTACTGCCACCTTGTTACCTGGTAAAAGCCTTCTGTAAACATTAGGAAGAAAGCTATTGTTACATGGGTAATTAATAACTGTCCCTATTGATATAAATATGCAAGTCTTAAAGTCCAAATCGGAGGAAGAATTAACTTTGATGATGAGTTTGTCCTCTGTGAAATCAAACTTCTGTCCATAAGTGTGTATTGTATTTGCCCCAACAGTGTTTAGATATGGCCGATTTTTGTTCTTGGTTGTGGACGTAGTTTTGGTTCTCTTTAAGGCGAAACCAAAGAGCTCTACATACCTGTCCAGTATAGATCATTCTACATTTATATTCGATATTATAAACACCATAGTTGACAATGTCTGGGATTAGGTCTTTAACTATGTGGTACAGCTCTTATTTATTGGTCTGAACACAACACGAAAATTAAATTTACATGGTAGTATTGTGGCAATTTTGGTGGAAACTAAAGATGTGCTCACCACTTTATCAGCTACCAGGTTTGATACCAACATATTCTGAAAACCTGGTTCAACATGCTCCCTTCCTCATGCAGATTCTGTTCATACACTTTACCTCAAGAAAGTACATTTTATTGGCTAGCATCAAGAGCACTGAAACGTTCATTTATGCAAGAGAGTCTGAAATGTGAACAGTCGGTCCTTAAGAACATCGCTAGTAGCCATGGGTATAATCCTACGATTGTAAACTGAGTAGTTCATGAACTCTGTAGATGACAACTATTTACCACACTCTCACCTGATTTGCCACGTTTTGAAGATTGCATTTGTGTCCCGTTTGTACTTTTAGTTTCCACCAAAATTGCCACACTACTATGTAAGTTTAATTTTCATGTATTCAGACCAAGAAATAAGATCAGTACTACACAGTTTGAGGATTCACTCCCACACATTGTTTACTGCGATCCTTATAATATCCAATGTAAATGTGGAATGATCTATGTTAGACGGATGCTTAGAGCTCTTTGGTTTCGCCTCATAGAATACTAAAACTATGTCCTTAATTAAGAACATCTAAAATTGGACATAGCAGAACACTGTTAGAATCAAGTACATGAGTTTGATTTCATGGAGGCCAAACTTATCGCCAAAGTTAATTCTCCCTCCGATTTGGACTTTTTTGAAGCCTTGTATGTTTATATCAATAGCGACAAATTTGTTAACCATCCATGGGACAACAGCTTCCTTCCCAATGTTGGTAAAGGACCTTTCACTAGGTGACGAATGGATAACAGCATGGATTCCACATTTACATGTATTGAGATTGAACCATTTTCTGAAGAAGTTAATTTCAGTCAGACTTATATAAGGTTTTGAAAATGATAGCAATTTTTAGCTACCAAAACAATTGGCAACCTTTTATATTAAATTTTTAACAGTGCTAGTTATGTTTTTATTGTTCATTGTAAATGTATTCTGGTTCAGAAGTTTTCTTCAAACATAGCAAGAAATGTTTTTCCTTGATTTTTCAGATATTTTTTTTGACTATACTTTAATATTGCTTTCAACCTTTATTAAATTAACTTTAATTTCAGCATTATTTTCTACTTAGCTATTTACTGATTCACACTTCCTAAAATCTTAAACAATAGTATCTTGTTTAAAAACAAAATTTTCACAAACACAGTTTATTATAAGTAGGAACGATGTTTACAATTGTTTGGAAAGAATAAAAAGCGATTATGTTCTTCAAAACTTTTTCCAAATTGATTCAGTACCACTAAATCTGAAACAAATATTGTTTCGAATTGTGACAGTCTTGTGTTGCCATCTATCGCACAGAGATCATATGGTACCATGGTTCTAATCATAATGCCAATTAAGGTAGTTATTGTATGGTAAATTTGTTTCTGAATATAAATGTTTTTTAAATGACTTAGTCTAAGTTATAACTTCGTTTTGACTAAACTCAAATACTCAATTTTTTCATACCATCTAATTGCATGTGAATTATAGCAAGTAACAAAAATTTTATTTAGCCTCTAAATTTATTTAAAACTTGTACCTGTCATAACTTAAAAACCAGCGTTCATTAACTAATTTTTCCATACAGAATCATTTATTCATTTAAAGCCACGCAGTGGAGGTCCCTTCTTGCGGTAAGGGGGCCACACAGTGATGCTGTTTTATAATGTTCAATATCGCTGGGTCTTGAACACCTACAACCTAACCCAAACCAAAGGACTGACAGATATAAACTAAGTGCACGAAATGGCAGTCAATGGCCCCCACTGTAGTAGGGTCCTGAAAAAGGCGAAGGGGCCATGCAGAGATACTGTTTCTTATAAAATAGTATCACTGGGTCCTAAATGCCTACCAATACATTTGCCGTAAGCTGAGACCCAATATACAGCGAAGGGGGATCTTAGTAGTTGAGGGGCAACATACTGTTTCGTCAACACTCTACTTTGGCCTCTGCTCCTGTTAAAACAGGAGGTCTAGGCTTGGTCTTGGCCTAGATAAATCGGCTAGTAGTCAGTGTTGCTGACATCATTGGGCACTGGAGGGCATTGCATACATCTTTTTTTTTTTACGTTAGACACGCTTATGTTGGTTATTTCAATACAATTTTTACATTTGATTTTTCTTAATTTTTGTTATTTATAAAAACACTGTATGATCTAACTTCTTATTTCCTATTTTTCTGCAATGTGACTCCTTGTTACTTTGGTATCAGTATCACCCGACAGGGGTAAATTGTAATGGGTATAGGTCTTGTTAGCTGTGGTATTGTTATAACTTCTACTGCCAGGACTTTATGATGGGTAGGGTTGCCAGACCCGAATCTTTAAAAACTATGTGCCTGGAATCTTAAAGTAAAATATCACTGAATGATGGCCCAGTGTATATGAAAGTGAAAACAAATGAAGTTAATAAATGTAATCTGCAAACTAATGAAGTTCTCTCAGTATTTTTAGCCATTACATCAGAAAAACCCGAATTAAAAAAGTTATCTTCGCTGCTGAAAATGTGTCAAATCTTATGTTTTAATTGCAAAAAATATTAAGACATTTTAATTGTCAAAAATATGGACACTCCAAAGTATCATGCCATGGGAGGATCACATGTTCAAAATGTGACATTGTTGACCATAATGAGGAGACATGCCTGTCAAATCAAACTGCATTAACTGCGAAGGCAGCCACTCAGCCTGTTCAAGAACTTGTCCTAAATGGAAAGAAGGAAAAACTATAATAGAAATCAAGGTTAACAATAAAATAATATATATTGAAGAGAAAAAAACAGGGAGAGCCAGAGAAAAAAAATTCACATGCATCTGTCATAACACAACCTACCTCAGCAAAAAAAAGTGCATCTATACAAACAACAGCACCGGGCACAGATTGTTCAATTAATACAACAAATGAAAAAACAAAAAAAGAAACATGAAAAACAAAATTAAAAAACTGAACTAAGAAGTCAGAACTTCCTAAAAACACCTCCCAAAAAATACCAAATCACCTAAAAAATGCTTATGATAAAAATACATTTCGGGAAGCCAGCAAAATATGTGTCTCGGAAATGGAGAACAAGTAATTCGTTCCCATTTCCTTCCATTTCCATAAAAATTTCATTCTCTCTCCTATCAGCTAACAAGCTGAATTTGGGAATAAAACTGAGGAAAGACAATCTACAATTTACCTATAATGGCTCAATGCTCTGTTATTCAATGGAAGGGTCATGGTTTCCAATGTAATGAAGATCAAATTTTTTTATTAATCTATTATATTGTTATGGGGGATTTTTGATAGATTTTTATTTATTTAGAAATAATTTGTAAATTGATAGTTATTAGTTGTTAGTAAGCATTATAATTTATTTATCATTCATATAATATATGGTTTAAAGGTGAAATAGAATAATTAATGAAGATTAAATGAAGTATATTATAATTATAATTAATGAAATGTAAATGATTTATTATAGGTATTTTATAATTAGTTTGGTTAAATTTTTAGTTAGTTTACTTATTGATTTAATTTTTACTATTTGAGAACATTAAAACACAATTTCCATAACATTAAATATTAAATTTGTTTATCCAGAATAAATTTGTAAATTGGCCGTTGATAGTGGTTAGTAAACATTGGTTGACTTCTGCCTAAAATTTCAAACGCGTTGTGTGTTAAACATAAACAAAATAAAAAAACAGGTTCTTTAAAACAGACATGAAACAATTATTCAATAATTACTGCCTTTTATTTTATATTATAAACACGATAATATATTTTCTAATTCCTTTAGAATATAACAGTGCCATTTATATAAGCATTTGGAGCTATTAACAATTCTTCCTACTATCAATTTTTCACTTGACATATTTTTTTTCGTATTTAAACCTGATATAAGTAATTTTAGTGAAATAATTCAAATACTCATTTCACTATGAGAATCATACTGGGGTATATAAACCACCAGAAAAAATTACACATTTCATTATAAGTTTAATGAGGGAGGAGGCACTTATAATTATCGATTAATAGAAGAGAAAGAAAGATAACTTTAACTTACATGTTACACCCTTAATGGCCCATGTTTGGAGTAGGTTGGAGTCCACTGTTCATCTTCGTGTTTCAAAATTTCTCTCTCTCTCTCTCAGTCTGGCGAGACTTGTCAAGCCCTTTTTTTCTTAATCGCCATCTTGAAGATTTTTTTTTGTCTAAGGACTGCTAAAATCCTTATTTTCGCCAATATATTGTCAACACCTTCATTTGGCTTAATGTTAATATTACTTATTATTTTTAAAAAGAAAAGGAATTTAATTATAAGTGCCTTATTTATATTCAGAATTTTTTTAAGAGTGTTTTTTACTAGTAAAAATCAAATTAATTTAAATTTTACACCTTTGTTAATTCAACAGGCATTTTTAACAAGTCTTTTCGTTTGTCACATAAAAAACAACTAAATTTAAAGTTCTTGAAAAGAAGTTACAAAGAATTTGATTTTGTCTGGATGAATGGATGGCCCAGGAAACTTGTTTACTTCCTATTATGCCCATGATGACGGTTTCTTTGGACGAACGTGTCTTCTCTTGAATGGAGGTGTCTCCTCTTGAACGTTAATTAATCTGGCATAGTGTTATAGACGCAGTGTACAAATAATTGGAGGTACAACTCCATCTGAAAAAATTAAATAACAGGCGGCAGAATATCGAAAAAACAAAAACACTTAACAACATCTAAGCATATATTTATACATAGTGAGAGAGAGAGAGAGAGAGAGAGTGTATGTATTTTTTATTTAATTATCTATTTATCTGCTCCTGGGTGTTTAGATTTAATTAGTTATTTTAAAAAGAGAATTTTCAATTTTCACCCTAACAATATTAATATATTCCTATCTGTTTGGATATCCAAGAGATTCTCAGTAAAATTAACCATACTGCTTGTATCAGAAATTACACATTTGAAAAGACAACATAAATAATAACAGAGCTTGTAGAGGAGTCATGGTTATTGTCAATAACCATTTTTCCTTCACCAGCATCAGCCTTAACATGTCATTACAAGCATCAGCTATTCATTTGTTAATAGCAACCGAAATCACAACATGTCTTTTTCCACATGGATTGTATCAAATCAAAATATTAACTTACACTCTCTGTCAAATTTGGGTGGTCAGCTGCCAGTCCTATTTCTTCTTAGTGATTTTAATTCTCATGACACCTTATGGGGCTGTAAGAACACCAGTCAGAGAGGACATACAATAGAAACTCTTGTTTACAATCAATCACTTACAACAGTGTTTCTCAACCTTTTTCTGGTAAGAGTGCCCTTTTGAGGTTCATTCATGACCATCCCCCCCC
>QLNU02015360.1:54835311-54867294 GCA_006491805.2 Dysdera silvatica
GTTCTACAATCAGCTATTGTAAAGAATGAATATAATTGCGATGTAAAGGCTGTGGTCACTGATAATGCTAGAGTTATGGAGAGAGCAAAGGAACTTCTGTGCGAGGAAGACAATAGCTTAGTGATGTATGGATGCAGTGTTCATTATTTACACCTACTGGAACAGGATATAACACCAGTTTCAGTGCTAAAGAACATTGTGAGGGTTCAAAAGTTTTTCCGCAACCACCATATACCTAGTGCATTGCATAATGCAATTAATAATTCACTGAAGCCCCAGTTGCCAAATGATATAAGACGGAAGAGACAACTGACTTGTATTGAAACTTGTCTGCACAATAGAGAAGCATATCAAAAAATAGTTGAGGAACATGAAAATGACAAAGACATAACCACTCTTATAAATGAGTTTAACTTATATAAACAGGCTAAAAATGCATTGCAACCACCGAAACTAGTTGCTGTTTTAATGGACTGTTTATAAAAAGACCGCTATAATTCATGAAGCCTGTCATACATGGCTCATGTTGTTGAAAGAAGAGTCTTCACAGCCCAACATTCAAGACGTCACAAAACGAATGGATCTTGCCATGAAATCTTTCCATTTCCTGACCTATTTGATAAACTCGAAATATAAGGGAGAAGGAGCTGTCTACCAATCAAAAAGAAGTTGCACGTTCATGGTTAGTAAACAAATATCCCAACAGCATTCACCTTTTGATTGCATATGAAGCTGTGCCTGTTCCTCCTACCTACTTCACCGCATCTGCAAGAAGTAACAATCCAGTCATTTCGTGGACAGCAGCAGGAAAAATTCTAGAAATAGAAGGGTTTTCGGAAGACTGTACAAAACATTGTTTTCTTACTTTCATGGCCTGCAAGTTCTGCATTGATTAAAAGAATATTTTCCAACTTTAGAGTAATACATTCAAAACTCAGAAATCGTCTAGGCACAAACACAGCAGCTAAACTGGTTATGTGTTATCGGATGTTAAGAGGGCCGATTGTAGTTGATTATTAATATTTCTCTTATACTACATACTTATTTCTGTAGTGTTTGCAGTTTTTTTTTGTTTTTTGTTTCATTTTCATATTACTTTTCACTTTTTATAGTACAAATGTAAAATTTTTAAAATAAACCCAATATTCAACTTAATGCAAATTCTGTTTCTTTAAATGCAACAGAGTGGCTGTCATCAGCATATATATATATATATATATATCATATGGCTGTATATATGAAAAATCTAACAAAAACATGATACATTCTGCATCCATATGTTGGACTTGGTAATATTTTAAGGTTTTTACATATTGTTATTTATATTAGCGTTTATTTTTACATAGTTTAGCATAAGGAGGTTTCGGACAGGATGGTAAAAACCATGGTAAATACCATGGATTTTACTGTAGTGTCCAAAACCTTGCCAACCCTACTCTTTTGTGATGGAACCTATTGACCGTGTTGAACTTCTGGGGTGTCTTCCCTCTTTGAACGTTAGACATTTGCCTGTATTTGAAGGGATATCTCCTCAAGCTATTGTGGCAGCGGAAGATCTTCTGGTTGATTGTATTTTAATTTTATTTAATAACTTTTCAGAACAAGGTATTGTTCCAGACTTACTGAAAATTACTCGTATTACAATGATTTATAAAAAGGGGGATCAAGGCAATCCCAGGAACTATAGAGCGGTCTTATCTGTTTTAGCTAAAGTCTTTGAGTCATTGATTAACACTAGACTAATTAAATTTCTTGAACATTTTAATATTTTACATTCTAATCAATTTGGTTTTCGAACCGGGATTTCTGTTGAGACTGTACTTTTACATGCCCATAATATTATTTCTTCTGCACATGATAATCGCCTGTTTACTATTGGAATCTTCTTAGATATAACTAAAGCTTTTGATTCCGTTTCTCATGATATTTTACTTGAAAAACTTAAATATATTGGTATTCGTGGTGTTACTCATTCTCTCTTTTCATCTTTCCTTCAAAATCGAAGACAGTTTGTTGCAATGACTGGTGGTGCCTCTGAATTTTCCTTGGTCAATATTGGTATTCCTCACGGTTTTCCTTTGGGTCCCACACTATTCTTAATTTACATTAATGATTTACTGTCCCTTTCATGTATTCCTTCCACAATTTTATTTGCAGATGATACTTCTACCTTTTTTTGTTGGTGACTGTTTGGAGGATCTGGTTGTCATTGCTAATAATGCACTGTATGAATCGAATGACCAGTTCCTAGCTGATAAACTTATGATTAATACACATAAATCATCAGCTGTGATTTTCACAAGATCAAAACATGACATTTTTCCGATTTTACCTATTATTTGTGGTGGTATTGTAATCATATTTTGTGATTAGGTGAAATTTTTGGGTATAATTTTCACAGCAGATCTACGTTGGAACCGCTAATGAGAAAAAGTTTGCTTAAGGGTCCCAAAAAACATTGGAAGGATGATGCGGTTTAGGGCTTCTCTTCCATCCAATCCTTTGGGATTGTTCTGACTCTACCATTCGTTAGTGGCCTGATTATTCAATTTTTTTTTATATATTTGATCTTTTTACGAGTACAAACACAGTTAGATTATCACGACTTCAAAATAGATTTTTTACAATTTTCTTTCCAAATCGATTTAATCGATCTGATCCTTTGACATTTTACTCATCTTTTAATATCATTCCAGTAACTTCACTATATTGCTATTTAATGTCCATTCTAATGTTTAAATGAATTAATTTCAATTATCTTGGAGACTTAATACCTTTGGTTCCATTTATTACACAATATGATCTTCGATCTATACCTATGATTAGGATACCATACGTTCGTACCAATATTGGTTGAACCTCTTTGAACTATATTGGTCCAAAAATTTGGAATTAAATGTAGGATGTTAATCAACTTAAAATTTTATGATTTACTGATTATAACATGCTGTAAATTGATGTGAATAAAGATTCATTGATTGGTTGAATTCTATAATCTAACAGTTTATCCATAGTTATTAAACCATAATGCTTAGTGGTAACAGCAGGGGAGAGAGAGAGAGCCAGAAGGAACAACGAGCCGTAAAAATCGGTTCTGAAGTGTCACGAGTTGCCTTAAATTAGTTTTAGCTGCAGTCCCCCAGATAAGTAAACATTAATTTACATAGGAAAACAAAAAAGAGTAGTATAAATTAACAAAAATGTTGGGAGTTAAAAAATAACTGATGCCTTGAATAATCCAAGATTTCTACTAACTTTGGAGCATATTGCCTGTATCTGAGATTGCCATTTAACATTTGACTGGATAACAATCTAAAAAAATTTTGTTTCATGTGAGAATGGAACATCATCATTACCTATTATGATTAACAGTTGATCAACATTTATGTTATGCTTGCAAGTAAAGAGTAAACAATTAGTCTTTTTTTACATTAAGATTAAGAAAATTTTAATTAAAGAAATCAGTGTAATATTTAGCTGCATGGCTGCCTTTCAGAATAAGATTATCGATATCTCTGTTCATAACAAATGCACTTATACCATCTGTGTAACAAATTTAAAACAGGTAGGAATGAAAAAAAAAAGGCATTTATGTAGAAGATGATAAAGACCAAGAATATAGCACTGGGAGATGCTGCAGAGTATGTTTTCACAGATGACCGATAATAGTTCGTATTCACAAATTGTTTCCTATTTTTCATATAGTTACTGAAAAGGACAGTGGGCAGACAGTGAATACCCACAAACTGAAGCTTGTAAAGTAACCTATTATGATTGTGTCGAAGGCCCCCTAGAGAGAGGAAAGAAAAGTCCCAAGAAAGAGTATTTGGAATTAAGAGAAAAGAATAAATGAAATGAGTAGCTGAAAGTAGTGAATATTCAGTAGATTTATTTGGTAAAAAAAACAAATTGAATATTATGGATAATGTAGTTAGCTTGAAAGAAAGCAAGATGATGTTTATAAAGCAATTTTCCAAATATTTCACCAAAAGTGGTCAAAATGGTGATTATTCTGTAGTTAGCAAGATTAGATTTGTAACCACTTTTAAAAATTAGAGTGAACGATGCAATTTTAAAATCACAAGGTGTATTATTGGAGTAGAAAATGTTATATATATGTAAAAGTGGGGTAACAAGAAAACCGGCAGAAGATTTAATAACCATAGAGTGAATATGATAAAATCCAGGACTTTTATTATTATCCAATTGCCCGATAATTCCAATCAATTCATTGATTAAAATTTCATGTGAAAAAAAAACCATTTGCATACATTATAATCGTGACAGTTCAGTGCAACATGATCTTCTATATGATGGCCATAGAGTGTAGTCAGGAAATTAATAAAGCGATCGTTCAGGGCATTGGCAATTTGCTTAGGGTCTAATTAACGTGCAGTTTCAAAATAATAACATTAGTTTACAATTGATGATGTCCCGTAAGCTCATTGATTTCTGTTGCCACTTACAATACTGAAAATATACAAGATCAAGAACAGTTCTTATGGAAACTGTACGATATTGTATATTTAGTGGCAACACTTCATGAAGTTTACAAAGTGAAGTCTTATATATTTGTATTGAGCTATATATTAAGTTATAGAAAAGATCAAATGAAACACTGGCACAGTATCTTACTTGTGGCTGAATTTTTTTGGGCACACCATGTGTTGTTATAAATGGAAAGAAAAGTACATCTACTTTTTCAGCGAACTGCTGTACTGGAACTGTGGTTTATAAAAAACTTTGATACAAATATTGTGATAAGCATGGTATTGTAATAATCATAGAAGCATTACTCTATTTAAAATTTGAAGGCAGTAAATTTACACATACTTTTGCATATTTAATATTATATTTTTATATAATAAATTTGCATATACCTTGCATGCAATCACCAGTTTGTGGGTCTTTTTGCAGTAGACGCATTGGCAACTCACTTAGGCATTGATATGATTACTTGAATAAATGTCTTTATCTAGTCTTTTGCTCAGAGCTTGCATTTTTACAACTTTTTTTTGGAAAAAAACCCACATGTCCTTGATTGGGTTGATATTGGATGAATTTGAGATCCAGTTCAGGATATGGACCCAATTTGATGAAGCCCAGGAGTAAGGGAATGTGTAGGATGAGTCTTTCCAGAACTACACTGGAAGATTATGTCCTTGTGGATGAAGACAAGTAATGTAAGGCAGGAACTGCTATTGCCAAATTGTCTGGTAGTCTAGTACACTAATATCCCATCACATAAACCAAATTAGCAATGTTAGGAATACCTGAAACAACCGCACACTTGCGCAGTGCTTAAGAAATTGTCTTTATTCTTCACATGGTTTTGAAAAAGTCTTTCATTGAGTTGCCAGATGACCCTTTAATATTTTCATGTAAGACGGGGAAGGGTGACTTGTTAAACCAAATACCCTTCACCATTGAGTCTGTCTGGTATAGGTGGTGTCTGGCCCATGCAAACACCATCTTTCGCTGAACTGACATCAATATACCAGATTTCACTTGTACAAGCTTATGTCATGTAGCTTGCTGCAAGCAGTTCGTCGAAATACAGGTAAATATATAAGTTCTGCATTCTCCACGAATGTTGTAGGTTGGTATTTTATACAAAGCTACCCAAAATGAAGTCTTCTCTGGCAGTACTTGTTGGTAGTTTGTAGTTGTCGACTCTGGGCGTGGTGGATTTGGTTTTCTCATGATATTGAGATATATTTTGAAAGAGTCATTCAGACACAATTTCTGAGCAATTTGTCACATACCTGATCCATTTCCTCATTTCTAGAGGATGTTCTCTTGTATTTGCAGTGTTAAACTTTGGTTTGTCATTTTTTCAAGTTTTGAATTATGTAAGGATGTTACCATGTTTTATATTGTCCTTCATTTGCATATTGTTGTCTGCATAAGATACAAGGCAGTAAAATATTGCACATTCAGTTGAGCAATGTTCACTGAGGGCTGAGACTCATACATTTATTGCCTTTGAGTTCTTGAGGAGTGATGCTTCTTTAAATATATGTTCAAATGCCTGTTACAGTATTTGTACTAATTTTGTTTGAAAACTACAGCCTAAGTAGAGTACTTTGTTTAGAAAATAGGTTTCTTTACAAACGCAAACAAATATTATTAAAACAACTGAATATAAAAGAATTAAAATAAACTAAATACTATTACTGCCACACCAATAGCGAACTTGTCCATGCAAAGTTATATATATATACTCGTAAGGGAGAGAGTGGTTGCGCCTGTAGCTTAGTAGGTAGAGCACCTGACCGGCAATCAGGAGGTCGTGGGTTCGGGTCCCACCAGGCGCCGGAAAATCATTCTTTTCTTTACGAGTAATTTAACATCTATCTGCAAACAAATATGCTTTTATCGTTTATAGCAACAATACATAACCATGCCATAAATTTATTGCCATTGGCAAGGTAGATGACAGATCCATAGTTGTATACAAATAAGAATAGCATTTTTACTCATACAAGTCAAACGATGCTCAGATTAAATTAAGAAACAATTTTTATCAACTTTTTTAGGCGTAGTAATAGTAACGCCGATGTTATGGCATGGTTAGATGGTGAAACGTTCGTAAAGAAAAGAAATGTTTTTGTCTTTTGGAAAATACCCTTTAAATATGTTCGTAAGGGATTGAGTGTTTGTCATCTGTATCTCAGCTGGTAAGAACACCTGCCCGGATTGTAGGTCGTGGGATCATTTCCCACCAGACGCAAAAAAAACCCCCAAAAAAACATTTCTTTACGAACGTTTCACCATCTAACCATGCCATAACATCGGCGTTACTATTACCACGCCTAAAAAACGTTGATAAAAATTGTTTCTCAAGAATAGCATATTCAAGTTGTAAATTATACATTAGACATTATTGATTGGTTTTGCATTAAGGATGCATTGGATACTAAAAGGAAAATGTGTCATATGAAAAACATTTGAAAATTGTACTTATAAATGTTTCAAAAAATATTTTTGTTATTTTCAATGAAGAGAAAAATGACAGTAAGAAAGGAAGCTGACTGCTGGAAGATTTTATTGGCAAGTTATTTTGCAATTAACAAGCTTAAATAATAAAATCAGGTCTTGTGGTTGTGTAGTGATAACATGTTTGTAGGTTGATTCTATTCTGTAGGCTTAATAATAAGTGTTTCTTGGTAAGTGGATTGTGCAAGGTTTTAATTTTGGTACATTTAAATAGATGTTATTGATGTATTTTAAATAGTATTTCCCTTATTGTATATTCTACCACGTCATCAATTTCATGAAAATTCATTTTTGTATTTGCAGAATTGCATTTTAAAATGAAATGTTTTTAATTAATACATGTTACTGACATAAAACTAACTTTTAGTTTATGTGCTTATCTATTGCAGAGGTATAACACTTGCACACCAATTGAAAAGTCCAAATGTAAAAAGAGAATGTGGAGAAATCTTAGAAGTTATGAAGGTATTTTTGTTCTCTTATTTTACTTATTACTTATGAGTAGAGATTCTCTGATTTTGAAATGTGCAATGAGTATATTTTTGTTTGTGTAAAATTATTTTATTTTAGCAATTTGCTGATGCTGCCAGTTTATATGAAAACTGCGGTCTGTATGATAAAGCTGCATGGTTATATGTAAAGTTAAAAGACTGGTATGCATTTTTTTTCCTATTTTGTACATCTAGATTTCACTATATTTATTTACAGTAGGACGTCTATATGTCAAAGACAAAGGTTCCATAAAGAATGTTGAATATGTGCAAACAGTTTATCCATGTAAAGAACAAGAACTTCAAATCATGGGAGTTCACCAAAACTTCAATATGCAGTCACCCCACTTAAACAAAAATTGACGGTTCTAACAAATGCACTGGCTTCCAAATGTTAAGCATGCAATGCAAATTTTCAATTTTTGAAAACGTATTTGAATTTGACTGGCTGAAAAACACTGCTGATGTAGATGGCAGTATGCAAATATCATATATTACAGCCAATCACGATTGACTCTCCAGATATGTGCTAATTAGGCAGTCGTTGAAGATGTCAGAATTCTGAAGGATTTGAGGAGGTGCATTTAAATGCTGGTATAAAGTGTTTATAACTTTTGTACGATTATTTTTGATGATTTTCATGTTTCTATGGCTGAAAGAAGATGAATGACAGATAGTGAATGCTGGTGTGCTGTTTGATGCATTGAAGCAGGCCAGTCCGTCAAAGATGTCGTTATTTTCTTTAACGTTGATCATTCGGTAATTTTTTGATTATGGAAGCAATTCCAAACAAGTCAAACAGTTGTTTGGAGACCTGTGTCCAGTCATCCAAGGGTTGCCACTCCCCCTCTGATAATCGATATATTGCTATAGTAGCCAAGCGGAATCGACAAGCGACCTCCACAACTGTTACATCCATGGTTGCAGTGGTAATTCATAAGACAATATCTCCCAGTACTGTGTACGGAAGGCTCCACATGAAGGGACTGTATGCCAGATTACCACGTGTTTGTGTTTCACTAACTGCCCAAGACAGAGGGGAAAGATCAAAGTGGTGTCGTCAACATGTCAGTTGGATTGTCTCAGATTAGGGTAACATCCTGTTCACAGATGAGTGCAGATTTGCCCTGTAGGCAGTTGATGAGTGTGTAAGGGTCTGGAGAGAACAAGGCACACACAATCAGGCCAAGAACATCATCAAACATCACACATTCAGAGGTGGCAGCGTTATGGTGTGAGCTGGAATTTCAATGGGATATCGCACCAAGCTGCACATCTTTAAAGGTGGTTCTGTGACAGCTGTTGGTATGCCGGGGATAAAGTCCTGAATCCTATACTTTCACCAGCAGTTGGTCCTGATTTCCTCATTATAGATGATAATGCTCCCCATTGAGCCAACATGGTTGACAAGTACCTGGAAAGTGAGGGATATTTTTCATATGGAATGGCATATTCCCCCCTGACCTTAATCTCATTGAAAACCTTTGGAATACCCTTGGGCATGCTTAGCTTCTGCGTTCACCTCCTCCAGCCAGTCTCAGAGGTGGGAACTGCCCTATGGAGGAATGGCTGCACCTGTGATGATTTAATCCCCTCATTGAAAACATGGAAAATCATTGTAAAGCTTGTGTGAAGTTCCAGGGTGATCACATACTATAGTGATATAAGTTTTGTTTGGTTTGTTTGCCTTTAAACGTAATTTTGTTAATGACCCAAATGTGACGTCATCACATAACTTATGAAAAGTAAATATTTTTGTTTCATCTTTATACATATTTTTTTTAATGCATAAATACATTTGCTACCTTCATGTGTAATTTTGTGTTAATCAAAGGTTTACTTTTCTGTTTTTGTTGATTTTACCACTGTGTGCTTAACTTTTGGAAGACAGTGTATTATACAATTAAGTGGGGTATTCAATTATCCGGGGAAACATGCATACAGCTATGTATATACTTAAATGTTTTAGTGCATTAGTAGTTTTAGTTCATTATCCAATAAATGCAAAATAGTATTGGAAAAATGATACTATGTACAAAAAGAAAAACACATGTTCTACACACCTATGTATTTTTTAATGAAAGAAAAGATATACATATTGGCATACAGTTGTGTTTTTTTTTTGTGCAGAAGTTTGAAATTGTTTTGCAATTTTGACTTATTCGCTGTCACGTTACTGTATTTTTTATTGCCTCTAAAGAATTTTGATATTTGCAAGTTCTACTGTACATGCATATTTGTTTTATGAAAAATAATTTTGTATATGAAAGTAAAATTTATTACTGAATACATTTGTCCTTTCGATGAAGCTTTTAATTATTTAGCTAACAATTAGAATTTTGATTTACTCTCAAATCATATATTTATAGTCTTGAGATAAAAGTAGTCCTAACCCATTGACCTCATTTAATGGCTCTGCTCATCTGCCATACCAAAATGCACTGATGAGCCAGAGCCATTATGCAATTTGAAGAGGCTACTGTTCTGTCCGCATATAGCAATATTCAAACTCATTCCTTGGCGAAGACCACCTATAAACCAAGTCAATAAGTCCTGCTCTTATTGTAGAAACGCAGGTTTTTATTCGATATAAAAGAATATCACTTTGTTTTAAGCACAACCTATATTTAGTAAAAAAATTGGAATTCTTTAATGTCATAAGCTACGTTCTGTTACGTAGATTAAGTAAGGGCTGGCAGAGTTGGCAATTTTTTCTACTGTAATTCCATTAGCTAATTTCAGAAAACGTTTGGAAAAATCTATTCAGAAAATTATAATTTTATTAGCAGTATTTGTCTTTGTATGTTTTAATGTTTTAAAGCAGCGGTTCTTTAACTTTCCTAGACAGCGGACCCTCTTCAGAGATCACTCGCCCTTGCGGACCCCCAAGAATTAACTCAAAGTTTAAAACCCAGAATTTGCATCATACATATTTATTTCTAGTGTTTCATCACTAATTTTCACTATTTAAGGAAAGAATTTTCCCTTCCCTCATAATTTATTCTTAGCATTAAAGAGTAAATATTTTTGTCTTAGCATTTTTCCGAACCTTTGTGGAATACTGAGAGGGTGTTGCGGAACCCCTGATAGAGTCCCATGGACCACAGTTGAAGAACTGCTGTTTTAGAGGACGCAATCTAAATTTGGAAAGTGTATCTACTTATACATTGGTATTTTGTATTAGATTAATATGAAATAATGTGTGTGTGTATTTATACAGAATGCTGCGATATGCATTTTATTTTTGGGAAATACTTGGTAATATAAAGGTTATTCATTAATATTTTATTATACTTTCGAAGCTAAGTCATGTGGGATTCTTTAGAATGTATTATTCTTTCCATTAGATTATACAGGGTTGTCAAACTTAAACTTCCCCAACACCAGGGCTGTGTAGGGCATTGTATGGGTCATAGAGACATGAAATTTGGACAGCAGACACTTCAGATCATGTGCTCGAGATGTATTAAAAAAAATATTTAGTATAAAAAATCACCGATAGACGGCGCTGCTGTGCAACAAAACGTTCTATAGTTGTTTTATATGTTCGACATGGCTCTGTACAACCCTGTCCAATCACAAAACAGTGTGCTCTACAGCTGAACGCAGTGAGTCCGCATGAAGTCCACGAACATGGAGACGAATACAGTCTTTCAGATGTGACAGGGTTGCGGGTTGTTCTCGGTAGACATGATCCTTTAAGAATCCCCATAACCAAAAGTCACACGGGGGTGAGATCGGGTGAACGAGGCAGTCAACTTGTTGGAAAACAACGGCTGATCATCCGTGCAGCGGTGAAAGTTTGCCGTAACACCTATTGAATGCCACGATGAATATGGGGAGGTGCACCGTCCTGCATAAAAATAGTGTCCTGGACGCGGTGACGTTACTGAAGTTCTGGGATCATAAAAGTTGTCAACATGTCCCGATAGCGTTGTCCATTGACGGAACAGGTTTTAAACCCTGTTGGAGTCATCTCCTAAAAAAATAAGGCCCAATGATGAACGTTGAAGTGAAACCGCACCATACTGTAATTTTTGCAGGATGCAAGGGCACTTGATGGATTGCGCGTGGGTTTTCTGTTACCCAAATGCATCAATTGTGCGTTCAGGTAAAAATGCGCCTCATCCGTCCACAGAATGTTTCATGGCCAAGCGGCATCGACTGCCATTCGTGTAAGGAACTGCAGTGCAAATGTTTGCCGAACTTCAGCGTCCCGGTCATACAGCTGGTGAAGACTATGGATTTTGTAAGGATAATAACCCACAATTCATCGCCAAACGGTGGAATAGGGCATATCAACAGCACGAGAAATAGCTGGTACACTCACAACACAATGCGGGTCTTGGCTAGTTGCTTCCACGACCGCCATAGCCACTGCTTCCATGACCGCCATAGCCACATTTTCCACGCTTTCAGAGCCTACAGGTTTTCGTCCTCTACTTGGTAAAATTCCAAGCTGTCCGGTTGTTTCGAAATTTTTCATCATGTCACGTAGAGCATGCATGGTCATTGGTCCTCAGCGTAGGTTTTTCTGCCGCCGGAATGCTTTTATTGAAGCAGATGAGTTCTCTTCATTCTGGTAGAAAAGCTTCACTAACAGAGCTTTGTCTTTCAAAGTCGGCATTGTGCATCAGCGAACTGGAAACTCTTTCTCATGCAATGCCAGACTTCTCATTTGCATAGGTTGCACAGAGGCTAGGTTTCTGCAAATCACGTTTCACTGGTGTTACAGCGTCGTCTATCGATGATTTTTTGTACTAAATATTTTTTTTCAATAAATCAATTTTTTTTTTTCATACAATCGAACGCATGATCTGAAGTGTCTGCTGTCCAAATTTCATGTCTCTATGACCCATACAACACACTACACAGCTCTCTGAGTTGGAGAAGTTTAATTTCGACAACCCTGTATTTTGATGTAATTCTATAATCATGTTCTAAAATATATGTTTTATATATTTTTTTAATGTATTCTTTCTCAAAGATATTTTGGGGTCAGGGTATTATGTAGCCTGTACTTATATATGTGTCCACACTTTTTTTACGATCATAAGTGATACAGTAAAACCTTAACAGGCATTCTTGAATAGTGGCCACCTCTATATAATGGGCATTTTTCCAATTCTTAGTCGCCATGCTTTCTCCCTTCTAATCCTCCCTAATAGAAAATACCTCCGAACCATACCAACTTGTATTTTAGAAATCTATTTACTGAATTCTTAAAAATTTTCTGAACATTTTATACAATTCTTGAATTACATACTTTTGTAAGAATCATATTAAGACAATAGAGAGAGAGAGTGAGAGAATAATGTTCATTAAACATCATTAGTAAATAGAGGATAAATGATTTTCATTAAATATAGTAATAAATCTGCTAATACATTATAAAACCACCTAATAAAAAACTCCTAGTCAATGAATTGGGTGAAATTTTTAACTGCAACATGCCAGTCATTTCTGGCAGAGATTGGAATGCAAAGCACCCAAGCTGGAATCCGGAAAATAAAATGAACGTTCAAGGTAATGGAAGAATTATGCACAACTATGCCCAAGCCAATAACCCGGATATCCTAACACCAGTCTCCTCCACCGTCATTCCATGAAGAGGGGTCAGTAAGGGCACCTTTATTGAGTTCGTAATTACTTCAAAATGCCCTGCATTACATTAGCTAAAATCGTCCATGATGTTCTGGACTCTGACCACTTCCCTGTACTATTTAAATATGATTTGCAATATAGCAGACTGAAATCTAACCTTATGAAACACACAGATTGGGATAATTTTACTGAGGTCATGGAAGAAAATTTTCAATTCCTCCGCCAATAGCAATGAAAATATAAATATAAATGACAATAAACAGGACCTTGAAAAACAAGTCAACTGTATAACAGAGGAAATTCAGGAGGCAATAAACTTGATTTCCAAAATATTTCAAGCTCCCCCTATATCTCAAAGCTCTTATTAACCCCTTCTTGGTCAGCGTCTCATGTTACGCGCTGAAGAGAAAAATTGCTTCGTCGTTTCATGTTTTGAAAATTTTCACATGCAGCGTGATATCTGTTAGAACGTATACTAAGAGAATATTCTAGATATTTTTGATATTCATTTTTTTTAAGCAAAGTAAACAAATGATTTCAATGTGTTTTTTCTTTCTGATGGCCAAGAAAGATTGTAATCCAAATTGCTGGAAAACAGCCATCATTATAACTATACTGAAGCCGGGAAAAGAACCATAATTCCTGCAAAACTATCGAGCAATCATACTCCTTTCAATGCTTGGTAAATTGATGGAGAAACTGATAAAAAATTAGCTCAACTGCTAACTAAAAAACAACAACATCATTGCAAACCGGCTTTAGAGCAAAATACTCAACCGAACAACAACTCATAAGGGTAATTGACATCATTAGAAATAATTTAGATGGAGAAAAAAGTCATTGCCACTACTTTGATGTTGAAAAAGCATTTGACAAAATTTGGCATGATGGGCTTATTTCAAAATTAATTGACATCAACGCCTGGCTTTCTCATCCATTTAATTAATTCCTACATAAAAGACAGGATATTCTAAGCAAGAGTTGGTAATTATACATTAAAATAAAGAAATATGGAAGTGTCAACTCCACAAGGCAATCTTCTAAGTCCATTGTTATTCAACATCTATGTTAACGGCATTCCTCGTATGAATGGAAATAATGGTTTCATGGCCCTGTTCATTGACGATACATCACTGGGAGTGGTACACATCTCGCACAGAATTGCAATTAATAAATTGCAACTTCTTTTAAATAAAATTCTAAAATGGTCTAAAGAGTGGTACATTAAAGTTAACCCAGCAGAAATCAAAGCAATAATATTTAAAAAAAAAATGCAAATGTCCCACCAAATATTTGCTACAAGAAACATATACAGTGGGATGGAGAAGAAATAAGCTGGAAGCAACAAGTCAAATATCTGGGAGTAACTTTTGACTCCAGACAAAACTGGGAAAAGCATGTTGAATTGACAGGCAAAAAAAAAAAAGGCAATAATTTCCATCAAATCATTAAATTCAATTCTTCACTTCAAAAGTAAACTTAGCCTCAAGAATAAAATTATTCTGTACAAAACTGCAATTTAACCAATCATAACCTACACTGTTGTCTCATGAGGAAATGCACCTAAATTGACAATCAACATTCAAAACGATTTGAAACTAAAGCCCTCCAAAGACTTACAAAAGTCTCATGGTTTGTTATGAATAATTCTATTTATAATAACAGCCAATTAAGACCATTTGAAGAACATATTGGGAAGTTCATAACACTTTTATCAGAATTGATGTTCATCCAAATGTTACCGTGACTTCAAATATTTTATCCACTAGTAAATTCCTGGCACTTAGACCTGAATAGCTGAAAACATTTCTACATTTCAATTTTGACAACATTTTTTCCAAATAATTCTTAGCACAATACAAAACTTTTCCTTCCAAGAGAGCATTGAACAATTAGAAGACTGGGTTTTTAAAAGCTCTCAAATGCAAAAAGACATGCTGATTGGATATACCAAAAAAGCTGATGACGTCATTCTCTCGCCAACAGGCCACGCTCCATGTCAAGTTGAGTGGACATGCTGTACCAAAGTTTCATATTGCCTCAGAGGGCACAAATTATTTGGATCTGTTATGCTAACCACCTGCTGGAGAAATAGTTTTTCTAATAGTTCAGAATTTAAATATAAAACGAGATCATACCTTGTTGGTAGTTTATGTCTTTATTTTTTTATTCGATAATAGTGATAGAATGTGAACTTGATTAGATGATGACCCAAATGAGTCAATAAAGGCAGGTTTGTAAACTTAACAAACTGTTTATTGGTGACAGCTTTATCCAGTATAAATTCAGTGCCTGTCATGCGTATAAATACCTTACGACCTCTTTATTATATATGAAATATATTATTATTATATATGAAAATACTGTAAGTTAACAGTACAGATTAAATTAACGTTGTGTCGTCAAACATTGTAGTCGCTCAGAAAGCAAACATTAGTGGTAAACTAAAGCATAAGTAAACTGGATTTGAACTGGGTTAGAACTGGCAGATAATTGGCAAATAACAAACTCTTTGGCTACTTTTAAGTTCATGTATGCCACACGGCACATGCGTGAAAGTTCTATACACGTTGCAATGACGTCACTAATGACATAACAACTAAACACAGCAGTGCTGTCTCTGCACCCTACGTGATTCCCCTTGTTTGTGAATCACTAAACAAAAGTGATTAATGGGAAAAAATTAAATACAAAAAAGAACTTTATGACCTGCGTGTGTTACATATTGTTCAGTTTTCCGTCCATCTTTATTGTTAGCTATGGAGGTAGTGCTAGGCTCACAGTGATTTTTGTTTTCCAAGAAAATATACGCTGGTTTGATTCTGTCAATAGATATGTTAGTTATTTTACCATTTACATTAAGTGTGAAAATTTTAAGATTTCTCTTGATTACTTTAAAAGGACAAGAATAAGATTTCTGTAATGGTTTATGAACTGCATCATGACGTACAAACGCATGAATAGTGTCAGACAAGTCTTTATGCATGAATATTTTTCTGGCTTTAGGGCCATTCCATGTGAGTTCAACCAAGCCATGACACCCATGATCTCAGATTTTGATGAGAATTGGCATATTTGTTCCTTTTATGGATTTAAGTAACCATATGAAATTTGTTTTTGCTCTGTCTGAAGTGGTTTAGGTTTTACAGCCTGTTAAAGTTTTTGGAATTTTGCGGATTTCATCAATCAGGTGGAAGAAATACGATTTGTTTTTTCATAGAAAATAGTTTATATCTCCCTTGTTAACCAACCAATGTTGATGAAATATTTTATGAGTATACATCAACATGTAAGGAATGCAGAAAAAAAAATTAAAGCAGTAAGTATTTATACATGGTTAGGAAGACATCTTAAAGTGTTGTTTATCTTTTTAAATAAAATACTGAGTTCTACGCTTCATGGAATATCTTCCAAAGGGAAAAGGATAATCAAACAAGTTTTTCTTTATTCTTGTTCCAAAAGATATGCTCTACAACATGAAAAAATGAAATGAACGGTTTTCATTTCTTTATTTTTTCTCACTTCATAGATGGGGAATTACTTGACTCGCTCATTTTCTTAAAATTGTTAAATTACCATTTTAGTAAAATTATATTGAAATTTGAACTTAAAATGTCACATATCAACCACTTTCAAATAAAATTAGGCAAGGCTCATTTAAGGAATTTAATAGTAGAGTAGATTTAATATTGTTAATCAGGTAAAAAAAGTTTTAAAATAGGTTATGCATAATTATATCTAAATTGTGATCATTTAGAAATAAGGTAACTGATTTCCTTATTTTTAACAATTAGGCCTAGTTAAAAAAATTACAATTAAATTTAGTTTTAAAAATTAGTTCTAAAATAGTGAACTCAATAACAGTAACCTATTTCAAGGAATCTTCGAATATGCAATCAAAACACTCGAGCTGTGACAAAAACATTTCATGGTGTTCTATCTACTGAGCAGGTATACTTGATTAAACATGGAACTTGCATGTCTAAACTTGTTAGACATGTACCTTTCTGCTCTAAACAAGTGAGCCTGTTCAGCAGACAGAACTTCACATTGACTAATCAGTCAGTCACAGGCTGTTGCCAGTGTAACATGCATAATTGGTGGTTACGTTTTACATTTTTTCTTATCTGATTTAATTTTCTATGAACTGTGTTGGATTTTCTTTTAACTGAAATCGTTTGGTTAACAACTAAGTGTATACAACTGAGTATGTTCAATTTTGATTAATACCTAATATTAATTCAAAATTTGAGAACTACGATGAAGAACATATCAAGTACAGTCAGTAGGTTTTGACTGACCAAACTGGAATGATTTAGTGCTTGAGCTCAGTTGATGAGGTAGTGTAATTATATTGATAAGTTAATAGAAAAACTGAACAAATTAATACCTCATTCATACATTGCTAAATTACAAGCTTCATTTTTTAAAAGTTTAAAGGGAACGGCTTCCTCAGATACAGCTGTTACTTCAATGGATTTTTATGAAAATTACTTTCACAATACAAGAAAGGCTCAAGGTTACCACTGGACCTAAGATTCACGTATTATTCATCCTGTCATCCACTGAAAAGATGCAAGCAATGAAAAACAGATTTTACCTCTTTGTATCATATCTGATGAACTTAAACATGACATGAGTATGGTATATAAGATCCAAAAAACTGTAACTGCTTTTTTGAAAGAGAGCTAGCCACATGTCACAATTATTCACTATCTCAATTGTGGATGTGCTGGGCAATATAAAAATAAATACAAATTCATGAATTTATGTCTGCATGAAAAGGACTTCCAACTAAATGTCAAGAGATCATTTTTTGCAACCAGTCACTGTAAAACGGAATATGATGGAATAGGCGGTACTGTAATACTTTTAGCTAGAAAGGAAAGTCTTCAACAACATCTGGACAGACAAATTATAACAAGGAATGAACTTTTCGAGTTTTGCAAATCCAACATTACAAATATTCAATTCCAACTTATTTCTAAAAAAGCAGTTGATTCCATTCGCCTGGCTTTGGAAAGTTGTGCCAAAGATCATAAAACTCTTCAAGGGAAGATGATGGATCGTTCTACAACTTTCAACCACCAGACGATTTGGGAACGACTGACAAGGGAACCTCGCAAAATGTCAGAGCTCAATTTTTCTGAATTTTGGTTTATAGGCCAATATGACCGAGTAGATGACAGATCCCAAATCCAATTTGGCCCAATCGACCTGGGGGGTCGAACTACGGCCCACTGAAAATAGAACTTACCATACGAGGACGCTTCGCGGAATGACAGGGGAAAACAGTGTTTTGGCATTCTGGCAAGCATTAAACGCCAAACATTATCGTAGGAAAAAAATAACACATATGAATAAAATATAGCATATATTTATAATAGTCATTTTAGTTGTACCTGAAATAATTATACATTGTGTTTTCTAGTGTAAAAGTAAAAAATATTTGAAGTTTTTACCTTACTTTTTTATAACTGACAAACTTTGAGATCATTTTTGGCGAAGAACTCGAAAAAGCTGCCTGGTACGTAAATCAGTCTTGAATAAATAAGACGCGATCCTTCAATTTTCAAATCAGTAGCAATCATCACTTGCCTGTAACTTCATTATTTTTGACATTTTTAATTTTTTTGTTGGAAAGCGTGGAATTTCAAGCCTTATTTGTCACCATGTCTTCCTTTTCCATCATAGCAAAATACTTTTTTTCACATTGTTTGTGAAAAATACGGAATATCAGATTATAAGATGGATATTGAGAAAGAAATATTTACATTTGCCAAAACTTTGATAAGTGGGTTAACATACGAAATGAATGACGAGAATACACTTGATATTTCTTTAAATGAAATGAAATGTATGATGCAGTACAGGGTAATGAAATGAATGATGAGGAATGGGATGAACAAACTAATTTGCCGTCACGCGTAACTTACACATTAGAAGACATGAAAAGAATTTCCATGGAGTGGGTCAGGAAAACTACGTTCCTTGAAAAGCATACAGCATCGCTTTAAAGACAACACACTTTCACGTCGACAAATTTATCGCTTTCGGGATTATGTTGCTTCCCAGGGTACAAGATGTGAAAAACTGTTACGGATGAAAGACGAAGTATTTGAGAAGTTTAAAAATGCCCGGGAATATGCTTTATTAACAGTTCACGATGCCGATTTAAAGTTATGGTTTCTGAACATTGCAATGAGAGAAAATCTCACAAACTTTAGCGCAAGTGATGCTTTTCTATTAAAATTTTAATAAAAGAGCGTGGCATAACAAGTAGAAGAGTCACCAAGTTCATTACGCATGAACGTACTATGCATAACAACGGCTTTGGAAGATAGAGCTATAGAATTCGTCAACATAGTTACAGATGCAATGAGCAACTATCCTTTTGATGAGGTTTTAAACACTGACCACAGCGGATTCACTAAAGAACGGGCATCTACGCGCACTCTGTCGATTAATGGGGAAAAGCACACTCCAAGTATCATTCAATCTTCTCACGCCATATCCCATTCCGTAATAATCCGACCTATCATTTCTGCTACTGGACAATTATTGCGACAATTTCTGCTCATCCATCAGGAACCAAAGGGTGTATTCGATCCACGGGTACAGGAAAAGTTATTTAATCTCCTAATGTTATTCTGGAATGTTCCAAAAGTGGCAAATCCTCTACCGAAATACATGAGGTGTTCCTCAGCGAAGTACTCAAACCGAACGTAACATCAAAAGTTCTACTAATTATGGATTCGTGGACAGGTCAAATGGACGAAAATATATTGGATTGCAGTTAGTCAAGCCAGTCTTTCAGAGCAATCGAAATTGATGATTATACCACCTGGAGGGATAGCACTCATACAGCCATACTACGTATATTTTTTTCTTCAATGGAAATATTTCGCTAAACGCTTAACACGATTTTGCTTTTTTCATTATTATGAGCATATAATCTTATCAGAACGTCATAACATCACAAAACTGCATTCACTCATTCACAATCAGCTGTCTTCCCCAAAATTCCGTAATATGATAATCTATGCTTGGTGGAAATCAACGTACCCGATACCAAAGCCTGAAAAATTCTTCAATGTGCAAGAAATTTGTTTTAATTTCACGGACCAAGTGTGTCACGAAATGGACTGCGATGGTAGTTCATTCATTTGTTGCAGTCATTGCTCAAAGTTATTATGCTTTCTCATTTTTTTATTGATTTTCATTTCCATTAAAAGCGTTTTAAGTTCATCATAGCCAAGAGCGCAGTTATAACTCTGGTAACCCCAGCAGTTAGGTAACTCAAAATTTTTTTTTTCATATCTACATAAATTCATTTTCATACATAAATACTCCATGTTCATAATTCAAATCAGTTTCATATGTAAATACTCCATATTCATAATTCAAATCAGTTTCATATGTAAATATTCCATATTCCTAATTCAAATCAGTTTCATATGTAAATACTCCATATTCATAATTCAAATCAGTTTCATATGTAAATACTCCATATTCATAATTTAAATCAGTTTTAAATGTAAATATTCTATATTCATAATTCAAATCAGTTCCATATGTCAATATTGCAGCGGTAAATAATTTTAATTGATTTTGGAAAGTGCCTCTAAAATTATTTGCAAAGGAACCTCAGCTTTTCCGATGCGCCAGGACTTCACTTCTACAAGACGTAGAAAGCTAAACTTCTAACATGAATAAAAGTAACTCACAGTAAAATTTTGGCGCTTAATGCTTGCCCAGCACGCCAAAACACTGTTTTCACCTGTCATGCAGCGAAGCATCATTGTAGGGTGAGCTCTATTTTCAGTGGGCCGTAGCTCGACCCCCAGGTCGATTGGGCCAAATTTGATTTTGGATCTTTCATCTACTCGGTCATATTGGCCTATAAACCGAAATTCAGAAAAATCGAGCCTTGACAGTTCTCGAGGTTCCCTTGTGAGGCTAGGAGAATCAGCAGTAATAAAACACCAGCTCTCATTTTCAACTTATGTAACAAGCCGAAAACTTTACCTGTAAAAATAGAAGACTTATATCTTGGATGTTTTATCGCTTGTGTTTATGACAGTTTATGGTATTTTGGTATGGTGCGTGAGCAAGACCATAGCCAGGATTTTATTTTTGCGGGGGGAGTTCAAAAAATTTTATACCATGTATAGATACAATCACAGCATGCAAGGCCGTAGCCAAGTCCCATTAAAAATATACCTTGGGGGATTGGTCTCTAAGATATCCCCCTCAGGATTCGGGCATGTGAGTAAGATGAATGCAAAAGCAGATGTCACTGTAAAGTTTTTACATTTTCATGGACCATCACCATCATTTTTCTGGCCCAAAAGGGAAGATAAATGTGTTGTACTCATCCCTCATGTCATCCCGATTGTAGAACCCCCCCAAAACAGTGACTGGAAGAACTAACCAATTCTCTCAAGAAATCATATTCAATCAAGCATTGAAAATACTGAAGAAAATTAAAGAATAATTAGGTAGAATTTGAAATATTTTAATGGTAAGTTTTGTAATAATACATTTTCCGTTCTAGCAAACATTATAAATATATTCAAATTTGAATATACTTTTACTAAAATGGTAATTTTAATTTAAGGATTTCAAGAAAATGAGCGAGTCAAGTGATTTCATGTATAAAACGAGAAAAAATAAAGGAGTGAAAAAAAAACATTCATTTTATTTTTTCATGTGGTAGAACATATCTTTTAGAATAAGAATAAAAAAAATTTGTTCGATTATTCTTTTCCCTTTTGAAGGCACTCCACTTAGCATAGAACTCAGTATTTTACTGAAAAAAATTAAGAATAACACTTTGGGATTTTTTTCTGACCATGCATAGATACTTGCTGGTTTAATCAATTTTTTTCCTGCGTTCCTTACATATTGATGCATACTCATAAAAAATTTCATCAACAGTGGTTGGTAAACAAGGGAGATATAAATTATTTTCAGTGAAAAAAGAAATTGCATTTCCTCTGCCCGATTGATAAAAGCTGCAAAATTCCCAAAACTTTAACAGGCTGTAAAACCTAAACTGCTTCAGATAAGGCAAAAAAAAATTTATATGCTTACTTAAATCCATAAAAGGAACAAACCTGCTAAGTTTCATCAAAATCTGAGATCATGGGTGTAAAATCCTTTTCTTTCTGGTTGATTTGACATGGAATGACCCGGTAGCAACACAAGTTGGAATTGGTTTAAATTCTCTCATAACCTCTTTCAAGGTATTTACAAACACTACTGTAGATCTATTTTGTTGAGTACCACAAAGAAACTCACAGGGTAATCTAAGGGTAATGTTGTCATATATAAGTTCTGCTATTGAAACTCAGAGATCTATGCACAAAGAAGCTTGTATCCCTAAAAGGACTGTAGGTAAAACCTCTGACCACCTCTTGGCACAGAATGGTCCTCACTGTCCGAAGTTGTTCGCAAGAAGTGTAATGGGAAAGGTGGCCGCCGAATGGGGCAGCGCTGTATTCCCAGACTGGCTTTTGTCACATAAAATGACGACCAGTGGACCGAGAAGGGACACTGGGGGGGAGGGGGCATTGCAGGGGATTGTCGATCGAAACAGGCGTACAGAGACGCACAGCTCACATGATTGTCGTCATTCAACGTCGACCGGAGGCCATCCACGATCAGTCCGCCCCGAAGAGCGGCCGAAATAGATGGATGGCGCGGAAGAACACCCCGGGCCGGCCGGTACTCCTACAGGAGACCACCGGACACCGTTGAGTGGGTGAGGTGCCGCGAGCGGCAGCGAACAGGCGTAAAACATTCCCCGCAACCAGGGCGCGCGAGACCAGCATAGTCCGGACAGGCATTACATACCAAATTATCATCCACTGTTTGCGAAAGCTGGCCCCCAAGCGATCGCAGCGGACGAAGACAATGACGAACGCCCGTCATGGACAGAAGGCCAAGCACGGCCCTAGCGACGAAGTCCGAATTACGAGGGAGGGCGGAGTCCGGTCCCAGAATAGCAGAAGCAGGCATCCATCCACCGCCACCCGGCGGCCAAAGTGAATATCCCAAGCACTCCGTCTTAAGCGAGCTGGAACCAACACCCGCCAGCCCGGACAGACATCCGCACGCCACCAGAGCTGAGACCGAACTCTTAGTTTTAAGCGAAGTTTAAGTAGTAAGTAGTAAGTAAGGTTAAGTAGTTTAGTTAAGTAAGAAAGTTTAGCGAACTCTTATTTTAGCGGTTAGTTAGTTTTAAGCGAAAAGAAAAATCAAGGCAGAATCATCCAATCAAAATACCGCCGCGAAAGTTTAATCTCAACCAATGAGCTGAATGGACGATGACGTAGCGATATGGGCGTGGTTAGCCGAAAAAACTGCGCTCTCCTCCAATGAAAACAGAGTGCACCCCTCCGAGCCAATCAGCGGCTCCGGAGGTAAAAAATCAGCCAATGAGGGACCAAGAAATATTGAGAACAGAACGGTTAATTTGAAGAGTTCAATAATCGTGTTAAGCGGCAATCGGCTGTGAAAATGATGATCATCGGAGAAAATCTTCAGAAACGCAACACAGACTTTAAAAAGAGCTAACACAAACACAGCACACACACAGGGAGAAAGCACACTTCTCAGAGATAGCACAGCAGCAAGGTGGAAGCACAGATGAGAGGTGGGAAGCGCGATAGGCACACAAAAAACACAGGCACTTGGATATGTGGTAAAGGAATTACTGGTGTAGCACAGGCACTTGGATACGTAGCATAGGTTCTACTACTTCATATACAACGACCTATGCCAGGACCCACATGGCGAGGAACAGGATTTGGTCTGGAGGTGCACTGGTGACGAAATACAGGTAGGTGTAGTGGAGAAGGAAGGATGAAATGATTGAAGGAATGGCGGTGATGGAACGGCTGTTGTTAATCCACTCCTCTTTATGCAATATGGTTGAGGTTGTTGATCATTGGAGATGGTGATATTTTGTTGAATTGCAGAAATGTAGAATTTTGAGGCAGCTGGAACCCTCTTTGGTTTGCTGTGGACGGCCGTTCAGGCCGCAGCGTCCTCTGGAAGCTTGTGGCGTAAACTTCTTCTTTGAGGTCGGTCGTTGGAGGGTTGTAAAAATAATGGTAAAATGCAGTAATAACTTTAATTTTAAATTTACTTTGGCAGGAGTTTGAAACAAAACACGTCTTCTCGCGAAGCCAAATCGGAATCCCTGTTAGCATTGTAAGCAGACTTTCAAAAATCCAAGAAACTAACAGAAACTTCGACGCCTCCTAAGATTCCCATTGGACCAGAACAGTGATGTGAAACGCAACCACCATTGGATGAACCGAATTATATTACCTAAACACTGAAATGGTCAGAAACTACTGAATTTTTAGGTTAAATGAACTTTTAAAATTTCTTTTTAACTGCTATATATGTATTTTTTTTTTCACTGTTTTTGCATTTTCATATGATGTTGGCAATGTTTTTCAAAAAAGTGTACTTCATGTTATGCGCAATAACCTAATTCACTACACTTAAGAGTTAGGTGTAACACACACAAATGTAAGATCGTTCCGAAAATAGCGAAATTTTTACAATTATTACCTAACATACGTATTACTTCGGTTCCTTGATCTGTTGCAGGTCTGAAATCACCCTAAAAAAACATTTTTCGGGAGCACATACTTCACCTAGATGCTGCCCCAGGGAAGTTGGTGTGTAAAGTTCCTAAAAAAAATAATAATCCTAAAGAAACCCTTTATTTCTTGGACGAAAATGCATGTTGCCGGATGAAAGTTTCTACAAATGAAATATTTTTCTTGTGCATGGTACAGGAGAAAACAGGAATAGAGATTTGGAGATTCAGTCTGCGCAGGCTCGTGGACTTAGCAAATACAGCCCAAACAAAAAAAAGCAACACCTCCCCCTCTACCTACTAGTTGCAACTAAATGGTTTCTGCGCTCAAAGTCCAGCCTTATATACACCCACCCTCAGCCAATCGGACGTAAACCACGCCCCAGAAAGGGCCTCGAGCTGGGCCAACCAGCAAACGAAGGGGGTTTATATTTCGCGTTTTGGAACAGCTACAACATCATTTGAAATTTTTGTGCCGAACGTGCAAGATATTGTCAGACTTCTGCTAGAATGAGTGGACGAGGCAAAGGAGGAAAGGGGCTCGGAAAAGGAGGCGCCAAACGTCACAGGAAAGTTCTTCGTGATAACATCCAGGGTATTACCAAGCCCGCCATCCGTCGCCTGGCCAGGAGAGGAGGAGTGAAACGTATCTCTGGCCTCATCTACGAAGAGACTCGAGGCGTGCTCAAAGTGTTCTTGGAGAACGTGATCCGTGATGCTGTAACATACACCGAGCATGCCAAGAGAAAGACCGTGACTGCAATGGACGTGGTCTATGCCCTGAAACGACAAGGCCGAACCCTTTACGGATTCGGTGGTTAGAAAGAATCAGTGGCTGCTTACGGTATTTCCAAACGCAAAACCAAACAAAAAAACGGCCCTTCTCAGGGCCAAAAAAATTCACGTAGAAAGGTATTTGCCCTGTCAGAGTTCTGTGAAGCCACGCCGATAATAGAAAAGACGTGTAATGAAATAGCATCCGAATGAGTTCCCCCGTTTCTTTAGAAACAACAAAAAAAAGTTTTCGTAGTCCACAGCGGGAAATTTCCGCGTTTCTCCTAGTTATTTGCACATGTTTTTTTTTATTAAGGTACGGCGATTGAAGAGTCTGCAGTGTTTAAGTAGTTGCTCAGAACCGCATTTTAGCGTCAACGGCCATACCATGCTGAAAACACCGGTTCTCGTCCGATCACCGAAGTTAAGCAGCATCGGGCGCGGTCAGTACTTGGGAGGGTGACCACCTGGGAACACCGCGTGCTGTTGGCATCCTTTTTTTGTTTCTGTCCCTCTCTTTCTCTCTTTTACTCTTTCGTTCTTTAAGAAGAGTGCATACAGCCAAACCTCGTTACCATGGACACAAGTAGTCGGAAATTAAGATGTGTTCGTGTTATCCGCCAAGGATAGCATGTGACTTCGGGAAACGATTCGTATTGAATATTATTGGTCTTAATACCATGTTTGGCGCAGTATAGCCCAGATGCTCTTGCGCCCTAAAACATCCAAACAAATTATTAGTCTTAAACGTCTTCGTGCGAACAATGTTTTGACAGTATTATCTCGTAAAAGACTGCGACTCGACTGCCACCCCGAAACGTTCTATTAATCGTTTGTCATCAAGGGAAAACCGATTACAAGTGAAATGAAAATTTTGACGTAAAATTGATTTCTTTTTCCCCTCGTAATTCGTATCTCTTATGCGAATGAAAGATGAAAATAGGGAATAACACGAGTGGCATTGATATACAGACATTTTTTGTCAAGATTGTAACGCAATAGCAGACTTAGAAGCAGATTTTCGTGTAATCATGTTCATATTTCCTGCAAGCATAATTCGTATGCGCCTATGTTTTATATAGAACTCATTGATTGCGTGATGCAGGCAATACCTTTCTACTCGAATTGTTTGGCTCTGAAAAGAGCCGTTTTTCCGTCCTGTTTACACCGTCGGTGCCAAGATCGTTTATTTTTTGGCGGTCTTTTTACCTGGTGCTGATTTTTTAGGGGCCTTTTTCGGAGATGCTTTCGGTTTCGATGTTTTCATGATTCTCTTGGCGGGGGATTTCGGTTTTTTGGCGGGTGCCGTTTTCTTTTTCGCGGAAACGGTCCCCGTTTTTTTGGCGGAGCTGGTCGCAGCAGTTTTCTTTTTAGCTTCCTTTGCCTTTTTCGGTTTCGCTTTTTTCGAAGGAGACACTTGTGCCTTAGGTTTCTTCTTGGCCGGTGCTGCCGCGGATTTAACTACCTTTTTCTTGGCCGTGAGCTTTCCCGCTGCCGAAGATGAGGCCTCTTTCTTTTCTGTATTGCTGCCGCGTTTGAAAGATCCCGTGGCACCCTTGCCCTTGGTCTGAACCAAAGCTCCGCTGGCTACTGCGTTCTTCAAGTATTTCTTGATAAAGGGAGACAATCTTTCCAGGTCCACCTTGTACTGGGTGCCGATGTGCTTCTTGATGGCTTGCAGAGAGGAGCCCCCGCGCTCTTTGAGGCTGGTTATAGCGCTCTTGACCATCTCGGCTACTTTGGGGTGGGAGGTGGCAGCTTTCGGTTTCTTTTTGGCTGGAGTCGCGGCCTTTTTCTTACTGGACGGTGTGGCCACAGCTGGTGGCGAGCTGGTTTCGCTGATGACGTTGTCGGACATGGTGAGTGATCGACAATCCAATGCTAAATGTTTGGGTTGGAATGCAATGCCAGGTTTTAATTTGAGCTGAGGCAAAATTTTACCTCCTAGGCTAGGCCAATGTAAACTTGGAACGCTCTCGCCCAATGAAAAGTGAGGAGAAGTAGCGACGCCCCAGAGCTCATTGGACAGAACGAAGAAATTGCACGAAAACTTTCCATATACACTGCCATTTTTTGAGAACTAGCATCATTTAGATTTCTGACGTGGTGGTTTGTGTTAAACCATATCTCCTTGTTCTAGCAATGGCACGTACGAAACAAACTGCTCGTAAGAGTACCGGAGGAAAGGCGCCAAGGAAGCAATTGGCCACCAAGGCAGCTCGTAAGAGTGCGCCCGCCACAGGAGGTGTGAAGAAACCTCACCGTTACAGGCCCGGTACCGTTGCTTTGAGAGAAATCCGACGTTATCAAAAGTCCACCGAATTGCTGATTCGCAAGCTTCCATTCCAGCGCCTGGTTCGTGAAATTGCTCAAGATTTCAAGACCGACTTGCGATTTCAGAGTTCTGCCGTTATGGCCCTTCAGGAGGCCAGTGAAGCTTATTTGGTGGGTCTTTTCGAAGACACCAATCTTTGCGCTATCCATGCCAAGCGCGTTACCATCATGCCCAAAGATATTCAACTCGCACGCCGAATCAGGGGTGAACGAGCATAATTTCTCTCTTCTGGACGTCGATTCATCGAAAAAGGCCCTTTTCAGGGCCAAAAAAATCCCTGTAGGAAGGAAATTGCCCCCTACCATCACTATATACAATCGTAATTGTTTTTTAAGTGATTCGTTAGTGAATAGAAACGAATAATTTTTTTTTCAGCTTTTTTTTGTATGTGTGTATGTATATTCAAGTTTATGTATATGCAGGTACGTACATTTCTATGAATATACATACATACAGACATGCACATACACACACACACACCTAAGTAACATCTGCCTACTGCATATATAAAGTTTTCTCGAAATGTCGTTGTGAAAAGAATAATAGGGATTTTTTTTCCCTATCTAAATAGGATATTGAATCGCACGATAAAAAAAAAAGGTATGTATAATATTTGTAAATGGCATGAAATTTAATTTTGCTTTTCCCTTCCCAGGTACTACAATACTATTTGTTTACATTTTGCAAGGAAGAAAGATCGATTGATTGATTGTTTGGCTTTTTTATGGCGCAAGAGCATCTGGGCTATACTGCGCCAAGCAAGGAAGAAAGAAAGACTCTGTCCTTATTTATAACTCGTATGGGAAAAGGTATGGCAATTTCCTTTGTACTAGATTTTTTTGGCCCTGAAAAGGGCCTTTTTGAAACTGTAAGTGCAACGTTGACTTAAGCTTTCTTTTCTGTCTTCTTTGGCAAAAGAACAGCTTGGATATTTGGAAGTACACCACCTTGAGCGATGGTGACTCCAGAAAGCAGCTTGTTCAATTCTTCGTCATTTCGTATAGCTAACTGCAGATGGCGAGGAATGATCCTAGTTTTCTTGTTGTCTCGAGCAGCGTTTCCAGCCAACTCCAAGACCTCAGCAGCTAAATATTCCAGTACTGCAGCCAAGTAAACTGGAGCTCCTGCTCCGACCCTCTCGGCATAATTGCCTTTTCGTAAAAGACGGTGGATCCTACCGACGGGAAATTGCAGACCGGCTCTACTGGATCGAGTCTTTGATTTACCCTTTACTTTACCGCCCTTGCCTCGTCCAGACATGATCAATTGCAGGAATAGAACGCTCAAGATCGCTAATAGAAACCAAATAATGCGGCTTGCAGCAAGGTTATCTTTTTTAATAGTTTGAAATCGTCTGCTGGTCAGCCAATCACAGCACGTTCTTGGTTGCGGGAAGGAAGGTTTCGATTCGTTGACTTTTTCACCTGGAAATAGCGGACTCCTTTTTCAGCGAGTGAGGAAGAAGGTTTTGTCTCATGAGAACTGAAGTCTTTTTGATTGTCGTTTGCTTCCTTTATCTTGTTCCCCATTGGCTAATATTTCAGAATCGTTTTCTGCATTTCCCATTGTTTTCAAGAATATGAATTTCCATTACTAAAAGTCCAAACGGCTTTTCTTTTCTGTAATTAAAGAAAGGGTATATTAGAAAAAACAAATTAGCACTGAAATGTGGCGTCACCGTAGTCCGATTCCCCGTCCTTTAAATGTTCAGCTCCTTAAGCAAACGTAATTTACCAACCCTTTTCTTTAGAAACGTTATTAAATATGGAAGGGCTCTTGCATCGAATGCTTAGATGTGGAAGCTGGAGGGCACTAGTGTTACTTAACTGTGATTATGTTAAAAATGTGCATGTAGAATTTATACATATATATTACTATTTTTTCATATGTTTTCAATATATATATTTACAACAGTCTTTGATTTTGCCATGTTTGGCGCAGTATAGTCCAGTTGCTCTTGCGCCATAAAACATCCAAACAATATATATATATATATTAATTTTTTGTAAGATAGTTATGCAGCTAAACCTTTTTACACGTGTTTTTGTGGCCCTGAGAATGGCCTGTATGCAGAAGAAGAAGAGCCTATTCAAGCCACTTACTTAGAGCTGGTGTATTTCTTAACTGCTTTAGTTCCTTCGGAAACGGCGTGTTTGGCCAACTCTCCAGGAAGGAGTAGGCGAACAGCGGTTTGGATCTCCCGACTGGTGATGGTGCTCCTTTTGTTATAGTGCGCCAGACGAGAACTTTCAGCAGCAATACGTTCGAAGATGTCGTTTACAAAAGAATTCATGATGGACATAGCCTTGCTGGAAATTCCAGTGTCGGGATGCACTTGTTTCAAAACCTTGTAGATATAGATGGCGAACGATTCCTTCCTGCGCTTCTTCCTCTTTTTCTTGTCACCAGCCCTCACGGCTTTCTGCGCCTTCCCTGCCTTTTTCACGGCCTTACCGCTTGGTTGAGGTGGCATGATGCGAACTAGTCAAAACTGAACGATGAATGAAAACGAAAAATGAACTAGTCTTCTATAAAACAGGGTCACCACATTGACAAAACCAGCGAATCAGGAGAGGGCTCATATGTGATTGGTCAATTTTTCTTTTGTGTGTTATCGTTTCGAAACGTTTAGCGATTACCGGAATAATGTGTGTGTGTGTATATATGTGGGTTAAAGTGTTTTTTTTTTTTTTAAATTAATGCACGAACTGTGGTAATTATAAGAAATCTAAATTTTCGAAAATCCAACTTATCAAAAAGTGATGCTAAAGTGCTGTTTCCTAAAATTTAACCTAATTGATAATAGGAGGCGAGTGCCCTGTGGCCAAACCGAAAAAGAATGGTACACCCACCGTCAGCCAATCGGACGTGACCCACGCCCCCAAAAGGTCAAGTAGCTGGGCCAACCAGCAAACGAAGGGGGTTTATATTTGGAGTTTTGGAACAGGCAGAACATCATTTGAAATTTTTGTGCCGAACGTGCAAGATATTGTCAGACTTCTGCTAGAATGAGTGGACGAGGCAAAGGAGGAAAGGGGCTCGGAAAAGGAGGCGCCAAACGTCACAGGAAAGTTCTTCGTGATAACATCCAGGGTATTACCAAGCCCGCCATCCGTCGCCTGGCCAGGAGAGGAGGAGTGAAACGTATCTCTGGCCTCATCTACGAAGAGACTCGAGGCGTGCTCAAAGTGTTCTTGGAGAACGTGATCCGTGATGCTGTAACATACACCGAGCATGCCAAGAGAAAGACCGTGACTGCAATGGACGTGGTCTAGGCCCTGAAACGACTAGGCCGACCCCTTTACGGATTCGGTGGTTAGAAAGAATCAGTGGCTGCTTACGGTATTTCCAACCGCAAAACCAAACAAAAACACGGCCCTTCTCAGGGCCAAAAAAATTCACGTAGAAAGGTATTTGTCCCGTCAGAGTTCTGTGAAACCACGCCGATAATAGAAAAGACGTGTAATGAAATAGCATCCGAATGAGTTCCCCTGTTTTTTTAAAAACAAAAGAAAAAGTTTTCGTAGTCCACAGCGGGAAATTTGCGCGTTTCTCATAGTTGTTTGCACATGGTTTTTTTTATTAAGGTCCGGCGATTGAAGTCTGCCGTGATTAAGTAGTTACTCAGGACCGCATTTTAGCGTCAACGGCCATACCATGCTGAAAACACCGGTTCTCGTCCGATCACCGAAGTTAAGCAGCATCGGGCGCGGTCAGTACTTGGGAGGGTGACCACCTGGGAACACCGCGTGCTGTTGGCATCCTTTTTTTTTCTCTGTCTGTCTCTCTCTTTTACTCTTTCGTTCTTTAAGAAGAGTGTTTACAGACAAACCTCGTTAACACGGATATAAGTAGTTGGAAATTAAGATGTGTTCGTGTTATCCGCCAAGGATAGCATGTGACTTCGGGAAACGATTCGTATTGAAAATTATTTTTGTCTTAATACCCTGTTTGGCGCAGTATAGCCCAGATGCTCTTGCGCCATAAAAAATCCAAACCAAGTATTTGTCTTAAACGTGTTCGTGCGAACAATGTTTGGCAGTATGATCTCGTAAAAGACGGCGACTCGACTGCCACCCCGAAACGTTCTATTAATCGTTTGTCATCAAGGGAAAACCGATTAAAAGTGAAATGAGAATGTTTACGTAAAATTGATTTTC
>QLNU02015360.1:54867394-54880888 GCA_006491805.2 Dysdera silvatica
ATCTGTTAAATAATTTTTTTATGGAAGTCATTCCTGCATTATTTTATTTCATCATTAGTACAATCTTGTTATATTTCCAGGTTAAAATCAAAGCACTCTTGATATGCAACTCTTCTGTTTTTCTTTTATGGTAGATAGCAATTCCTTTCTATTCATTTGGATAGTACCAGTTAAATGGCATTATACCCTAGACAGTTATCTTTCAGTTGTAATTCTGAGTTACTTCACCAAGTTACGTTGCAACTTAGATGTGACTCTTAGTGACCCTTAAAGTTGCTGTACTATGTTAGGTGGTATACGAAAGTCATCTCTTTATTACGAAAAGTTCAATAACCATTACTTTTAAAATTTTGTAGAAATATTTATAGACTATATTTTATATTTTTATAAAGATATTCATATATTGTATATATTTTTATTAGGGATAAAGTAAAAAAATTGTTGCCAAATATTACTGTACCAAAGATACATAGTCAGTATGCTAAGGTCAAAGAAGCCGATGGCCATTTTAAAGAAGCTGCAGAATCTTACTATTTAGCACAAGATTTTGATAATGTCATCAGAATTTATTTAGATCATCTTAGTAATTTGGATGCTGCTGTGAAGTTAGTCAGAAAAACAAAGTCAGTTGATGGAGCAAAAATGATTGCCAGGTTAGTATGTGTACTTGCTATCTTATACATGCATTTTTCCATATAATGTATAATTTTTTTTTATCATTGTGTGATTGTACCAATACTGGAAATATAGTAGAAGTTTAGAAAATTCATGCAATTTCTAGATGAACCTATAAATAGCATGAATTTTTGATACTTCAACTTTATTTATTCTATATATATTTTACTATCCTATATTTTATTTCTAGTTAACTTGCAAATAACATCTTTTGAGAAAAACTTTGTTTTCATAAAATGTATATATGTATGTATGCATGAAGCAAAAATTCAGTATCTAACAAGGTTAATTCATCCAGTTATAATGCAAATTATGTTGTCCTTAATATGCCACATGAATTATCCTCAGCATTTTCAGCCATCTCATCAAAGCCTCTTTGTACTAAACTATTGTTGAGGGGAATAATTTTAATTATGTTGCAAGGTGAGTTACATAATGTAGTGTTTGAAAATTCACCAGTTGCTAATAAAATGAGCTCTTTCTTAATTCTGTGTAGTTCCCCAATTTGGCAATCAACAGTGAAGTGGTGTGTGTTTGAAAATTATCTATGTTTTGGCTAATTAAAGGCTTGATAAATCTCAGACTCCGTTGATTGTAGTGTTTCATCTAGGAAAAAATTACGGCAGGGTACATGGCCTGGCAAAAGGCCATTTGTTTGACGCTCTAAATACACAGATACACGTGATGTATATCCGCGATTATGTCAGCTTTACTGCTACCAATTCCTTTAAACAACGTCTTAATTTGTTTAGTTCCTATAGTTGCTTTCTTTAAATTGCTTAGTTTTCATTTGCAGGTAACCATTTTTTGGAGGTTTTTTTTAGTTTAGTTCCGAGTTAAGTATATGCGAAAGGCGAGGAAAAGTGCACGTGATTGCAATCTAACTGCAATGTTGCCAGATGGCAAGATTAAAAAACTGCTACATGTGGTGAAGCATTAAATGTTTTGCATATTTTATGTATTTGCCATGATTTTAACCATCATCGTTCACTTATTTTTAACCAAAATAATTTTACCCTTCATGACATTTTATGTGATTCTTTTAATTATGAAATCATTTTTAATTTTTTATTTAATATTGGTTTCTCCCATCTCATCTGAGTTCATTTTTTGTTTCATTTGTGACATTTGATACATTGCTTTCAATACATTTTTACCATTTTAGTTTTAATTTATTCTCATTGTAAAATCATATGTGTGGTCACACCTTGTTTGGTGCATAGTGACTCTTGCTGTCATTACACCATAAAACTGCAACCAACCAACCAAGATTAAAAAATCTCAACTTCATACAAAATAATAATTAAATTATTATAACTATAATTTAGTTAAACATATTTATTCAAATATCCTATACTATATGACAAGTAAGAGTAATAAAATAGGGATGTAAAACATGCTTAATTTAGTGCTTAAAGACAAACAAATTGATTTTAACAAAAATTTGATCTCAAAAATACGTGGAACCGCTAACGTTTATCGCAGTAGTCCGTGGTTGAAAGTCTGCAAACCTGGCAACAGTGCTTTGTTTACAAATATTCGTCTGCAATTTCATTTTGCCAAAACCATCAGTGTTATTACGGAAATGAAATGTTGGAGTACAAAATTTTTATAAATCAACAAATTTCATCACGCGTTTTGGATTCTAACGTGAGAATTTGAATCATCATCGGGGAAGGATGGTGCGTTATTTTCCGAGGGTTGGGTGGGACATTTGGGCACAAGGGCGGACAAGTTGAAGGGCAGGGCACTAATAGATTCAGCAGGGCATTGCGCCCTTCTATTTCGCTTTAGATGAAACACTAGTTGGTTGCCTCCTTGCCCCGCTGATAATTTCATCACTTCCTAAGCTCACATTTACAAAGTGGTATTTTTCTCTTAGTTAACTCAATCATCCCTTAGAGGGATAGGGAGGGGGGAGATACTAGGCTCTTGAGGACCACTGCTAAACAACTTTATGTAAATTGTTTGATTTTGCTTTCTAGTAAGTTTGTACAGTTTTTACCTTCTGTCAAATGAATACTGGGAATTGTTCATTTAAAACACTTGTGTAAAAGGAATGAAAAAATGTTTTTGCTGTAAGTTGGTACCAATGTCTCTAATTGTTTTGCAGAATTTTGGCATGATTTGCCAATCAGTTTGTTTACAGCTGTTCGTTAGGTTAGTCAATCTCAGGTGTGCTCCGCGATTTTTAAAATGGATAAAAAATATTGAAAAATGAACTTGCTTCAAATTTTGTGTTGCCAATGAAATTTCTTGCGCCAGATGACTAAAAATATTGGAGAAGGCAGTGAGTCAGCTTTATCGAAAAAATAAGCATACGAGTAGTACAAAGCATTTAAAGAAGGCTGAGAAAGTGGTTGAGGACTTCCTTCATTTGGTCGACCTTCAATGTTCTTGAGTGACGAAAACATCGACAGAGTGAATGGAAAATCGTCATTTAAGCTTAAGAGAGATGGCTCAGGATCTGGATATACATCTCACGAATCCATTGGTACCATTTTAGTTGATGTTTTGGGCATGAGACACATCACAATATCGCTTGTTCAGAAGGAGCTAAATTTTCTTCAAAAAGAACACTGCAAACAGGTTACTGAAGGCATGCTTGAACGAGCCAGTTCAGAGCCTGCATTCATGAAACGCAACATAACTTATGATGAGACATTGGTTTATGAGTTTAACATGCAAACCAGCCAACAAACTTTGGAATGGCGCCTCTACAATGAGCCAAAACTGAATAAAAAAAAAACATGTCAAAGTTGCTTGAAAATCAGTCATGTTAACTGTTTTTTTTTATTATTGTGGTGCTGCCCACTCGGAATTCTTTTTATAGGAGCAAGCAGTCAACAAACAATATTATCTGGACATTGTGAGGTGTTCTCGAGAGAGAATGTGTGCCAGAAAAGGCCAGATTTATGAAAGAACAATCCTTGTATTTTGCAGTACGATAATGCAACACCCCCACACAGCAACTTTTGTACATGAATTTCTTATCAAAAACTGCTATACATTACTACAATATATTTATGAAAAAAAAATTATGTTTTACTTACAATTATTATTGTATCCCATTTATTCTTATATAAACTAAAAAGAATTTATAAATCACATATGGTAGTATTACAGAGGTCGAATTCATCCTATATTTCCTATTTTTCCTTTATTTTTCAGGGGTGATTTTGTTGCAGGATTTCCGTAAATTCTGGGAATTTCAACTTCCTTCTTCCGGGATTTCATTTTAAAAAAATTACAACAACGTCGTTTTGTTCCATATAATTTTTTATATTCTTGTGGAAATCAGTGTCTTTACTAAAAGTATTACATAACTTTTCAGGGAATTTTTTGGTATGTTTAGGGAATCTGGTTGGACTTACAATCACCCCTGATTTTTTAGAAATATCATCAAAAAATCTTATTTTGTCTTTTCTTTCATGCTTATCCTATGTTTTGAACATAAATCCTATATTTTTAAAGTAAAAGTAATAAAATCATTATTCTTATCATTTATTTTCAATAAATCTATTACAATTTTTCATCCGTTGTCTCGAAATTTAATTTGAGAGTTTGCTACCAATAATGTATCAAGTAAAACAATGAGAGACTGCAGCACCTTAGAAGTCAATGCCTGTGACATAGTAATGTTATTCGATATAGCTCCTAGTAGCAAGGTATATTATTTTCATTAACTACTCAGCTTTGGGCATAGGGTTTGGTCTGCATGAGAGGATCCTACAGTGTTTCTCTAAAATCCTGTGAAGCATAAAGCCTCTAGGTATTTTCAAAAAGTGTGAAGTTTTCAATCGCAGGAATTGGCAATTTGGCTGGAGAGTTCAAATTTTCATAATCACATGCTTGTTTACGGTACATTGCAAAAGTTAATGTAAGCTACAAAATTTTGATTGTGTGTGACAATGTTAAAGCGGAAAATAAAATTCTGCAAAGATTGGTTAAAAGTGGTGGATAAAAATGGAAATATTATCGACGATTGCTACTCAAAAGGAAGTGCTGATTTTTTCTGTTTATTGTGTGCTATGCAAAAGTGCTCTCACGATCGACAACAGTGGTAAAGTCCAACTCCTACAACATGCCAGCACTGAAAACATAAGACTTCAAATACTTAAAGCAAAGAGTATACACAGTGTGTGTTGATAGGGAAAGTAAATACCGATGGTCTTAAAAGTGTGTGGTTTGATGTAAACCAGCGCAGCCCATCTAATAAACCAGTGTGGAGTAATATAGAAGAAAAGCGAACTTGTCGATCAGAAATGATTTGGATTATCCATGTAGCAGTGATTAATTATTCATACCTATCATGTGATAACATTAAAAATGTTTTCAAAGAAATGTTTTTGGACTTCTCAATCTCTAAGAGTATAAAGATACGTTCTAGAGAAATATATTATGCTATATCTTATGGATTTGGGCTATATTTTTTAAAATGAATTACGGATGAGTTTAAGACCAAGCAACCTTTTTTCACACTCATTTATTATGAGACACTAAATGAACAAAACTTAAAACAATTAGATGTACATGTTAGACATTGGAATACAAATGAGAAATGCATTTCTGAATGGTACGTTGGGGGTGACTTACTAGGGCACTCCATAGCTTTGGACGTACCATCCAGTATAAAATCTATTACAAATTCCTGTGAAATTGATTTAGAAAAGCTTACGTTGGGATCAGATGGTCCAAATGTAAACAAAGCTGTTTTTAAGTTGATAAACAGAGAAGTTAAGTTGTTCAATGAATTTGGATTAATTAATGTAGGGACCTGCAATTTGTACATAGTTCATAACACTTTTGGCAAAGATCTAATGATAGATGCATTTGGAAATATTACAGATTTGATTAAAAATATAAATTTATGGTTTTCAAAATGTCCTTCCCATCAAGATGATTTGAAAAAAGTTATGGAAAAGCTTGCTAATGAATATGTCAAAATTCTTAAGCGCATGAGCAGTCCACGGTTGGTTGTTGTCCTTGTATGCCAGAGAATTATAGGGTTGTTGCCAGGTGTAAAGTCTTATTTCATGGAGGAAATTCTAAGGAATGCAAGAGATTGATGAAACTTGATCGATTTAAATACGTTGTAAGACTATTATAGTCTCCATTGACGCTAGCATATTTAAAATTATAAAAGATAAACTAAATGGCTTACAAGATAATGTTACATTTGCTCAAGCAATGATTGAAGAGGATAATTTAAAACTGAAAATTGAAATAAAACGACAATGTATGATAGATATTGAAGCAGCACAAGCTCTGATAGATGTTGGCAACAAAAGATTAAAAACAGTTCTAGATGTGGGGAGAAAACAGATGTGGAAAAATACATGCTAGATTATTGAATATTTAACTTTGAAAACTTTAAAGAATGTCTGTTTTAATTATTTTTTAATTTTATTTTGGAATGTATATCCACTTACATTTATTTATGTTACTGTAAACAGGCATAATGTGTTATAAAAATGGTGAAAATAGAAATTTGTAACAGATTTTATTTTGTCCTATATTTTTCGTGAAAATGCTCTACATTTTTTCAAGTTACTGCTTCAATCCCTGTAGTATGTAGTAACAGTACCCAAAATGTTCACTTAAAACAACTGTTTTTTTAACCTTTTAAAGTCAAAACTTATCTAAACAAAATTCTAACCTAAATTTAAATCATTAAAAAAGAAGGTTTTAATTTTTGTTAAAAAACTTATTTTTTATTATTCTGTGTTTCTTTCCATTTTTTTGCGCACTTCACTGTATGGAACTAATGGCGTTTCAAGTTCTTGTTTGAATTTTATTGATCATTTTGGAGAAGGATCAGTCTCTCAAACTTTCGTAGATAGCTGTCTAGTCAAACAAAATTTTATTTACCAATTCTAAATTTAATTCAGATGTAACTTCCGCTTCATTCTTTTCTTGTCCTCTATGCTTGATGAATGTTCCATTATCAACTCTTCCAGTTCGCTTTTTGTTAATTATCTGTTTTTACATTCCGAAACCTGTTGAAATGTTTACAATTTCGATTTCCTCGAAACTTCTGCTTTCAATTCCATGTGCCACTGACATACAATCAGTCACAGTGTTATTAGCAACAGGAGTAATGTCTTTTAAGACAGCATCTGGCCAGAGTTTACATAAAAAGGCATTGATGGTGGAAATTTTAATCTCGTCTATGTTTTCTTTTACATTAGAAATCCATTCGGCGATGTATTTTTTCCAGTATTTACTCACAGATAATGATTCACCACTCTTCATTGCATGTAACATTCCCCTGAATGTTTGTCATAAATAAAAATTTCAAATTTTACTAAAAATTAATTTTTTGAGAATTAAAAAAACAGCAACTCAATCGAAATTGTGAACACCAAACCCACGAATAGTAAAGGGTGATTGTATTTATACTTTGAATTTGCTTGATTAGAGCTACTTTATTTGTTAATTCTTTATTTTCTTTTAATTGCAATTTTTGATTTCTAGGTTTTTCCAAAAAATAGATGACATGCCTTCAGCCATAACATTTCTTGTTATGTCGAAATGTAATGATGAAGCTTTTCAGCTAGCACAGTCAACTGCAAAAATGGAAGTTTATGCTGATGCTATTGGTGAAGATGCTTCCATTGATGAATTTAACAGTATTGCAACATACTATAAAAGTAACAACAACAATTTAATGGCTGGGAAATTTTTTATTTTAGCTGGTCAACCAAAAAAGGTGTGCCCTATTTTATGTACACTTTCTAGTTGAAATGATAGTAATTACCAGCTCTGTATTTAAATTTGATCAATCTGTTAAATATACAGGGTCAACCAAAGTTCTGTATAAATTTTAAAAATTCATAAAAAAAAAGAAAAATCACCACATCAAAGTGCGGGTTAGATGATAAACATTCTTTAAGTGTGTGTGTATGTGTTTTATTGACAAAATAAAAAATTGTAATTCAAAATTTGTCGAAAGGTGGTTCTTTAGACATTTGGAAGACGATGAAAATGACTACCTTGTGTTCAATTTGTGTATTACACTAGCGAGTGTTCAACATGATCTCTACTACAAGATAGAACACAATTCAGATGAGTGACAGCACCTGTGATTGTAGAGTGCAGTATATCTGAATGGATGGAATTTACTTATGTTGAGTGGTGTCTTTCCGTTCTGACAACGTTGAAGGGTATGATCGATAAAAAAAGTAGAGAAACAACCCATAATTAGCAATCAATTGATGTCAGATTTGGAGACTGAGGAGGCCATAGGATTTTATAATTCTGTCTTCACCAAAGGCGTTGATCAGAAATGTCTTCATTGGAATTACAATGTGAGCTGGTGTTTAGACGTACATAAATGTTGAGTACGTTATTTTTATGAGAACATAATTTAATGTCTACAGTAGCATTTATGTTGGAATACTTGCTAGTGTAATACATCAATTGAACACAGTCATTTTTATTGCTTTTTGAATGTCTATAGTGCCACATATCAGTGAGTTTTGAACTACAATTTTGTATTTTGTAAAAAGAAGAAAGAAAGCACATCCAGACAACATTTATCATGCAAACTGAACTTCAATGTCATGATTTTCCCCCTTTTTTTAAGAATTTTTAAGTTTATACAGACTTTTGGTTCACCTTGTATATTTTCTTCACAGAAAATATATGTCATAGATTTTTTTACATATATTATAACTCTAAATCTTTTGCTGTTATATTTGAGGTTATGGGAGTCACCACTGTCAGGGTTTGAATGTGTGGGACTGTATGCCAAGGCTCATCACTTTGGGAAATTATTGTGGATGTTGAAGGAACCTTACCTCCCTGGATCCTATACAAGAATGCAAGGAAAAATATAACATCAGATGGTTTATTAAAATGATGCACATATTCCCTGGTCAGCATTAAGATTACTGGTATATATGTATGTTTACATAAGAGGCACTTGGTGTCTCAATCAGCTTCGGTACACCAAGTGGCCGGGATATCAAAATCACATCATATCTAGGTTAGCGCAAGTACTGGAAGAGAAGTAGTGTAAATTGGTGCAAATGTAGTAAAGCAGGTTTTAGTATTCCCAGAGAACATGACTTGCAAAAATTGAACTACTTTTGGTAAAAGGTTTGATTAGGGCATAACTAACACACAATGTGAGTGTAGCTATTTATGCTACAAAAATACTGTGCATTCACGCTCAGTTGACGCGTGATACCGTTAGCAGACGGGTTAGTCCATTGCAGTTTAGGGAAGGCCGTCTTGGAGGAACTGGTTTTTCCCGCGCGAAAAACCAGTTTCGGCAAGACGCCCTTCCCTAAACTGCAATGGACTAACCCGTCTGCTAACGGTATCACACGCCGAGTGCAAACGCACAACAGTTATTTCTGGCTATTAAATACTTTATTTGTTTGTGAAGGAGGAAAAGACAGTAGCAAAAGTATTGCAAAAAAGGAATGTTGCATATTTATTTTTCAAAAGTTTGATGTTACTTATCAAGTTTTCCTCTTTTCATTTACCCTCCTTTTTTTTATCATATATTTTGTTATAATCTGAAATTTTAGCATATTTTAAAACAAGCTTAATTTGGTTTGAAGTTTTGCACTAATAAATAATGTTTATTAAAAGTGACTACTTAAATTTCATTGCATATTACGTTAACTACAGTAAAACTTCCATGTGTCAAATTTTTGTATATCAAAATTCTCTATATATTTTTTTATGTATCTCCATGGTCATTACATATAAAAACCGTTTCTATATATTTAAACAAATGTTATATATTGAATTTCTTTCAAAACAAATCAGGATTTTTTGTCTAATGTTAAGAAAAGTGAAGAGCAAACACAGATATCCTAAGAGGATGAAAAGGAAAGTGTAGTAAAAGCCATTTTGACACTGATGAGTTGCCTAGCGGGAGTTATTGTATCTATATCTTCTTAACTCTCTTCTCGTGTAACATCCATCTTCTGTAAAAGAGAAACAGTTTGTTCCAGTTTTTGTAATTAACAGTGTGTATTTGCGATGGTAAAAAGAAAATTGCTTGATGTCATAGATATAGTGGAAGTATAGTAGAATGTAAACATTACAGTGTGCTAAAAAGGCTCTTTTTTCAAATAGCATATACAGCATAATGCATATACATAATGAAAATCTCATTTCTGTATATCAAAGTTTTTTTATGGAACTGTTAACTTTGATATATGGGGGCTCTACTGTAAGCAATAATGTAGATAAATTGTTTTGGAAAATATTCTTATTCTGTTCTGTTTTTAAGGAAATGTGAGAGAATTAGGTTTAAAAATTTGAGTGCAAATAATGTTTTCAATATTTTTGAAATTATGTTTTTTAAAAATTACCTATTAGTTTTAAACCTTGTGTTGAAACTGATCTTGATTGTTAATTAAAAATTGTTTTCTTTTAATTTATACCATTCATTTTATTTATATGCACAATTAGGCTGTTAAACTTCTGTTGCAAGTGACAGGAGCTGAAAGTGAAGATGCAATCAGACTTGCTGTTAAAGCAGTTGGAAAAGCAACTGATGATCAGTTAACCAGACAAGTTATTGCATTTCTCATGGGTGATGTAGATGGTATTCCTAAAGTAAGGATTATAAATGTTGTATAAATATTGAACAAAGCTTGTAATAGTATTTATACTCTTTATACGGGAATCATTTGTGTGAATGTTTTCTTTTTTCTTTTGGTGTGTGTGTGTGTGAGATAGATTTTCAATACAGTCACTAATAGAAATTTTTATTTATAGCTGAAGGAATATTCATTACATTAATGCATTCCTACTACAATTATGGGAATTTTATTTTCCTGTGATAAAAAACGTGATTCTTCTTCTTTAAGTAACGTTTCTAATTCAGAGGTTGGCAGCCAACATAGACAACATTTTCCTATTTCTGTTTGCATGGATAATGCCCTTTATGTTCAGTCCAGCCGAAGCCTTTAAACTGCCCATCCATTCTCTTCTTTTCTTGCCTTTAGGTCTCTTCTCCATAGTGTTTCTCTCTTGTACTAATTAGCGTAGCTTGTATTTTTCTTCTCTGACTATGTACACAATATGCTAACTTTCTTCTCAGTATTGTATTATGATAGCTCTTTTCGTACTGGATTTCTTCAGGATTTCTTGGTTGGAGATTTTGTGAGTTTTCATTTTCATTGATCTTCTAAGGGTCTATATTTTGAAAGTTTTCAATTTTGTTCCTGGCCAGTGCCTAGTTTTTCAGTGATAATATGTGTGTGTTCGCTTAGCATACTGTTACCCCGGTGGACTTCCAATAGTGCAACGTAAAAGAGCGCTTACCGATTAACTGTTTATTTTAGTCCAATGGTTGATTCCCTTGACCATACGAGGTTCGGATTCTAGTAAAACTATAGGTCCCAGCACAGCATGATCCTTACTGTCCTTGTATGGTAAAACTTACAAATATCTACAATTTTGTTCCTGTCATTTCTTTTTTTGGTCCAGATTTCTCATCCATATAACATATTAGAATTAAGATTCTAAGTTGCAGACTTGATTTTTTGAATTTCATTGAATGTTGTTTTGTCCTGACCAATTTAATCTCTTTTGTTACATTTAATTTCTTTTGTTTGATCACCATTGTAGTAAAAGCGTTTTTCTGTATAGCAGAAAGAATTCGTTTTGTGGTCTTGTTTTTACAATGGGCACTGATGTTTATTTCTGTTAATACACATGGTTGTGAATGATTATTAGGCAATAAATCAATGCTTTATTATTTATTCACTATTTGCTTGTTATGGTGATATTTTATGATGAGCACTATCTTTTTCTATAGTTCTGTTGAATTCTTAAGAAAATGGCGGCTTATAAATTGGTCTTAAAAATAAAGCTTAGTTTGTAGGTCACATTAACACAGATTACTAGATCACACCAATCATCATGTTTATTGACTGGCCAGGTTCTACTGATTAACATAGTGGGGAATGCTGTGTTCCATTAATTTGTAAAATCTCGCAGGAGTGTTAAAGGATCTGGCAATCTGCTAAGTTATTGATCCATATAGATACAATAATTGTATTTTGATAATAGAAAAATTGATCAGTAGATTTTATGTGCAAAACATTAATTGCATAAATATTAGCAAATTTTTGCAAGTTTTTATTTGTAATTGTATTGAATATTATTACTGCTACTAGTAAATTTTCACTGATACGTTATTTTCAGTATTTAGTTCCTTTGCTGTTTTCTTTTTCAGGATTTTAGACATTTATTTCAACTATATATGGCCCTTAACCAGTTTAAAGAAGCTGGGAAAACCGCTGTAATTATTGCTCGTGAGGAACAAAATGCAGGTGATTACGACCCTTGATTATACAGTGATGGCTGCACCTTGTTATTGTGAACAAAACTGTTATACAACATGGATTTTTTTTGTACAATTCTTCATGCTCATGAATGAAAAGGGTTAACACAGTAGGACCCACTTATAGCAAGCCCATATTTAGTGAGTTTCTAAATTTAGCAAGAAATATATTGATTTTATTTGGAATGATAGGTAAATCCATTATAATTTAGTCATTTTTAGTGAACAAGACGTTTGCCAACCTCAGAGTTAATGAATAAAAATAGCAAATTTTTTTTAAAATAAAACTTGGAAAATTAAAAAAATTAGTGATTGAGTATGTCCCTTTAAATCAGTCTGTGTACCCTTCGAGCAAACGCAATGAAACAAATTTTACAGCATTTGTGAAACCAGAAAATTTCTGAAAACTCTCATCCATTTTAGAATACATAGAGCTTACAATTAATGATTTGTAACAATTTTTGAACAAGTTTTGAACCAATGGATTACACACGGGGTTTCAAACTTTTTTCAGGCAATGGATTTCACTGATGACTATGTGTTTAGTGCCTTAACAGGGTGTCTACCGATCCCGAAATCCCCAAAGTCCCCAAATCAGGAAAGAGATCCCCAAAGTCCTCTAAAAATGTCCAAATTAGAAGTCTCCAAAAATTGACGAAATTCAATTTTTCATCACGAAATTTTGCTTTTATTTGTTCAAACAACAAGAATTTTTTTCTGGTATAGTTATTCTTTTTCGAAGTACTTAGATCTTAAATAATTTGAAATCATCGTAGTATATTTTTGATCATTTTTCACATGTATTAGTAAGTAAATAAAAAATAAGTAAGTTGCTGATTTTTATGCAGTATAATATTTTATCTGTGATATGATTGGTAGTCAGTAAAACAAATTCTTACAATATGGTTTATTACACAATATTAAGTCTGTCATAAATGTTATTTTCAACCAAATAACTTTTTTCCCCTTAGTAAGGGAAATTCTATAAGTTAAAGGGGGCAAAAATCTTATATGAAATCGTTTTTGAAAAATTGAATATTTTAAATGGTTAAACATATATAAGCGTTACACACATAACCAATAGTGATGTGTAAAAATAAAGTGAATAATACAAATTTTTAAGGCCCCCAAAAAAGCCCCAAATTGGATCCATAGGTTTTGGTAGACACCCTGCTTACAGGGTGCCATTACGATACCTTTCATTAGTTCGTTTTGCTGGAAGGTGCCACCTAGCGGGCATTTTGGAATTAATATTTTTTGTTAAATCTGCTGAACAGTTTAAGTTGTAGGATGCACTAATAGGCCAAGTTTAATTATGGCCACTTTGTATTTTATAATGAAAATTTAGTGAACACAGGTATTACAAAATGAAGTAACTATTAATTATTCTTTGAGCATTTCCAAATGAAGCTTATTTTGGAGGTGGTTAGTAATGTAAGTTCTTTTATATCATAAGTTCTTTTATATCGTAAGTTCTTTTATATCGTAAGTTCTTTTATATT
>QLNU02015360.1:54880988-54891478 GCA_006491805.2 Dysdera silvatica
CAACAATCACCCAACTCCGACAACTCATCAGTATAACAGAGACATTCTCCAAGGACATAGGAATGGAATTCGGCCTCGATAAGTGCAAAATACAGAAGAATAGCAAAGAAGATTTACCAGGCATCGAACTCGAAGACGGGAGACTACTGAAGACCTTGGACGAGGGCGAAACCTACAAATACCTAGGGATAATGCAAAAACGGCAGCAGGAGCACAAGAAAGTCAAAGTCCAGCTCACGCAAGCATTCCAAGAAAGACTTAGAAGCATTGTGAAGACGAAACTGAGCGGGAAGAACACCACGCAAGCAATTAACGCATATGCGGTACCAGTGCTCACCTACTCCTTCGGGATCATCAAATGGTCCAACACTGAACTAGAACAACTCCAGCGGAAAATGAGAACCATCCAGAGAAGAGCCGGACAACTACACCCTGCAACGGCAATTGAACGGCAAACACTACCCCGGGAAGAAGGAGGACGCGGACAAGCGGACCTCAAAGACTTACATGACAAGCAGATCCAGAGCATGAGGCAATACTTCCAGTTGAAGAGTCCCCGATCGCCACTCATCCAAGCCATAATACAAGCAGATGCAAATTACACGCCACTAAACCTGTGTAGTACCGAAGAGCGTGTCCTCGAAACAGCCAACGAACAGAAACTGAGAACTTGGGCCGGAAAACCATTACATGGCAGGCACTACAATGACCTGCAACAACCACACGTTGACAAAAAGGCATCAAATTCTTGGCTGGCCAAAGGCACTCTCCAGCCAGAGACAGAAGGATTCATGCTAGCCATCCAAGACCAAGTGATCGCAACAAGGAACAATCAGAAATTCATCCAGAGAAAAGACATAGAAAGCGACAAATGCAGACACTGTCATGCGGCATCGGAGACAATCCAACACGTGATGGCAGGATGCAAGATCCTTGCGCAGTCAGACTACAAACATAGACACGATCAAGTAGCGAAAATAGTCCACCAGAAATTGGCAGCGAATGCTGGCTTTCTGACAGAAAAATGCCCGTACTACAAATATGAGCCAGAGACCGTGCATGAGAACGAAACACACAAGCTTTACTGGGATAGAGCAATCATAACAGACAAGACAGTCCCACATAACCGTCCTGACATAACCCTCGTCGATAAATCGAATAAGACCACGTACTTAATCGACATAGCAGTACCCAACACCAATAACATACAGACAACCTACACAACGAAAATCACCAAGTACCAAGATCTCAGACATGAAGTACGAGATATATGGGGTATGGAAAAGATCCTCATCATCCCGTTAGTCATCTCAGCAACAGGGATAGTACCAAAAACGCTTGCGACGAATTTGGAGATACTCAACATTGACCCAAACACCTACATTGAAATACAAAAAGCCACAATCCTAAACACGTGTCACATTGTCAGGAAGTTTCTAGACATGGCACATTAAGAAGTGATGTAAAAAGAGGCTTGGGAACATGGCGCTCTGCCCGTCCCAAAGCCTGTTTCCGCCAAGAATGGGCGAGGAAAACTTTTATATATATATTCAGCGAACTTAATATCCGTGTAGAAAAATGGTTGGCAATTTGCGAATACACCTTTCAAATACGAACAGCAAACCCTATTTAAATACAAACAGATCAAGAATAGATTTAAGAATTATCGCATCGTTGAAAACAAAATCAAACCGAATATAAGCTACCTATTCACAAGAAGTTATTAATAACACGTCGTATTTTTACTTATTTTTAAAAATATTTTATTTTTTGAAGAAAGAACGAAGTTTCTGCAGATATCCCTCTCCCATGTCTTACTTTTAAATCTTAAATAAAACAATTTATATTTCTATATATCTAGAATTTTTATCCCCTAAACTACATTAACAACATTAAAAACCCGTTTTTGTCAATAGTCATAAATCAATCAGTAAACCAAACTGATAATTTTTATTTTAAAAATATCTCGTTTCTCATTTTATTTCACTTTTTCTGTTAAACGCTTATAACATTTATTGAAGTATTCGAATCAAATTTTCAAGAACGTAAACGAAGGCCAAAGTAAAAAAATTAATTAAGTAATCGAGTAAGGTGCGTTTCCATTAGGCCCAATAGTCATCGTCATGGGGAAATAAACGTTGTAATGGAAACTCAATGTTTACGCAATCCACTCTTGTAATAAGACCTGCTTTGCATAACACTGACCATGTTTCTAGGCGCATTCAACAGTTGTTTTGTTTGTTTCATTGCTCATAGGATTGACGTGATACGTACGTGTTTTTTCATGATTTCATTCGTAATGCTACATACATCAAATGTTATATGTTATTTTTGTTTACTTTTGTTCATTTCATCGGTTCGTTTGCTGAAGGTGACACCTAGTGGATTTTATCTTTTTGCTAAACTCCTTTTCCCGCCCATTCTTTGTGTAGTCTATACACCAGTTTGAGTGTCAATCCGCTGAAATGTTTAAAGTTGCGGGATTCTTTAATTAGGCCAAAATTTAATTATGGCCACCCATGGGTAATGCAGCTGAAGAGGCAGTGGCATTAAACTAAAATTAGTAAAATTTTGTGCCGGAGAATTAGTAAAGCCCTTGTATATGATTTTTAATAATATCCTTGAGACGTCATATATACCAATAAAAATGAAAACAAGTAAAGTTATTCCAATATTTAAAAAAGGGGATAGGAAATGTCTATACAACTATAGACCAATCTCAATAATTCCTATATTCTCAAAAATCTTTGAAAAACTATTATACAATAGGCTATTGAAATATTTGGACACATATAATATATTAAATTCAAGACAATATGGGTTCCGAAAAAATTGGACAACAGAGGATGTCTTCATTAAAACAGTTAATAAAATTCAACAAGAAATTGAAAATAAAGAATTTGTTATAGGCATATTCTTTGACTTAAGCAAGGCTTTCGATATTATAAATAGACCAATCATTGTTATTAATTAAAATGCAAATGTATGGAGTTAGAGATAATGTGCTTAAATTGTTTCATAGTTATTTAACAGGTAGAACTAAAATTGTGCAAATAAATCATATACATTCTAATCAAGAGCAAAATACATGTGGAGTCCCCAAAAGTTCCATGCTTGGGCCGCTATTGTTTCTCATGTACATAAATGATATTACTGACATTGACGATGATGTAAACTTATTTGCTGACGACATAGGTCTGATTTTTGGAGATATGTCACAAGAAAACCTCTTCATCAAGGCAAAATTAAAACTAGAAATTCTAAATCAGTGGTTTAAAAATAATAAACTAATAGTTAATAGAGAAAAAACTAAGCATATACTTTTTCATAATATAAATAAAAAATTAGATAATTTGGAAATATTAAAGTTAGATAATAAGGAAATAAAGAAAACGGATGAAATTAAGTTCCTTGGTATTTATATAAATGAAGTTTAAATTGGAATAAATATATTTTGGAAGTTAATAAAAAAAATTAGAAAAAGTGTAGGAGTATTAAAGATTAAAAAATCTGTTACCCATACATATAAAAATTTATTTATATTATTCATTGACATATAGTTATATTTTATATGGAAATAGTGCCTGGGGAAATATGAATATAAAAAATCGAAAAAGTATGCAAACAATATTAAATAGATTTTGGAACAATGTAACGCAAAAAAAAAACAAAAAACAAGAAATAAAAATTGAAAATAATATAATGAATTTAGATCAAATACATGGATTTAAAATTTTGATAATGATATTTAATCGAATAAAAAAAGGGAAGTATATTGAGGACATAAATATAGAAAATAAACCAAATATGAACAATAGTTGATCAAGGAAAACTTTAAAAATTAAAAAAATAAAAACAAACATGGGTTCCGGTAATATAAATTATTACGGCATTAAGATGTGGAATTCATTACCAAACGAAATAAAAAATATTACATCAGAGACTGAATTTAGAAACAAATTAAGAAGACTAATTATAAGAAATGAAACTTAAGCCAGTATATGGAGAGAGGGAATTAACCTTAGGTTTTGCAACTCTTCCTCCATGTACAGGATTGACAAACCCGTAGCATGGAAAATAAGGTATTGTACTGTATTATAGTACTTTTCTGAAAATATTAATAAGTTTTCATTAACTCAATCTTCTGGAGAACTTAGATTTATGCAAATTGGCAAGCATGTGTAGGCTTTCCTTACTCTCTGTAAATTGTTTCTGCTCCTCGCCTTTCGTCATCGAAGTCCGATAATCCAGCCTAAGTTTTACTGCTCTTTCTGCATTACCATTCACTATTTTTAACTTTTCAATTATTTCTTTCCCTTTCCTATAACTTGATTGCTCGTTCCATAAAGCTGCATGTACTTTAATAAAATCTATAGGGATATTTAATTTTTCTAGAGTTTTCGCTGACTTTCTTGTTATCATTTCTTCTCATATGCTACCAGTTACAAACATTGGAACTTCGTTAACTTTCAAAAAAAATTTTCTCACGTCATCTTTTTCATATGCATCCTGTTGTTCTTCAGTTTCCTTTATTTTTATTATGTCAGTTGTCCTAAGTTTTGTATTTATGCCTATTATGGGGTCAAAGGGAGAAAACAGTATACACTCTTCCCTTAAGTACCATAAATGGTTAACAAATTTTTTAATTGCAATTTTTGCATTGTATGCGTTGTATTTTGGCAGCCTTCTCAAAAAGTTGGTCTAATACAGCTGATAGACGAGGATTTAGTAATTGTAGCCTAGCACTCTTTTTTTTACTCGTACTTGGATCCTGGATGGAGTAATTTTCGCTCTCCTTTTCTTTGATTTCCATCTCAGCAATATTTACATCAAAATCTAATTCACTTTCACAAGTAACATCTGCAGATTGACAATAAAAAAAGGGAGAAACCATAATTAAAAATTGGATGAAAAAGTACAAATTAGTCTACATAATCTGAGTCGGACTGGCTGACTAAGTGCATAAGCTGCAGTTTAATTGCAGGGGCATCATGGTAAAAGATTAAAATAGCTAACATCATTGTTAGCAAAAGCGTCATCTGTGATAACTGCTGTAATTATAAGTGGTAAAAATTGCCAGGCCTCCTCAATATTGACTTTATGTCAGTATTGTGTATTTCATAAGGTGCATAATGATTAAAATATGCAGTTATAATACAAGTAAACATTACATAAATAATTCATATGTATATTTATTTACACCAAACAAAAATAATTTTACGTAAATTAAAATCCCGTTGTTACCAAAATTGCATCAAGGTGATTAAATTGAAATTATTATGGCTCATAATATTATGGTTATGTATATATTTTTCGTATTTCAGTTAAATACTTTTTCAAATTAAACATTTACAGTTTCAATTAAATATCCTTGTAAGAAAATTCTAAATGTTTGCACGTACTAGCGTAATCGGTTGCAATTTCCTCTGACATCAGAAACACTTTTTTCTTTACCAATCTTTAGTTTTTCTCATTCCTTCTTTTATCGATACCTACTAGCTTCATATCCTTGCCGATCATCAACCCAGGACAGGCCTGTAGCCAGGATAAAGGGGCAACTGGGGCAAGGCAAAGGACATATGGTGCACAAGGTACCCGGGGTTGTTCTATATATAAACAGCTCAATGGGGCAACTGGGGTCTGGCCCCTGCTGGCCCCGGCTTGGCCGCAGGCCTGACCCAGGACGACCTTTCTGTCTCTCTGCTGATAAGAAATCTTTGTCTTCTTGATTTTTTATTAAGTCCATAGCATTTGCATGAGCGATATCAAACAAATCCTGAACATCACTTTCAAATTGTTTTTTCCTTTGTCTACATAAATCACTTTCACGGTTTTTAAATTTTTCCAGATTCCTCCGGTCTTCATAAAGTTTTTTAAATTTTTTAATTCCAAAGGTGAGATCATGGGTTGGGATGCTAGCTTTCTTCCAAAAAACTAAGCACTCATCAGTGACAAGTGATGCACTTTCGTTTAAATTTAATCGCACTAATCACATGTTATAAAATAAAACACTCAGTCATCTTTCGATGGCCATTTACTGCCAGTCATTACGTTCTTTAATTCACCAACTAAAAAAAAATTGTTGTGTGACATTTTATCAACACAGCAGTAGCTACAGCAAAAATAATAAGAGAATAACAACTGATTAAACTATGCCACATTCGCAATCCTAAATGAGAACTGTGAAATGTCCGCATGCAGTTGGCGCTTAACACTTGTTTCCCGCCATAGGCATAATCTGGCGGGGGGCAAGGGGGGCATTTCCCCCCCAGTTTTTTCAGAAAAGAGGCAAAAACATACTTTTTCCCATACAATTTTGGGTTGCTTTTATTTTTATTTTTTCACCCCACTAGTTTATGCTATATCTAACCCCCAAGTTACGACTATGTTTCCGGCTTCCGGCCATATGTTGAAAGTTCAAGGTCAATGCGGCATGTGTTAGTATTGTCCAATCGTCCTGCAATATTATGCTGTTTGATACCTCATAAGACTAAACAAAAGTAGGGGTGCAGCATTAAAAATGTGAACTTTTTTCCATGTTAGTAAGATCCACCCTAATATATACACTGAAGTGCCAGAAAAACTGGCTGTAAGTTTCAGCTCAATTATGTGATTCCTTCATGGTGTTGCAATTTTTACAAACATGAGTACTAAAAAACTATATACATATATGTATTATATACATATATGTATAATATACACTGAAGTGCCAGAAAAACTGGCACACCTACCTAATATCGTGCAGCCCCCCTCCGTGCGCATGCCAAAGTGCCGCAACACGACGTGGCATGGACTCGACTAATGTCTGAAGGTATCCTGGAGACAATTCACACCAGGAATCCTGCAGGGCAGTCCACAAATCCATAGGAGTGCGAGGTGTTGGAGATCTCTTCTGAACAGCACGTTGCAAGGCATCCCAGATATGCTCGATAATGTTCATGTCTGGCGATTTAGGTGGCCAATGGAAGTGTCTAAAGTCAGAAGAGTGTTCCTGGAGCCACTCGGTAGCAACTCTTGATGTGTGGGGTGTCGCATTATCATGCTGAAATTGTCCAAGTCCGTCGGAATGCACAATGGACATGAATGGGTGTAGGTGATCGGACATGATGCTTACGTATGTGTCACCTGTCAGAGTTGTCTCTAGACGTATCAGGGGTCCCATATCACGCCAACTGCACACGCCCCATACCATCACAGAAGCTCCACCAGCTTGAACAGTCCCCTGTTGACATGTAGGGTCCATGGATTCATGAGGTTGTCTCCATACCCGTACACGTCCATCCGCCTGATGCAATTGGAAACGAGACTCGTCAGACCAGGCAACGTGTTTCCAGTCATCAACAGTCCAATGGCGGTGTTGGCGGGCCCAGACGAGGCGTAAAGCTTTGTGCCGTGCAGTCAACAATGGTAAACAAGTGGGCCTTCGGCTTCGAAAGCCCATATCAATGATGGTTCGTTGAACAGTTCGCACGCTGACACTTGTTGATGCCCCAGCATTGAAATCCGCGGCAATTTGAGGAAGTGTTGCACGTCTATCTCGTTTAACGATTCTCGTCAGTCGTCGAAGGTCCCGTTCTTTCGAGATCTTTTTAAGGCCGCACCGCAGTCGGGGATTTGATGTTTTACCGGATTCCTGATATTCACGGTATACCCGTGAAATGGTCGTACGCGAAAATCCAAATTTTGTCGCTATCTCGGAGATGCTATGTCCCATCTCTCTTGTGCCGACTATAACGCCACGTTCAAAATCACTTAAATCTTGATAACCTGCCATTGTAGCGGCAAGAACCGATCTAACAGCTTTGCCAGACATCTCTTGTCTTATATAGGCGCTGCCGACCGCATCGCGTTACGCTGATTGGTTGCAAAGCTCCGTTATTTGCATACGCACGCCTGTACCGGTTTTTCTGGCACTTGTATATATATATATATATATATATATATGGCCTGCAAAAGGGTTGCTGGTATCTAACTGGAAGGAGACCCACACGCTGAACGTATGTGACGATGTGTGGAACCGGCCAGGCCAGTAACCTAGTGTCCTACCCCGCCTTCAAGTGGTGCAGGCTGAGCTTTCTATTTATGTGGCAAATTAATATTTGCTACACGGATAGAAAGGCGGAAGGGGAGGGCAAAATTTCCCAACCAATCTAGCCAGCATGAAGAAATGTTGACACACCAAAAACCATGGCCCCTAGTCTCCAGGTGCTGGAGGGTTACCTAGCGTAGTCACCAAAATCCCTCGAGTAACATGGGGTACTTGATGAGTCGAGGAATGATTCAAGGTTACCATATGCCTTCTAACTCATATATTTATCTTTTTTTTTTGGAATTTGAAGGAATCTCTCTAAGGTGTTTCATTTATATTTTCCAAGCGTCCATGTTTGTTTAATAATCAAGACAGTATTCAAAGGAAATGGACATTGTGGAGGGATTGCAAAAAGGCACGCAAAATTTTATTCATGATTAATACACGTATTACCTTCAATGGAATAAAGAGGAGGCACGATATTTGAAATGTAGAATTGGAAAGTGTTCTGGCTGAGGTGTTTTTAAAAATATTTTTAAATTAACGAAACGCTATAGCCATGTGTATGACATTAAACAGGGTAATAAATTGAGATTTCAGCAAGCTTAATTGAAAGAAGCAGCAACAACACCGAAGCCACTGAAGTCATTATATAATACTGGTGCAGAAAAGTAAGTTTAATTTTAGATTTAAGCATATATCGGTTAATTCTTTTTTTTAATTACTTATTTCTTTTTACTTATTAATGCATTCAATTTATGTATTGAAATTACCCCTAAGTAAAATTCCGTGGTTTAAACTGCAAATTTAATATAGTAAGATATAAATAAATTCAGGCAAACGAACTTTTCATCATCATGGTTGTCTTCATTACAACTGTGACGTCAGACGATTTTTGGCGATGTTGGTGAGAACTTTGGGTCATTTTACTTAGGCAACCCCAATTGAAGCCCTGTGCTATTCGGAGGATTTTGGGGTCTACGCCTGGTTCCCGTGCTGGAGTGCTCCTGATCAAGGCAGCGGTCAGTGTGGCATGAAAGCAGGGGGTGCTAAGAATCACTGGAATGGCCCAGGCTGCCGTTTGTTATTGACCTTGGCTACGTTTAATGGACGATCCCTTGCTTCTGAAGCAAAACTTCAGGAATTGGAAGAACTTGACAAGATCAAATGGGACATTGTAGGACTCAGTGAAGTTAGAAGAAAAGGTGAAGAGTTGGTGGAACTTAAAAGTGGACATTTGTTTTATTATAGAGGAACGGAAACTGGAAGAACAAGTGGTGTTGGCTTCTTAATCAACAAAAGAATTAAAGACTACCTTCTTGAAGTCGAAAGCACGTCAGATCGAGCAGCGAGGCTCGTTGTTCAACTAACCCAGCGATACCAACTTCAGATAGTACAGGTATATGCACCAACATCAAGCCATACCGACGAAGAGGTTGAAGAATTTTATGAAGAAATCAAAGAGTTACACACCAAAGGGAAACAACATATCAAGCTCATCATGGGGGATTTCAATGCAAGAATTGGACAACAGGAACAAGGAGAGACATCGGTTGGTAAATACGGATACGGGGAAAGGAATGAACGTGGCGATCAACTCATCGAATTTGCAGAAGCTGAAAATCTTAGCATCATGAATTCATTTTTTAAGAAGAAACCGCAAAGAAAATGGACATGGAAACACCCAAATGGGGGAACTAGCGAAATTGACTATATCCTGGCAAACAAGAAATCAATTATTGAAGATTGCAGTGTACTGAACAGATTTAATACTGGAAGTGATCATCGAATGGTGAGATGTAAAGTGCACTTAAATACTAAATTAGAACGACAGAAGCTCATTAGGAAACAAGTAAGTAAGAGGGTGGATTTAAAGAAATTAAAAGAAAATACCGAGGCATTCAAGTTGGAATTAAAAAATCGCTTTTCTGCACTGGAAGGACTTATTGATGAAAGTGATATCTCAGAAGCAAATGAAAACATTGTTAAGACAATAGTTGAAACTGCTGGGGAAATTGGTGGTGTAACCTGTAAAAAGCACAATAGCAAATTATCTGAGAAGACGAAACAGCTCATGAAAAGGCGAAGAGATATGAAGGTGGACAATCAAAATACCAGTTCCAGGATTGAGTACATAGAACTTTGTAAAACTCTGCGCAAAAGCATGAAAGAAGACATAAGAAAATTCAACTGTGAGCTAGTAAGGAAAGCCATTGAAAATAACAAGAGCCTTAGGGTTGTTAAAGGGAGTTTGTCTATTGGGAAGAAACACATCATTGCATTAAAAGGAGAGGATGGCACCGTAACAAGAAATAGGGAAGAAATACTTAGAAGAGTTGAAGAATTCTACAAAAATCTATACGAAAGTAACAGTGGATTAAACGAAGACATTGAAATAGTCGAAGGAACAGCTCCTAAAATCTTAAAAGAAGAAGTATCATTTGCAATAAAAAATATAAAG
>QLNU02015360.1:54891578-54924380 GCA_006491805.2 Dysdera silvatica
GAAAAAAACAAACAAACCATGACGAAGCACCATGAAGAAATTATCTGTTTTTATTGAAATTAAATGTACATCCAGCACATACGCAGGTAAGGAAATGATAAACAATTCAAGGCCGTAGGACCTATCAATGGCTAGGAATTGCACATTGAATGTTCAAATCAATAGTTGATTAAATCCACACTGGCGGCGATGCATGATTCGATGCGTCTAGGCAAGGAGTGATAAAAGTTCCTAGATTCATCCTGCGACACAGTCTGCTAGGCTAACTTGTTATTCCAGATCTGCGACATTTTGCGGTACTCTAATCTTACGGCCTGCCATGTCCCTTACATGTTCGATTGGCGAAAAGTCTGGTGACCTTTCTGGCCAAGGAAGAGTATCAACAGTACAGAGGCTGCTCACAGATATGCAAACCGTATAGGGGCAGGCTGTCGTATGAGATAGCACCTCACACCATCACACTAGGGGTAATGGCTGTGTGCCTGTGTAAAACAAAGGGTAGTTGGGACTGCTATCCCTGCCATCTCCACACACACGGATCCGATGGTCATCTGCTCCAAGACTGAAGCGGGATTCATCGTTGAACACTATGCGATACTAATCTGCTGGCAGCCACGATGACCGGCTACGACACCACTCCAGACGACTCTGTTGATGGTGTGGGGTTAAAGGCAGACGTCTTAAAGACCATTGTGAGGGTAACCCCACCTCAGCCAAGCGTTGTAAGATGGTAGAAGGTGCCACGGGTGGTATGGAATAGACTGTAGCACGTTGGATGGCGGACAATGATGCCGTTGGGTCAGCTTGAGATTGTCGCATAACAAACTGATCTTGCCTCGAATTCGTGCACCTTGGCCTTCCAGAGCCTTTGTTCAGCCGATAAGTTCCTTGCGGCAACCATTGCTGCCAACACCTTTCCACAGCAGTGTCCGTACGGTGCAGGTGGCGGCATATTACTCGGTAGGACCAGCCAGCTTCAAGCATCCCGACTATGCGACCACGTTCGAAGTCATCCAATTGGTTATAAGGTCCTCGACAACGTCGTAACGGCATTATTGGTTGCGTCTCCAGGGAACTGCAACGCCGACAACGATAAAAATAAACCGTTCGCAAATTTTACCTCTTATACGATGATAGTTGCGCAGTAGAAATGCGCGCTATGATCGAACTTACCACTCATTGGCTTTGAAAATTTAATCATTTGCATACTTGGTCTAAAGGAATTTGCATGCGAAATTTCGAGATGATCGGATTATTTTTTAGGGGCGCTACGTTTTTTTTTTGGAAAAGAATGTATATATGACCAAGGTTAGTTGGAAATCGAATTCAAACCAAGCGAGTCAGAAGGCGATGATTATATTCATTGGATTACTGAAGCGCTCATACTAGAATATAAGTTGCAATACCTACTTTCATAAATTTCGTGCCGTCAATTGTTTTTCCGATGAGATTTTCACATTTTTGTTTTGTATAAATTTAAATCAGTCTACCGAAAACAGACTATCTTTCAACTTGGGACGGGTTTCTTCCAAACCACCAGTATGTTCGAGAATCTCAGAAAACATAGAAAGCGCAATTTTAATTTCTTCTAAATTTTTTGAAGTAAATAACACGATCGTTTTGATATATCTAATAAAATAAAATTGATCGCTTTTATATCTAAGCGTGATATTCATATTTACGAGAAACCTGTCGTGCATAATTTGAGAACCACTGGTCTATGATATTTAAATTTGTATCCAAGGAAATCAAACTTAACCACATAGCATACATATTTTCTTCAGTTCAACATTTAAATTCACAGCCCTGTGGTGGTGCAGTGATAACGTGTTTTCCTAACTTGCGATTATCGCGGATTCGACTCCCAACTGTGAAAAAACATGCTTACCGACTAACTGTTCATCGGAGTCCAGCGTTTGGTTCCCTAGGCGTTGAGAGGTTCTGATTTTTCGGAAATTTTTGGGTCACGGCAGAGCATGACTCTTGGGTGGTAAAACTCAAAACAGAAAAATTGAACGATATAGCTATAATATATATATATATATATATATATATTAACAACAATGAGCTACTTTCATCAGAACCAGTTGCCCAGTTTCAATGAATAATTTTATTTTAGGTAGAATGCATTTCAATATATACAAAATGAAAAAAGAGAATGTAAGATGAAAATCACCACCATGTGTACATTATGCCCGGGCAGTAATGGGAAAAGACTTTCACATCTGACGATGACCAAGATGCCCAGGTTTTCTCGAATCGAACATCCTTCACCCTTCGTCTACATTATATCCCTCTCCCACATAGCATCTTGCAAATTACAAAAAACAAACACATTCCCAGCCATCTACAATAAAAACAATACATTGACTATATACGAAAATAAATTGATATCATATAGACTAAATTAAGAAAGTAATAAATGTGATAATCATAAATTAATCAAATATAAATGCAACTCTTCTTAAATGAAGAAAATGAGTGCATATGTTTTAAATTATCAGGAAGCGCATTCCACACCCGGGGCCCTTGTGAGCCCAAGCGGGCCGAAGCAATATTTGTTCTTGCCCTACTAGGTCAATAATAAAGTTCGCTATAAGATACATATCCATGTCTCGGCCTGTGTGGCCATATAATGTCAATATCGGTATTATTTCTAACAAACTTACATATAAATAATGCAAATTTAAATTTTTGCTTGTTAGTATTCCAGACTGCAAAATTACTATGCTATTAATATTTTTCTTAAGTGTCAAAAGACGACATTTAGTTTTCCTTGGTTTAATGAGATAGTTTATGCTGAATAACCTGACAAGATGATTGATATCTTTATTAATTATAGCAAGTAGAGGTTAATATCCCTTTTAAAAGCACTAGTATTGTCAGCGTAACAAATTAGTTTTAAGCGAGTAGATAAAACGAATATATTATTAATATAAAAATTAAACAATAAAGGAGCAAGTAATTGAGCCCTGAGAGACCCCACAAAGTGTAGTCTTTAGTGTGAAGGGGAAAACTCCGATGCTCACAAGCTGCTCTCGATTTGTTAAATAATTCACAAGCAAACCATTAGCAATACCACGAATGCCTGTTAATTGAAGTTTATACAGTAACCTTTTGTGGTTTATGGTGTGAAAAGTTTCGGATAGATAAAAAAAAGCCACTCCAATTGTTGATTGTTTATCATTTATTGATGATTAAATGTAATCCAATATCGTAAGGTGCGCCTATTCTGTTGATTTATTTTTAGAGAAAACTATTATTTTTTATATTAATTATAAAACTCTAGTTAAAAATTGGAAAGTATCTTATATAACAATATCTCCAAGATTTTATCGAATTCATTGAGAACTGAAATTGATTTGTAATTGGGGATTTCTGATTTACGCCCATGTTAAAGATAGGAGTTACAAACGCGGTTTGGAATCTCGAGGGACAACTACGGGTGGAGAAGATAAAAATATAAATATGAAGCAGAGGTACTCTGATAGAGTTTGCAATATATTTAACAATTAATGAATGGATCTGGTCATGTCTAGGTTCCTTTTTACTGTCAAAGATTAAGATAGCCAATAAAAGTTCAGAATCGTTTAGATTATGAAAATATAACGCATTAGATATATTATAATTCTGACAACTTTCCATATAGTTATCTATGGTGGTCTGTTCAGTACTAATAAAAGAATAAGGAAAATCAACAAAATAGGTATTGAATTTTTCAGCTAGCTGTTTATGGTCATAAAGTGGGCCGTCAATGGTATGTTCAAAGATTCGATAAAATTTATAATAGAACGTTTACGTCCAAGTAATTCATTTATCGATAACCACAATTTTTGGATTTGAATTAACAGAGGGACTAGTACAAGTTAGGGGTTCAGTCCGCCAACTTTTGCGCAGCTATGACAATCCACCGCGATTCTGCCAAGTACGGCAACCCCGCTGCAATTCTACCATTTTGAAAAGCCAAATTTTTTTGGTAAGGGAAAAATGCTTAAAAATTGTAATAATTGGAAAAAAATCGATTATAACAGTTCGCAAACAATCCTCCGTTAACGGGAAAACACATCTTTCCTCTCTTATATGAAAGTAATTTTTCTTAACACGATATATCTATAAAATAACGTAAAGCGGGTAAAAAGTTATTTTATTACATTAGCCTGGCTTTCGGCTGTTCCATTGGACAGCCATCATCAGATGCAGAATGAAAATGATATCGAGCATCGAATACAAATATTTAAAATAAAGTAAATAATCGTGATGCGTGCAGGTATAAAGATCAATGTGTCGTTGTATAAAACTTAAAGACCATTATATACGACATTAAAATGATTGCGAAAATAGAAAAAAATGTATAGTGTGTAGAAATAAAATAGTTGTAAATGAATAATATTGTTGTTGGAGTCAAGGCAGGGCTTTAAATAAGTATTGCCAAGCATTTCTTTTGTGGATGTGTTGTTCGGCATTACAAATAACTAAATGTTGGCTAAATATCTCTATAGCCTCTCTGAACTTTAAACTTTCCTCAATTTTATCAGCTGGGACCAGTATTTTGGTATGCTGAAACAGTAAAACGGCATCGTTTGTGTGTACGAACTGTGCGAGGCTAGTGTCATTTCTGTTAAATCTAATGTCAGCCTTGTGTTCTTTTATTCTGGTGTGTAATGGTCTGAGTGTGCTACCAATGTAATGCGTGCAAGTGTTGGTTGTGTTGTTGAGTATGGGTATGGTATAATTCTCTAAGCAGAATGTTGGCGCATATCTTTTGGAAACAAGTGGCCGGAAGGGAGGTGGATCCAAAGGCTTGTGGGTTTTGACGGTGAAAAAAATCCTAGGCATGCCATAGTGCCTAGGAGGTTTCAAGACATGTTTCAACAGTGTGTATACTGCAGGAGATTTCTTCAATTCAGTCATAGTTCGGATAAGCGTAAAGGATAATAGTAAAGGGTCTTTGTTGACAAGTGTACATGAAAGTGATACAATGGTAGCATCTGCCTGGCTTATGAAATCTTCGTTGTTCATTATGACAATTTCATTTGTTTTATCCGCCTTAAGGAAACGTAAGTTGGGGTTGTTCTTCAACGTTCTAATTGCTTTTAATGCTTGATTATCATCGTTGGATGGTCTTTTGTGCGTATATTTCATAGTGGCACGAGTAACAACCCAGCGCGTTGCCTTTCGTTGGTGCTTGGGAAGAAATGAAATGTCATGTTCTGCCTGTTGTACAATGTCTTTGAAAGATAGTTTTGGAGTAGGGTGCACAAAAGATGGTCCTTTAGCTAATACTCTCTTCTTCACATCTGAGAGTGAGTGACGTGAGTAGTTTCGAAAACCATATCCACTAGGGTGGTTTTGTTGAACATCATTGTGCGTACTGCATCCTGGGAGTAGAGCGGAAAGTTTTTTATTAAGCTTGTGGCTGTGTGCAACATTTTGATGTCGAACTCTTGCAGCTGAGTTTGAGTCAATTCTTTAGAAAGAGTCGTAATTTGCAGCAAGCTTCAGGTGGAAAGTGTAGAGTTCTTCTTTAACACGAGCGATTTTTAATCTCAATTGTTTGATGACATCACGAAGTAAAGATATTTGACATTTGTGTAAAATCTTGGACATTTTTTGGGAACAAGGTAGATTGGTGGATACTCTGATGAAATTGGGAACAACCCTGAGGTTTCTGCATTTAATAAGGAAGTTAAGACGAAGCAAATTTTTTCCTTTGATAAGTCGTAAACGATGAAAACGATTGATGTCCGACGACATGTTGATGGTATAGCCTGTTTTTGGCGATAGAAGAGATAAGTAAAGTAATTTTTCTTGTATAAATTTTTGTATTTTTACGTTTGTTTATGTTTTTTGACCGTGGAGCTGATTTGACTGCAGAACTGTTAATCCTGTTAAGTGGCTTAAGTTAAGTGGGTCCTGTTAAGTTAATTGTTAAGTGGGGAGGGCTGCCCACCACACTCCCCGCTCACGAAAAACATGAATACATCGCGCCACCGCAATCTCTTGAATTTGTAAAGCCTGCAATAGTGAAAATAGCAACATTCACAGCAACAAAGCTTCAAAACATACCTCTATTAACAAAAAAAATGTTTTTTTTTTCCAAAATGACAGAACCGCGGTACATATACCAGAGATGTGCAAAATTGGTCACTAACCGAATCAGTCTGACGATATATATAATTAGTCTTGCCTGTTTTTAGAGATGGATGGTACAGTTAATTAATTCAGTCAATGAACGATTTTTCCTATCTCTAACATATACGTGTTCGTGATGGCGAGTTCTGAAAAAGTCGCCAACATTTACAGTAATCTGTATTAGCGCCAGTAAAATATTAATAATCCATGGCCTTCTTATACGTCTACTTTTTAAAATTCTAATCATTAGAATCCAAATTATGTATAAGGATTTAAAAATGAAAAAGAAACGATGAGCATCATTTGCATTATTAGCATTTAAGGTTAGGGACAGTCAGCAGAATCCATCACTTCTTCAAATGAGGTTAGTATCGTGACTGAATGTTCAAGTGAGTGAGTATAGTGACTGAAAATTCTCTGATAAAAAATACATTTCTGTGGTTATGAGTGCTTAGATTATGAACATTAAAAAAAAAAAAAGAAGATCGGCAGGTGATCACTCAGTTGGAAGTCAATAATTCCCCAAATTCGTGTAATTTAGATTTGTTATACATAGATCCAAAATTGAATGAGAATATGGTGTAATTCTAGTACGTGATGTAATAGTACATACACATCCGTAAGATTGAATGGTATCTAAGAATCTATTTGAAACTGGACTTTAAATATACCAAATTTATATTAAAATCACTCAAGAGAACTATTTCAGCGCCCAAATCACAGATAAAATCGATAATTCGCTGCAGAAAATCGAAAAATTTCCAGATATTTCCATTAGGTGGCCTATAAATCGGTTACATAATAGCCATGTGAAAGTATAGTGACCAATTCAATATCTGGGTAGATACCTCTCAGTTTGGAATAATTGTAAATGACAGCTGATAGTGAACAAGATCGCCCTCCATTAACACGACTCTCTTTATATTATTTCGTAAGTTCTACATTTAATGGAATAATACGGAGTTTCACCAGGAGATTCCATAACAAACAGTTATTTCGACACTGGCGTAAGGTTTAAAAACACGACGTTTCGGGAGCCAACTGCTCCCTTTGTCAAGTGAAGGCAGAATGAAGAGTTCGTGAAAGTCCTAAGCTTATATACCCGCATGTTGGGAATCCCCATCTGACGTCATCTGATGGGACAGTTCTGACTGGGAAACCCCAAACGGGAAACAATCACCGGGAACCCCCGCACCCGATGACGTCAGACGATCACCCCAAGCTCGAGGTTTGGCAAAACGTAGGTTTTGCGATGTTTATTGCACGACTCCTCAAACCGTAGGTTTCCCATGATTCCAGAAAAAGTCTACTCCCCAGATTCGTCACATTCTGATGTAATACTTTCATCGAATGCCAATCTGGTTCGTGACCCTCCCTGAAGACATGTTCAGCCAACTGGTTTGAATCGTCTCCCCTAGCTACCGCACGCATATGCTCCTTCCCTCGTAGACGTATCGATCTTCCCGTCTGTCCAACATACACCTTGTCACAGTCTCCACACGGTATTTGGTAAATAGCACCAGATTTTTCCTCCTCAGGGACGCGATCCTTAACTTTAAGTAATAGATCACGCAGGGTGTAGACAGGTTTGTAGTAGGTCTTAACATTCACACAACTGAGAATTCGAGACAGCTTTTCTGAGACACCCGCCACATATGGCAAAACCACTGATGTCTTCCTAGTCTCATCCTCTACATTCCTGTTTCCACCACTAACACCACATTGGTTACGAGCGATAAATTTAGTCGGGTAACCGTTCTTTTTCAACACGCTTTTGTTGCGTCGTAATTCAACATTGCGAAGGTCATCATTACAACAATGTGTAAAGGCTCGTCGGTGCAAGGCTCTAATGACAGATGCTTTTTGTGATGCCAGGCTATGAGAACGAAAGTCAAGATACCTATCAGTATGTGTTGCTTTTGCATATTTATTAAAAAATTAGGATACAACCACGTCTCTGAGATACAAATAATATCTACAAATATTTTAATAGAGGATATTAAATGTTGTAATAAAGTTGTGTTGTTATTAAGACTACAATCTTTTACATCTATAAATAATATACCACTATTGGATATGACGGATTTGGATAATTCTGAAAGTGGACACTAATGGTCAATAAAATTATCGCCAGGGTCCAGAGATGTGGAAATCTCTATATTTCAGAAAAGACAGAAAGAGAGAGAAATAAACTGTATAACAGAACACGAAAAAACATCTTTTTTAAGTATTAATCTCAACTGGGCGTGCTCAAGCATAAACAAACAAACCATGACAATGGCAATACACATTCCCACAAAAATTTTTTTTACCACATTTTGATAATCAGAAAATATATCAGAATTGTATATCGCATGAATATTTCAAACCAAATATAAGATAGTTTATCGCACCACGAACCAGAATATATGAACACTCCAGGCGATCTTCAATCGTGAAACATAACAAAATTAAGGTTACAAGGACACTCAGTAACTTGACATGGCATCACGTGAGAAGATCAAGAAAGAAATACTGACTGTATAATCAGGTATTTCACTAGGTAGCCATACTCGGGCAATCCCATTACAGTCAGAACAGTTCAGTGGGCTTTTATGGCGCAAGGCCCTCCATAATTACAAGACCGGGAAAAAAGGGAAAAGATCCGTATAAAAGGCGACAAAAAGCATAACATATAAAGTAAGTCCTCAAACAAAGATATAATTGTCGTCTATAAAATCTACAAATAATTTGATAAAATATGATCAGAGAATGCAAATACGAAAATACATATACAGGGTGTAACTGAATGGTCAGAATCTTAAAGTGCAATAACAATAGTAATAATAATAATAATAATAATAATAATAATAATAATAATAGTATCCATCAAGACGAACAATATTAGATATGGAACTTGGGGTCGTAAACCACTTACAATGCCAGTTCGAAAACCGTTCAGCGTGTACAAATATTTACAACCATTGCATAAGAGGCACAAAATACAACTCAGGTTAGCTGATCCGGTGCGTAGGCGATTAGGGTATCGCATCTTGTATCTCTCAGGCATTGGTTGTAAATATCTGTAGATGCTGGACGGTTTTTGAACTGGCGCTGTAAGTGAGTCACGACCCTAGATTCCATATCTAATATTGTTCGACTTGATGGGTTCTGTCACCCCCTTAAAATTCTGACCATTAATTCAGTTACACCCTGTATAGCGAAAAGTAAGAACATGGTTAACCAAATCCATCAGCTCAATACTTTCGAATATCAAAAATGGTCCTTAGAACCTTCCGATCGCCGTTTTCAGAAATATAAAAAATTCTTCCCAACTGAGTCCAGTATTGCAGACCTCTAGCTCTGAAATCGTTGTAAGTTTGTTTTCTGATATGCGCAAGACCCTCAGGAATCACCAATTTCGTTCTCTTTTTATAAACGTATTCCCGTATATAAACGTTTATTTTTATAAATAAAATCTCTTTTGGTCATTTTTATGAATGTCATTATCATTGATCGGTCTGGAACGTCGGTCAGAGGTTAGTCCACCTGGGCCACACAAACGATGGACATTCGCAAAATCCGTCGGCAGAAGACTGGATTTTAATCTATCATTCAAAACATCAATTACAGTAGTATATGGATTCTCATCTTCCTGTTTCTTTAGCCCATGGATGATCAAGCAGAGCCGCCTTTCATACTGATGCTCCTCCTCATCTTCACATTCTAGAGTGTCCAGAGATTTTTCACTATGAAGCACACGCTTATCCAGCCCTGAAAAATGGATAATCCACTTACCTTCAAGCTCAGCGATCTCAGCCTCTATTTCGATTGCAAGTTCACCATTAATAGAGGCAGAAGGCTCCCGCCACCAGCAATGCCGCCAGTGGACCGCCTGTCATCTTCATTAAGATCATCGTAAACTGAGTTCTTTAATCAGGTAATTCACGCGACCACTGCTAACGCAGATTTGATATTTCCTCAGAATATGAACGAACCTGAGCTACCAGGTTTGTTGACGATTTGCTGGACGGATATTTTTCACCCATGGCCATATTCAAATCACGGAACTGCGTCAGTAGTAAAATATTCAAACCATTACTGTATCACAAAATTAGAATACAAATATTGCACATACTATACACTAACCTTATCTCAACAATAATGAAACAATAACAAAACATGAACGCGCTCGAAGTATTTCGCACTAACAGCGGGAGTAGAAAAATTTATGACCACACATACTTGTGACCTCTAGTGGATTTTCCAAGTTTTAAACAAGATTTTCGCAGTTTTTAAAAACCCTTTAAAACTGTGAACGTTGTCAATTTCATGGAATTCTCTCTCTCTCTCTCTCTATATATATATATACATATATTCCAGTTTTAAAAAAAGATGAAATTCGTTTTTCGCTTACTGAAATACCCGCGTTTATACTTCTTTTTAATTGCTCAGAAAAAAAAAATGCAGAATGTTGTTGGTTTTGCCTTGTAGGACGAAAACTGGAGTTGCAGTATTAGATAACCACAATTTTTGTTCGATTGAGAATTAATTTTTTTTCCTAATGCAGTTGAAAATGCCTGTAAATTGATTTAGATGCACTTAATATTTAAATGCGTGTACTTTTCATTCTTATATTATAATATTTGGTTGTAAAAAACTGTAAATTAAAATTTCTTTTGGTCTCTGCTCGTTTGCCTGCAAGAGAAAGTACGGATGTTAGTTCGAAACTTTAGCTAATAGCTATTTTAAAAAGATATCGCTTCTCATTTGTTATAAAAGACCCAAATGGGAAAAGAAAGTGATTAAGGTTTGATCATTTATTATTTGGGCATTTTTAATATTTGAAATTGAAAATACAAAGTTAGAATCGCAAATGTAATTCTGTGGTAATGTAAAGTGCAACCATCCGTTGCACTTGGATGCAGGATATGACATGAGATCATTTAAGCAAATGTACATATTTGGAGATTATATTTTATGTGTTTTTAATTTCTAGTGAGGCGTAAAATTACAGGATCATGTTATTCTGTAAAACTTATATTTTTTTCATAGAATAGTAAAATTCCAGAGAAGCAGTAATTACTTTGCATTAATTAATTTTTCGAATATTTTAAGCAATTAAGCAAATTATATAACCTAGATTATAAAATGGAAATATTTCTGTATGACTCTAATAATATATTTAATATCTTTTGTATAAATTTAGTGATAATATATCTACTAGAAAATTCGTCTGCAGTTTCAGAAAAATGTTTGCCATGTGTCCTTTTTAAACATTATATTTTGATGCTCATGAATTTATGGATATTCCAGAGTAACTTATTGTACTAAGTCAGAATCTTCGTAGGTTGAGCGGGTGTGTAAATGCATTGGGGAAAGGGCGAGAAGTTTGGAGGTCACGGCAAGATGTCGGTCACGCCTCATTACGTAGTTTTGGTGCAAAATAAATGAATGGAAATTTATTTCGTAATATGAAATAATACAGTAGGAAGAACGTGCTTTTTTTCAAGAAAAACTATGTTATTAAGAAGTTAACGATACATAAACTTGCTTTTTTTTAAAGTTTTTACGCATACATTACGTAACATCAATGCATAAATTACCCTTTTTTATTTTTAAGATATTATTATCCTCACATGGATAACATAATTATCGAAATGTCTATGGTATTACCTTGGTATTAATAGTTAGCGATATAAAATAAAAAATTCCATTTATATGTAATACCTAACCAATGACCTCAAGCATGTACAACAGGGCTAAATAATTATTAGTTCTACGGTACCGTGGGGTGATAACGTGTTTATCTGTCACATAGAAAATCTGAGTTTTAATTTAAGTGATGACGAGCTCTTAAAATTTCTATTTATCTATAATTTGGAAAGTTTGAACTTTACGTTTTTAGACGGAGGATGTATTTTTCATTAGCTCGTTGTCTGATTTAGCGAAGTGTCAAATCGTTTGATGATCGAATCACTGAACAAGACTTCTCGTCTATAACAGATGGGCAAGAACGTTCATTCATTCATTTAAAGAACGATCCGGCACAACTATAGTCTGATTTACTCTAATACACTCCAAAGCTTCTTCCATTACCTTAATAACTTAAACTCACATATAAAATTCACATACGAAACAGAACAGAACAATAAACTCCCTTTCCTAGACGTTCTTGTACACAGATCTCACGATAACTCAATCTTCACCTCAGTTTACCGTAAACCCACACATACAGACAGATATCTCGATTTTAAATCGCATCATCCAACATGCCACAAAGCTTCCGTTGTTAAAACATTAAGTCTTAGAGCGAATTCTCACTGCAGTAATGAAACACTTTCAAACACAGAAACAAAACACATACACACGGCACTTAAAAATAATGGATACCCTAAACGATTCATTCTCAGAAACTGTAGACCCAATAGTACATCTTTAAACAATACATCTCACACCCGCATATCTATTCCATATATTCACGGCATTTCCGAAACAATCTCTCGCATCCTTAAAGAGGCAAATATCAAAACATTCTATTCCCCTGTCACAACACTTCGCAAACAACTTACAAAAGTTAAAGACCCAGTTCCACCAGAAGATCTCACAGGCGCCATATACCAAATACCATGCAAAGACTGCAACAAACATTACATAGGACAAACAAAAAGAATGATCAAAACAAGAAAAAAAGAACACAAACAAGCACTCGCGAAAGGAGACATAGCCTCACGTCTGGCAGAACACGCTTTACAACACGGACACGAACCCGACTGGGACTCAACAAAAATACTACACCGTCACATCACAAACAAGAATAGTAGACTCTTCTTAGAATCTTGGGAAACTTACAAACTACACGGGAAAGCCATTAATACATCACAACCACTTCCAGAAACTTATAAACAACTCTTACTCTGAAATGTATGAGACATCCCCAAATTAGGTAACCCGCAGTGTGGGTTTCTCATTGGTCCCTATTGGGGTTCTTCCATGATTCTATTGGAGGCCTCCCATTGGTTCTCATTGGGTTTTCCCATTCTGCGGGACTACTCTGATGAAGGGTTTTCCAGAAATTTCAAGTATAAAAAAGAGACAGAAACATAACATCGTCATTACTCCTGATGAAGGACTGCTGCTGATGCGTCCGAAAGCTTGAGTGATCTTTTTCATTGCTATTTTACCAGTGTTTAACCTTTTGTATGTAAATATAGTCTGATTATTATTTCATTCCAAACTTTTGAATCAAAAGACGCGTCGAAATTCCAGCGCCGTGTGTTAAACGATTGTAGCCTTTTTCAGCAGTTCTTATAAATTAATTGCAAAATGCCTGCCCTTACTCTGTTTTCAGTTGTGTTAATCTGATGTGTAGTCTGCTTTATATCTTAAGCCATTGCAATATATTGAAACGCACTTGTTTTAAGCGTCAAACTTGTATATTTATTGATACCTTTTTTGCGCCCGATATGCGTCTTTTTCTAAAATTTTAAGGCAAATGCATTGCGAAAAGACACGTAAATATTTCATTAAAACTCAAATGCTTTAAAACTTTTAAATCTGAACGAAGATGCAAAGAGGGAATCTCTGTACATGTGGATATCTGGAATTTAATGGATATAAAAGTCATAAATCCGAGCTTATAAGAAGCAGATGGAAGAAATATTAAATAATTAAAGCAATTCGAATATGCACAAAATTTAAATTAGTAAGTTAATGTTATTTTCATTAGCTCCTATTCGTTCGCGCATACAATGAACGCATCACTACGTTTGTTGAAAAGTAAAAGTAAAATGTTAACGAGAAAGAAAACTCATAAAAACACTCCACAGGTTTTTCTACAACTTTACACTTGACTTACACGAATTCTAGCCGTTTACGAGTTCTGTGGCAAAATGTATTTCGTAAACCTATAAAAGATTCCCATTTCAGATTCAAAGGGTAGTTCGGAAGAAAGCCAGCTTACACTGAGCCGAAAGTCTACGTCTAAGACGAATAACCTTACCAATAAGACCAGTAGTGGTTGAACCTTAAAGAATACAACTTTACAGCGAAGGCTTATACCAGAAATTTCTAGAATTCCTGAAGAAATAGAATGCCAGTGGTTTAATTTTCATTCCACGCATCCTGGGCTGCTTTTCCTCAGGATCGATAGTCACTCACGAGAGGACATTCGTAGCACATAAACGCTTTCCAGTACTGACTAAATTTGTATTACATTCATGTCCTCTTCATTGAGATGGCAAATAAAATTACATAATTATACTCTTCAAAATATTTAGAAATTTACGATATCTATATAAAGTGGTATTTTATTAATTTACATCTTAGCTACTTAAGGATCCATTTCGTTCTATGAGATTTTTAACTATGTTTTAATAATGTTATTAACAATACTCTAATAATATTTTAATAATACTCTAATAATATTTTAACATTATTTTGATAGTGTTTTAATAATACTCTAATAATGTTTCAAAAATATTTTAATAATGTTTAAACAATATTTTAATGATATCTTAACAATATTTTATTAATGTTTTAACAATATTTGAATAATGTTTTAACAATATTTTAATGACGTTTTAACGTTTTTAATAATGTTTTGCACAATGATTAGACGGTTTTAACAATGTTTAAAAGTTTTTAACAATATTTTAACAATATTTTAATGATGTTTTAACATTTTTAATAATGTTTTGCACAATGTTTAGACGGTTTTAACAATGTTTAGACGGTTTTAACAATGTTTAAAAGTTTTTAACAATATTTTAACAATATTTTAATAACGTTTTTAATAACGTATCTAACAATGTATTTAATAATGCTTTAAGAAATTTTGTTCAAATAAGAGTTCATAATCGCACCTTTATTAAGGGTTCCTAAAGTTTTCGTTTTCCTACGTTATAGGTTCTGCGCGAAAAGGTTAGGAAAATCTGCCCTTATTTAACTATTTAACCTAGATTTAAAAATTCGTAACAAAATTTTCATTCTTTAACTTTTGCGCTTTCAGAGCTATATATTTAAAAGGGATTATTAATGTTGAAAACGTTTTTACTGAGTTTGAATCAATAAAATTCGCCAGATCACGATTTTTTGTAACATTTTTCCGCTATAGTCATGCCAAATTATTCGCGAGATTTCGGCAAATATGAAAAATTAAATAACATTATTAACGTTAATGTATTTTTAGTTTAATTATAAATATTTACCTCTTTTTAACAAGTGTCTTTCAATAATGATTCGTAAACAATTAGATTTTCTAAGGTTTTAGGGATGAACATTCTTAATATTAGGCCTACAACTATTACGAAATACACATGGTAAAACCCACCTTTAGCGCCCATGCCGGTAACCTCCGAAGGCTGGCCATCTATTAATGGAATCGAATACGTTCTCTAGGCTTAACATTAGAGCTAACCTCTGAACAGTAAATTCCGAACCATGGACAACTATAGGCCTCACGAAAAAAAATTCTCAATAGCCATCTGCGTGCGCTTTTCAATTTTACTTACGAAATGGCAGCAATGCGAAGTAAAGTTTACCCGACGTGCCCGCAATTTGAATAGTCCCTAATTGTTGCTAAAAAAGCAACGTGTCTTGCTTTTATTGCAACACGTCATGATATTAAAATTCTTTGATTATTAAAAGCAACAGAATTTTGCGAACCTATCCTTTTGTTTGATCTTTTATTTATTGACAGTAATTTAGGAATGATGGCTGGAGTAGAAAGTGTAAGAATGAATAAAAATGACTGTTGGAAAATTATAAAATAAAATAAATGTTGGAGCGGTATGTGTGCGCGCGTGTGCGTATGTGTGATGAAGGAATTCGAGAAGTGGAGATGACAATGTTTGGAAGAAGGAATGGTTATTTTTTTCGCCCGAGGATGGCTATATTTTCGTTTAAAATAATTTGCTTTTTCACAAGTTCTTAATTTAATATGAGGATGAAATATTTCATTCGTAGTCAAGACTTACGCAATACCATTAGCAAAATGAGGGAAAAAAAATATGAAAGTTCTGTTTTCTCAGAATCTGCGATGTGAGCGTAGGCGCAGAGATAATAGAAGAAAGAAAATCGGCTATATTTTCTGGTGAAATTTCCCTCCGCGAGAGTCACGTGACGTCACTAGTGGAAGAGCCAATAAGGCGTTCCCACTGAAAAGGGAACTCCCTCCCCTCAGATATAAGACACGGAGAGTAAGGTCTCTCCCCACTATCCCATAATCCCAAAAGTAGTCCACTTTTAAATCGTCAGAAGGATCTCTGCAGTTTTCTCCAAAAGTCTTACAAAGTTTTTCTCTGGAGTCAAAATGCGATCGCGAAGTCCGATGCTGCTGTTTAGATTGCTCATCATTGGATCCGGATTTGTGTGCATGGTAAAATTGCAAAATTCATTCCAAAATTAATGCATGGCTGTATATTTGTTTAGATTTATACATTATGTTAAGTAATTTATTTTAGCTTGCGTGTTTAATTTTATATTTAATATAATGAACGGAAGTTAGAGACTCCCTCTCATCGATATATTTTATTTCGGATAAATATGAAATCTCGTAAAATACATGGAAAAACCTAAATTTGTATTGTTGTATTTATTCAATATTTTGCTAAGTTTTTCAATTTTTCTCTAATAATTTCTTTTAATATTATAGCAGGGACAAAAACTTAGGCTTTTTGCTTTTAAATTCTTGTTAGATTAAGGGGCTTTCTGCTCTCTCCCCCCCCCCCAAACTCAAATCGTCTTGCTGTTAGTGTCTCTCTTCTTAGAGTGTTCATAACCATATATTCGTCACTAGGTATATATCTGGCCATAAGACTAATTATACGCTACATAGCGCATATAATTAGTCTTATGGCCGCAAGAACTAAACAAATTGATTTCATTTCTTATCAAATATTTTTACAATTGTAAATGTGAATTTACAAACAATATGAAATGATGGTGACATATGAAATTATGGTTACATGAAATTATGATGACATATGAAATTATGGTGACATTATGAAATTATAGTGTTATATGAAATTATGGTGACATATTATGGAATTGTGTGGTTACACATAATTATGAAATTATGATAATATAATTAAGATAATGAAATTATTAAGCCTAAGCTGCCAAAGTGCATTAACAACAGGTAAAAATAACCTTTGGCAAATACAATTTGTATTTTCGAAAAGTATTTTAAAATACATTTTGCATTTTGTATCGAAAATACAATTTTTCAAGTATTTTGTACCGGCAATACATATTTCTAAGTATTTTGCCCAGTTCTGGGGGGAGATGCGCCTGTGAAGTAACGGAGATGTAACGAAATTTTCCGTTAATCCGTTACCATTGAAAAGTAACTAAGTTACAGTTATTTTCTTAAAAATTCAACGGCGTAACCCAGAAAAAGTAACTGTTACAAGTAACGCGTTACTCCAATGACTGCTAATCACAAATATATATTCGTATAAGCAGGGTTCGACACATGGGCGCCGACGGCATAAAAATATTGGGGGGGACACACAGGGTTTAAGCTGCAGTCGCATTTTTCGCAAAATGCGACGAGTTGCTCGAAAATGCGAAGAAAAAATTATTGCCCATCGCGAAAATGCGACAGGCATTTTTAACCACAGTTTATTCTCTGAAAACAGGATTCCTCGATTCCAGAATATCCGTTTTGCACTTCAGCGATCTTTTCTTGTTCCTTTTTGTTTCCTCTTCAAAATTCTTAACAGCACCTGTTACGCATCATTGATATAAATAATTTCATTGATACGATTTTTCGAGCAACGAAAGCAACTAATATTTTTTAGCATTTTGCTACAACTTTTTTCCCATTTTAGCATTTTTGCGACAGCATGTTTTGAGCCAGCTTAAACACTGGAGGACAGTATACCAGTGAAAGGCAGCTTGTTGTTAAACAGGGCCAGAGCCAGAGGGTGGTCCCAAAGGCCCGTCCCCCCTTCCGTAATGTTTTTGCTACCAGTACTTACTCATTAGCGAGGTTGTAAACATTTTTTTGCCTCTTCTGAAAAAATTTCTGGTTAAGCCCTTGTCGTCAAAACTCTTTACAAGTATGACAGACAACAACAAAGCAGTGTTTAAGTTAAATGTGCTTCTGCTTGATGACGTTCACTTTACCATAAAATTAATATTCTAGTTGCATTACTAGTTTCATTTTCGCATACAATGCTCCTTACTAAATTTCGTATTTATTATGCTAATAGTGATGGTGTAGACAGTCCCTTTAATTTATGTCGTTGATAATGAGCGTAGAGGGCCAAAAATTTCCTTGAGCTTGCAAAATTAAAATATAGAAACTATAGTTGTAACGTTATTAAAAACGTTCCGTTTGAAAGTTGAAATAATAACACGTCAATGAAAACGCTGCCATGAAGAAAAGAGAGCTATATACAATCTAACAAAAGGTATAATTACATCAAATAAATGACAAAGTGCATTTTTTTTATTTCGCACTAAATACACTACGCCGAAAAATATAACCGCATTCCTTAGATTTAAGAAAAAAAAAATATTTTAATTTTGAACGTTACCTATTATGAAATTTTTGCTTGAACTTGGGGGAGGGGCACTCTAATAGAACCCTAATCCCAACACTGAGGGAGACGGGTCTTCCCTGTCCCCCCCATCTGCTAACGGTGCCCGTGGTTCGACACATCCCGGCGGACCTTACTCGCCAGACAAGAATGGCATACTCGTCCTCTTTAAAGTAAATCTAGAAACCTGGTAGGAAAAGGTTTCCTAGGCATTACCTGCTAAGATTTAGTGGACAACGGCGACCGGGTATTCGGACTTATCGAGCCCTTAAGCATGTTGAGTATTTCCTGTAAACACGGCCAGATTATGGCAAGGGCTCGCGAGGCCCACTCCCGGGTCCCACGGAAAGGGGCAAAAAATTTATTTGACAATTTTATTTAATGTGATAAAATAGTAAATTAATACAAAAAAACGTTTTTTCTTCAGATTTACAATCCGAAACAAATTCAGAGAAGTCATAGCTGGTATCTAATTACAACTAATATAACTATTACAACAGTTTTGAGAACTGGATAATAAAAGAGCACAGTTTTCAAAAACACGAAATTGGTGCTCCAATACCACACATTATTTGCTACTTTTATCAAAGCTTTTACAACTTCAGCTCTGCAAGTTCATTCTTGGACATCCGACATTGACGTGAACGTGGGATTAAAAAGCACATTTTTACCTCCATTTTTAAATGGTAATAAGGGTGCGTACGTTTTTCAGATATATATCCAATACGTACGTCGGAGTGGGGGGAGGCGAATGTAATGTGCCGGGGCCCCCCCTAATATTCATTGTTGGCCCCTGCCTGTCAGAATTTAGTATGCTCAAATATTTTTATTATGAAGGTACATTAAAATAAAATTGCCATTTTCAACGTATTTATTGCCTATAACACTAATAAAAACTCGACCAATCACGCGCTGACTGTCGAACTGCTATTGAGTACTTTTTTAGAGTTTTTATTAGTGTTATACGCAATAAATACGTTGCAAAAATTACAATTTCATTTTAATTTCGAATTTGCGTAGCATATCAACAACCATATTTTCATGAAGGTACATAATGAAATAGGGAACAGAGAAATTCTATGAAAATTTAAATTCGTAGCCCATAAGTAGCAATGCAGTTTTAAATAGTAATTTTTGCTATAGTTACACTGAAGCTCTTGGTTAATGAAAATAAGACGTTTCAAAGACACCTGTTGCCATTTGAGACACGAGTTAGGGACAGAAACAGGCTAAAGAGCTAATATATAAAAGATTCTGCAATTTTCTTTGTTTTGTCTCTTGTTCCGTGAGCAAGCTGGCTACGAGTTAATCATACTGTTACAGGCGAAGAAAATGTCGTAGTTATTGTGTGTTGATACGATTATCCATATTTATGAAGTATATGTCTGCCTGGACGATTACTTGGTCTACGTCAATGGAGCAAATAAAAGAACATTCACGTTGGTAATAGATGGTAAACCTTTTACACAGTTGCATACCTGAACGGAGAAATAATATTTCAGCTAAACATATAACATACGATATTGTACTTTATGCATTTAAATTTGCAGAAATTGGAATGAAAAAAATAAGGGAATTGGATGCAAAGTGTCATAATAATTTCTTAGCGTTTTACTAATACATTTTTTTTATCAGAGTAAAAGACGATGGAAAGTATATAAAAGGAATTTATTTTTCGAAATCATCCGTTAAATATAATTTCGAGGCATTTGCTTGGCAAGTTACTGAAAAATTGTGGTTTTTTATTTTAAACCATATGTGTAATAAATCAAAATTGTGATTATGTCCGCCATCTTAGAACTCGCTGGGTTTGGGTTCGACCCCAAGTAAGTTTGATTAGTTTTGGATGGATCGAAAGGTAGTGTTAGTCGCTCATCATGATGTCCCCATGCCAAAACGACTGACATCTGCTTTTATTTGGCAGTTTTCAAACTGCTAGGAATCAAAATGGTAATAAAAACGATGGCCATTTGAAAAACAATAAGAACAGAACTTTTACAATTATAACAGCTCGAAATAAACAAAAATGACATAGTTAATTAATAACCCGCAGAGAAAAGAATGACTTCATGTGTCCAGTTGGGTACGATTCCACAACTCTTCGATTGCCGGTCAAATTTTCAACCCGTTGGCTACGGACAGCTATCTAACTCCTCTCTGTGGGCAAATATAAAGCTTCGCGATGGACAATTTAACAAATATTGGTGCGGTGCCTGGACCGTTTTTCTAGATCATACTCTACAAAATTAAAATGGCATAGTTTTGAAATGCTAATTAAATAAATTCTATTTATAAACTATTAACTAAATAAATTCTATTTATAAACTATTAACTAAATAAATTCTATTTATGAAATTCTAACTAAATAAAAGCGAAATATCTGAAAGCTTACTTCGATATTATAATAGATAAAAATATTTAGGTGTTGATAGAATTCTGATTGAATTTAGTCAAACCTAGACATAGAAAAACAGTTCTTTTATATAAATTTGAAAATAATTGAAAATATTGTTTAACATTTCGTTTTTATTTGACAATTCGGGCAGCCTTAAAGACTTTTCTTCGTAGTAAATTTGAGAAAAGATAAAAAAAATGCCGATTTGTTTCCAGATCAATCGAGAAATATTCTTTCAATGAGTTAAAGTTGGATTAAAAAAAAAAAAAAAAAAACTACTCCCCGTTTTCTGTTGTTAAATATTATGACTTCTATGTTTCTATTATATTTCTTCATTCAATAGTGTTTGAATATGATTATGATATTTTCACCAACTGCTTAGAATTTCTCTATTTGTAGTGACAGTCTTAAAGGAGTCATTTTTTGATGACAGTCTTAAGGTCGTTATTTTTGGTGAGAGTGTCTTTCAAATCAGACTGAATTGCATATCAGGTCACGAAATTATTCAAATGATGATAAACTGTTCCGTATATTTCCCCTAACGGTTTTTAGAAATCGACGGCATTAATGGTTATAAAAAGGAAAGCTGCCGATGCTACATTAAAAAAATTGCATATAATTTCGACTAAAAATTTTTAAATGCGACTCCCTTTGAAAATGAAAATTTTGAGAAGAATTTTGAAACCGTTTCGAGGAAAAAACTAATAATTTTACAAGAGCCATCACAAGTAAGAATATACGAACACCCTGTACATTTTTTAACGAAATCCTACACTATTTTATATTTTCTTTTCCACGTCTATCACTTGTCAAGGGTATCAACAGGGGCATGGGTGACCTTTACAATTCTGATTTGGACGACATAAAGGATAGAATATTTCCAAAGACCAGATAATTTTGGTGAAAAAACAGAATATTTCATATAAAGTAAACTCTGATGTTTGTTTGTTTGGATGTTTTATGGCGCAAGAGCATCTGGGCTATACTGCCCTTAAACGCTGATGTAAGATTACGCTTCTCATGCAATGGAGATTTTTATAGTTCTAAGGACATTTACATTTTTTAAAATAAGCAAAAGCTGTGTGTGTGTTGGTGTTTTTTTTCAATATATTAGGTTAGTTGTATATTTACGGGGTAAGGACAGCAAGTATTATTCTGCGCCAAACAAGGCGAGTTTCAATATATTATATATAGATATATAATATATAAGGAAACCGGTTTGTGTACCCTGTTATAAGTTTTCCGTGGAACTAGGCTCCGCTGACCGACATTTTGAAAGAAGGTAATAAGTGAAATAAGTCATTCCGTAGACTGAGATAATAATGAGGACTGACGTAACATACCTTTATTGTCACAAAATATAATGAAGGTTACGAAGTAATGAAGATTTTATCGATATATGTAACGCCAGATAATAGGTAAGAATTGCGTTTTATGTCATCATAATCTAGTCACAGAACTGGTCAAAAAGCGTTAGAAATTGCATAATTTAGCTGAGTTTTGAGATTATTGGCGCCCTCTTACTGTTTAAAAAAAAAAGTTGAATAATGGCGACGTATGATGTTCTGAAAGTAAGGGAATTTGTGTGTGGGAATATATTTTATTATGAAAAACATTTTTAACAAATTATTTAATTGCAAGCTTTTTTAATTTATTTTTTGCATATTTAATTGATTCTGCGGCTAATTGATATAAAGTAGCTGCATATTACACAGAACTGTATGTCGATAATTAGGGAATATATTATTGTTTCGAGATAAAGCTACCTTTTTATTTGTACGTTGTATTGTGTCTTGCTCAGTTAAAAAGGCAAATTCAATTATTAAATAAACGAATTTTATTTTTTGAGCATATTTAAATGTTTTAGAAAAACTTGCGACGATACTCGGCTTTTATATAGGGGTAGAAAAGCAATTTATTAGACGATTTTACATAGAAATCTTATTAAACCCCGTGTAGTAAAGTGGAAAATATTTTTTAATTTCTATGACTTAGCGATGCAGGGCAAAGGATTGTGACATTTTTAACGCATTTATAAAAAATTCATAATATTAACAATTGTGAAATTGTTATGAAACTTCCAAGTTAAGTATGTAAACTATGTCGGAGCCTTTATTTTTGGAAAATTTTGCTTTAAATCTTACAGAGATGTTAAGGGAATACTAGTCTTTTATGTTACTAACAAAAGGGTTATTAAAAATTGGGAAAATAAAGCCAGGCTTGGAAATTTAAAAACAAATGTGAAAATATGAAGAATATTCTGCTTATCTCTTACACTTAAGAAAAACAAATAAACCAACGTTCTAAATTTATATGATAGAATGTAATCACTAGAGTTTCAACTTTTAAGCGGAAACCGAAAGATGTTTTTTATGTAATATATATAAAATATTTGTTCGTCAGAAATCGATCATAATTTATATCGATTTAATGGGAAAGGGCGATTTAAAAATCGTGTTAAAATAAAATCGTCTGTTTTAGAGGAGAGATTTTTCCTTTCTTTTTATGGGTAGAAGGAAATATAATGCTAAAACAAAGGTAAATTAATATACAGTCAACCCTCGTTAACGTGAATAAGCTTAACGCGATTTTTTAACGAGGACTGTTTTATGAATCTCCCGTCAACAAGGAATAACTTAGTAATAAGATTATTCCATCCTCTTTCCGGATAATGCGAGATACTTTTAACACGAACACAGGGCCGGATTATCGCACAGACAAACAAGACAAATGTCTAGAGCCCTTTTCTAGGGACCCGGCAAATCAAATGGTACGACAATTTTTGAAAGCTTATAAAACCTTTCAAAATCAACAGCAGATATCAACAGAGCAATCCAGTGTTACCATGAGATCAGCTATTTATTAAAGTAGAACTTTAGATGACACGTTATCTTAAATCATAAGAAGAGTACTGTGTGAAAGGACAGATACATATGCGCACTTCAACTGTCACCACGTGTCATTATATCTATATTTTGTAACCGATATGGTACGGGGATAAATTTAATATGGAAGAATTATCTATGGAGGAGAGTAAATAGGTATGTTGTCTACATTAGCATAGTCTTCATCTGTATATAATTTGTGCCTAAAATTAACTATGATTCTATTCTCATTGAATAAATAATTTGAAATACTTTGGACAATTTTTGAACTCACGTTTTCAATTTGGTTATACGGAAATTGAAAATTTCAGATAGTATGACGATGGAGGAGTTTTGACGACTAACTAAGGAAGTGCACCAAGTGTAAGTCGTCAATTTTGATAAAAATGTCATTCGAAAGATCTTGGCGTAAGGATTAAAAATTTTCATACAACTACCCGTTTCAGCTCAAACGTTTTCGAGATATGAACGAATTCTGCCCCAAAATACTGTCCCTGTATACAGCTATGCCCACAGTGACAGTAACGTTTAGGGAAAACGTTCAGTCAAATCTATAAAAAACGTCGTTTTTCAGAAGTTGCCCCTGCATGATAATTTCCCAGTACGGATAGCTATAGATAGGAGCAGTAGCATTTAGGAGAGATACTTCACCTTTATGCATAGTTGTATACAAGGGCAGTAGCGTATAGGGGCGACTTTTAGTATATACGTATTAAAGGAAAGTGAGTGAATCTCTTAAATGAACGAAAAACGAATGATGTGATTATACATAAAAAATTCCCATTAGTGCCTGTGATTAAGCTCAGAATATGGGCTTATTAATTCGAAAGGTTCTCTAGATATAAATTTTATCTTCAAGGAGATTATTGGGGGTCTTACCCTGTCTATATTAGCAGAACTACTGTTTTTATAGTCGTTTTTATTGCCAAAATTCGCCCATATCTCAAAAACGGTTGAGCTGCGACGTCTATTTGCATTGACTTTTTTTCCCCCTGTGGCAAGACTTTTCGAATGGCATCACGTTTGTCAAAATTGGCGACTTAAATTTGGTGCACTTCCCTAGTAAGTAGAATTTTAAAATAGGCTGCATTTACAATATCAACCATTATTCAGTTTACATTTAAAAGATTAGCTTGCACAAACTGCACAATGAAGAAAAATTTATATTCTAGAACGTTATTTTTCATGAAAGTTTTACTCAAAAATTCTGTAAAGCGCATGAAATATTTAATTATGTCAAAGGAAATAACGTTCGAATAAAGTTTAAAAGCTTTCGGATTAAAGTTATTACATGGCTTTTCTTTTCGGAAAACTAATTTGTCAAACGAAGAATTTTTCACTCTTGAACGCAAGACTTAAGTTGCGTTTTTTTATAAATACATGTGAAAGCTTATTACAAACATATCTTAAAAATAGCATTCAAATGAAGAAGGAGAAAATAGCAAAACTTGGCTTATAAACTGAATGAAAAAAAAATTGAAACTTTTTCAAAAACGTAAGCTTTTAAAACTTCATGTCGAATTTGCATTTTTCTAGCATATTATTTATAAAACATCGCTCCAAGTACTGGTTGCAGAAATCCGCAAATAAATAAAGCTTATAATTGCACGTATACGTCAAGTTTATTCGAAATCAGAGGCAACATTTGGGTAAGGAATTTGGTTCGCAAGTTTTCTATTCCAATATCACTCTGTTTGAGAAATTGGAGATTACATTTAATTTATATCCATTGAGAAATCTTAAAGAGAGGCAACTTCAAAGACAATTTTCCCAAAGGTAGATTTGCCTCTTTAGTTAGAGACGCACAAAAGACTGCGGTAGCTACAAAGCCCACGATCACAAAGCTTTGGAAGACAATGGGTTGTTAGTTTATTCCGTACATTAACCGACGCCATTTTTGGGGCTGCATAAAACTGAGAATAACTTCTATTGCTGTTTCCCATATTTTAAGAGTAGGGGAAAGCGGATAAAAATTAGAGAGGTCTAGAGTCTGTGTTTTGGAGATAAGAATGAGTGACATATAGCTGCTGCTCCAACGACTACAGCGTGCACGCTCAACTACTTTTGAAATCTATGAGTACTAGATAAGTGGCATTTCCTTTTAGACATCGTTTATGTGCTAATTTTCTTTTATCCTTAGAATTCTGGACTCTGAAGTCTTTATTTTGGAAAATTTAATTTGCAGAAAACTAAGAATTTGCGCTTAGAAGAATAGCTATTTTTTAAACGAGGTTTGATACGCTTTCTCTTTTTTTTATGGAAGTTACGTACGCACACAGTGTACAACGAGACATTGACGACATTTGCCGTCAGTGAGCTATAAAATTCAAGGAAAGAATGCTAAGTAAGGTAGATTTTTTTTTTGAAGTTTGAAATATATGTTCTCCCCCACCCCGCCCACATGAATTATATTTCTTCAAATAATTGTTTTTCTCTTTAAAAGTATTACAGTTTCAAATTTCCGTAATTTTTCTTTTGTCTTCCAAATATTTTAACTCAAATGTGTGTTTACGGAACAGAATACACTTTTATAAATAAAAGTACTTTTATTGTAACTCTATAGTGGTATTAGGAAATATAGTAATGATTCAGAAGAAATGGCGGCTGTTGTTTTCAGGATTTAAATTGGGTGGGAGCCCACCGGAGCCCGGCTCCGGTACTTCTTCATTTTTGGCGATTATTTAAATATTAGCCAGAACCCCTAAATAGACACTTTCATGAAAAAGTAATAAATTTGAGATTAAGGTCAAGCATTTTGTTGTCCAGAAAAATGGACATAAACAATTGATATGATTTATCGATTCTTTTGCAGCCATTCAATTTTTTAATCGATTTATCATAATATTAGGGCTCCTTCACTTTTTTTTTGTTAGAAATTAAGCCCTGGCTGCCTTACATATATTTCCGTTTGCTTAGGTTTTTACTATGGTGAAAATTATGTTAAAATTCAATGAAATCCTATTTCTTTAGGAGAGAGGAGAAAATAACGTTATAGATCACTATCTAGCTAGCTGGAACGAACAGTAAATACTGCACCAAAAGTGCCAAACGTTATGAGAAACAAGTAGAGAAAATTCTCAAGACCTCAAGAACTTTTCTCTGTACGGGGAGATTGCTATTTCATTGGAATCCGAGCAAATACGCAATAGTAGGCAATATCCTAAAGGCTGACAATCAAGGACTTACCTCACGTGACGGAGACTCGGTTCAAAAGAGAAAGTTATTTACCCACGATCTTTGGCTCTGACAGATCTTAAATTTACGAGTGACGATCAGCGTAAGCAGATACGATTCTGATAGCAAGTAAACATAACAACGTAAGAAAAATATGATTGAGTTTTTGTGTTGAGCTTTCAGGAAAGTAATAATGATGATAGGCGCTACACTGTGCATGAAATCAGCATACAAAAATTGTAATAACGAATGGCACAGTTATATATTTATGAAATACGCGTATTTTAATAAATTATTTACAAAATAATATTTTATAATTTATTAAATAAATATTTAACTCCGCCAATTGTTGTTGCAATTTTTATATGCTGTTTTCAGGAAAGCTTTGAAAAAGCCGAGAATTTTTAAATTATTGAACAACATATGTCAAAAAACAAAACAAACAAAACACATAAGCTTAATATTGCGTAAAATATATATGCAATGCATTTTTATTTTATATAAAATAGTTAACAACTTTACTAATAACATTACTCTACTGCTTCCTTTAAAAAAAAGAAATATAAGCGATAATTTAATATTAATTATAGGCATATATACCATACTTAATGTACTAACGTATCTATATTAGGAATAAATTGTGTTATTATTCTAGTAGTGGTAAACATTTTTGGAATATATTCAACCTTGTTAAGTCCTATTGCTCCTCAATAGGGCTCATCATAAGCTTGGATTCAGCTATAATCAGACGGTTTGCAATGTGTCTTAAAGAAAGGTTATCAATGTATCAGTTTTTCTCCCACATTGAAGGTCTATAACTAAATTTACGAAAGGGATGTATGTATATATATATATATAAATTGTTAATAACAAGTAGTTAAATCTAGGGGTACAGGTATTTAGTTAAATGTATTTAAATAATATGTAGTTAAATAAATATTTATGTTAAATATTAACTGAAAATGAATGTACTACTTTAACCTTACTTTTATATATATCATCATCATATTCAACCATTATCTATCCACTGCTGGATGAAGGTCTCTCCAAATGCTTTCCACACAAGTCTATCCTGAGCAATTCGCTTCCACGTCACCCCAACCTGTTTTCTTATTTCATCCACCCATCTAGTTTGAGGACGTTTTCTAGGTCTTCGGTGGTCTCTTGGAATCCAGTTCAGAATTTCTGTTGTCCATCGTTGATCAGTTCTTCTTGCAATATGCCCAGCCCATCGCCATTTCAGCCCTTTTACTTTAACAATGATGTCCTCTACTCTAGTTTGCTCTCTCACCCAAGTGTTCCTTTTTCGATCTCTCCTAGTTATTCCAAGCATGCACCTCTCCATGCTCCTTTGCGTTGTCTGTAACTTTCGTATTGCTCCAACTGTTAGACTCCATGTCTCTGATCCATAAGAGAGGACTGGCAATACACACTGGTTGAAGACCTTTCTTTTTAGACACAAAGGCAATTTCCCCTTCAGGATAAAACTGTTTCTTCCAAATGCACTCCAGCCAAGTTTAATACGTCTGTTGAGTTCTTTCATAATGTTGCCATCCATTGAAGACCACCGCTATATATATATATATCATCATCATCATATTCAACCATTATCTATCCACTGCTGGATGAAGGTCTCTCCAAATGCTTTCCACACAAGTCTATCCTGGGCCATTCGTTTCCACGTCACCCCAACCTCTTTTCTTATTTCATCCACCCATCTAGTTTGAGGACGTTTTCTAGGTCTTCGGTGGTCTCTTGGAATCCAGTTCAGAATTTCTGTTGTCCATCGTTGATCAGTTCTTCTTGCAATATGCCCAGCCCATCGCCATTTCAGTCCTTTTACTTTAACAATGATGTCCTCTACTCTAGTTTGCTCTCTCACCCAAGTGTTTCTTTTTCGATCTCTCCTAGTTATTCCAAGCATGCACCTCTCCATGCTCCTTTGCGTTGTCTGTAACTTTCGTATTGCTCCAACTGTTAGACTCCATGTCTCTGATCCATAAGAGAGGACTGGCAATACACACTGGTTGAAGACCTTTCTTTTTAGACACAAAGGCAATTTCCCCTTCAGGATAAAACTGTTTCTTCCAAATGCACTCCAGCCAAGTTTAATACGTCTGTTGAGTTCTTTCATAATGTTGCCATCCATTGAAATCAGCTGGCCAAGGTAAATATATGAATCAGCAATTTCTAGCTCAATGTTGTCAACTTGTATTTTTGTTTCCTCTACAAAATTATTGAACATGATCTTAGTTTTTTGTAGGTTCATCTTGAGTCCAACTTCTTTACTTCTAGTTGAGAGCTCCTGTACCATGTCTTGGAGTTCTAATGGGTTCGTTGAAAAAATAACAATGTCATCAGCAAACCGCAAATGATTTAAATATTCACCATTTATTTTTATTCCCTTGTTATTCCAATTTATCAGCTGAAAAATCATCTGTAAAGCTGAAGTAAAAAGTTTTGGAGAAATGGTATCTCCCTGCCTCACCCCTTTGCCAAGTTTGATAGTTTTGGTATCTTTATGTAACCGAAATTTTGCACTTGCATTTTTATACACACGTTTCACCATGTCAATGTACACATCCTCAATGTCTGTTGATCTTAAAGAGTTGATGACTGCTGATGTTTTTATAGAGTCAAAGGCCTTCTCATAGTCAATAAATGCCACACACAATGGAAGTTCATATTCATGTGTTCTTTCAATTAATTCTCTTAATACTTGAATATGGTCCACTGTACTGAATCCACTTCGAAATCCAGCTTGTTCTCTTGGTTGAGCTGCATCTAATTTTTTCTGCAGGCGATGTGTTAGCACTTTTGTGAAGATTTTATAAATAGCAGGTAACAAGCTAATTGGTCGGTAATTTTTCAAATCCTCTTTATCACCTTTTTTATGCAAAAGAATTACTGTTGCAGAATCCCATTGGTTTGGTATGTTACCGCTGTTAAGACATTTGGTAAAGAATTTTGCAAGTATGTCTTCTACATATTCTCCAGCTTCTTTTAGGATATCTAATGTAATACCATCATCACCAGGGGCTCTTCCTTTCTTCATACTTTTTATTGCAAATGAAACTTCTTCTTTTAAGATTTTAGGAGCTGTTCCTTCGACTATTTCAGTGTCTTCGTTTAATCCACTGTTACTTTCATATAGTTTTTTGTAGAATTCTTCAACTCTTCTAAGTATTTCTTCCCTATTTCTTGTTACGGTGCCATCCTCTCCTTTTAATGCAATGATGTGTTTCTTCCCAACAGATAAACTTCCTTTAACAACCCTAAGGCTCTTGTTATTTTCAATGGCCTTCCTTACTAACTCACAATTGAATTTTCTTATGTCTTCTTTCATGCTTTTGCGCAGAGTTTTACAAAGTTCTATGTACTCAATCCTGGAACTGGTATTTCGATTGTCCACCTTCATATCTCTTCGCCTTTTCATGAGCTGTTTCGTCTTCTCAGATAATTTGCTATTGTGCTTTTTACAGGTTACACCACCAATTTCCCCAGCAGTTTCAACTATTGTCTTAACAATGTTTTCATTTGCTTCTGAGATATCACTTTCATCAATAAGTCCTTCCAGTGCAGAAAAGCGATTTTTTAATTCCAACTTGAATGCCTCGGTATTTTCTTTTAATTTCTTTAAATCCACCCTCTTACTTACTTGTTTCCTAATGAGCTTCTGTCGTTCTAATTTAGTATTTAAGTGCACTTTACATCTCACCATTCGATGATCACTTCCAGTATTAAATCTGTTCAGTACACTGCAATCTTCAATAATTGATTTCTTGTTTGCCAGGATATAGTCAATTTCACTAGTTCCCCCATTTGGGTGTTTCCATGTCCATTTTCTTTGCGGTTTCTTCTTAAAAAATGAATTCATGATGCTAAGGTTTTCAGCTTCTGCAAATTCGATGAGTTGATCGCCACGTTCATTCCTTTCCCCATATCCGTATTTACCAACCGATGTCTCTCCTTGTTCCTGTTGTCCAATTCTTGCATTGAAATCCCCCATGATGAGCTTGATATGTTGTTTCCCTTTGGTGTGTAACTCTTTGATTTCTTCATAAAATTCTTCAACCTCTTCGTCGGTATGGCTTGATGTTGGTGCATATACCTGTACTATTTGAAGTTGGTATCGCTGGGTTAGTTGAACAACGAGCCTCGCTGCTCGATCTGATGTACTTTCAACTTCCAGAAGACAGTCTTTAATTCTTTTGTTGATTAAGAAGCCAACACCACTTGTTCTTCCAGTTTCCGTTCCTCTATAATAAAACAAATGTCCACTTTTAAGTTCCACCAACTCTTCACCTTTTCTTCTAACTTCACTGAGTCCTACAATGTCCCATTTGATCTTGTCAAGTTCTTCTTCCAATTCCTGAAGTTTTGCTTCAGAAGCAAGGGATCGTCCATTAAACGTAGCCAAGGTCAATAACAAACGGCAGCCTGGGCCATTCCAGTGATTCTTAGCACCCCCTGCTTTCATGCCACACTGACCGCTGCCTTGATCAGGAGCACTCCAGCACCTGGAGACTAGGGGCCATGGTTTCTGGTGTGTCAACATAATGGAGGAATTAGCCATAATTTCACCACGCTGGCTAGACGGGTTGGTGAATTAGCCCTCCCCTTCCGCCTTTCTATCCGTGCAGCAAATATTAATTTGCCACATAAATAGAAAGCTCAGCCTGCACCACTTGAAGGCGGGGTAGGACACTAGGTTACTGGCCTGGCCGGTTCCACACATCGTCACATACGTTCAGCGTGTGGGTCTCCTTCCAGTTAGATACCAGCAACCCTTTTGCAGGCCATATATATATATATATATATGTGTGTGTGTGTACAGTATGAACAATATGAGTGTTACTTACATTAAAAGGAAGTAGTAAAGGCGTTTATGAGGGTGCGATATGATGCAACAGCGATAAAAGAAATATGTGAAATACACAATATACACAATTTTGCGGAAATCGTAACTTACGGAGTCAGTTTCGCTGAAACGGTGTTTAACTAATGTAAAGCATTACGAAAATAATGAAATATATAATTAATGCAAAGTGAAAGTGCATCATATTTATAAAAATTATGAAAGTGATAATTGATATAAAAATGTGTAAAGCATAAAACTGCATCCCAATGTGTACATATTATAAATACCACACTCTGACAGTCCGTAGCAGAACATGTGTCCTGTGTAAAAATGAATGAAACTTCTATAACGTTTCCAAAAGTTAAGTTTTCATGAGAGTTAACGTAATTACATTTTATCCATGGATAGCGTATCATTGGCTTATATTTTGGAGAGTTTAGTTGATTAAAAACTAAAGAGTGCAATTTTAGCTTTGTATTTACGTGTAGTTCGTCTGTAGCAATGTAGTTTGAATTTTTTAATAAATAACTTATATTGGCGAAAAAAAAACAGGCGTCCAAAGGTTGAATCATAGCTGTTGTACTAGGAGGAATTTGCAATTTTGTGCAATTATTTGACATATTGTCGTAGGTTTGTGCGTCCACTGCCACTGTCCACGAATCTAGCACCACACAGGACGGAGGTTGTAATATTGCATTTAGACATTTCGTCACCCATCCCTTCATCTCGTATTCCCACATATTCCTACTCTTGGAACACGTGACGAGCACATTGAAAGCCTGAAACATGTTGTCTTTAACACGAGCTCCAAATTTCCCATATTTTTCG
>QLNU02015360.1:54924480-54948849 GCA_006491805.2 Dysdera silvatica
TTCTTTTCCCGTATCTTGAATAGTTTTCGAGATAGCAGCTCTAAGTTCTGAATTTTTCCGCTAGGGCTGCTTCACGCAGTCTCATCTTGTAGCGTATGGTCACTTTACTATATACCTATACATCACGTTCGCTTTGCCTTCTATGAATCCTGAAAAGGGCAATAATATCTTACAAAAACCTTATATACGGAGCAGGGGAGCATCGTTTCTGTGCCTTAATGGCCTAGTGCTTAAAGCATTCTGGATCTAACGAAGGGACCCTAGTTCTACTCTAGGCCAGGAGATCTCCTTTTCTCCTATAGATTGCAAGCTCTAGTCCGAGCTCAAGCGTGGGTGTCAGAAACTAATATCTAAGCCCTGCCTCTTGCAATAGAAAACGAGCAATCCATTAAAATTGAAAATAGATTCTCCTTTTCAAATAAAACCCAATTTTCCTCTTAAAACTGGAACTGATGACGTTACACTATTACGTATTTATACGTAAAATTAATACGGCTGCCACTATGGTCAAATTTTCCTACCATAAAAACCCAGCTTGTTTCGGAGAAGGCGTTTTGTTCACTACATGAATATTTCACACATCTTTTTCGCTACATACAACATTATTTAAAATATAATTTTTTCTATAGTTAGTTACATCATCATATAATACCTCATGCAGATAAAAAAATTTCCACTTTGGTATATCATCATTTAAAATACATTTTTCTTTTTACTATAAATTAACAACTGTATATAATGTAATATAAAAGCTAAGGACAACAATTATTAATTATCGAAATATTATAATTTAACTAATAACAACGTAACAATTAACCATTACCTTATTTCAATAGATGTGCCTTGCGAGTAGTACGGGTTTAGATGCAATTGAACGTATATCATGTAAAAGGTCCCAAGTGGATATAATTTCCTATCACTAGCTCAGGACTCCCTCATTTAACCCCACTAACTCAATACCCTATCGTTTTTCTATTTTAATCCTCCTCATTTATTATTATTATTTTTTTTTTTGAATATTTTAAACACGCTTATTATTTGTATTGCCCCTGATAATGAGTTTCAAAGTTTGGTCATTTATAATCAATATTGTCCTGGTTTTTTTTTTCTTCAATTCTGATCTTGTATATATATATACAGTAAAATCCCGTTTATCCGCGATCTTCGCTTAATCGAAATGACCTGATGCACTTCTTATTTTTATTATAATTTTTAGTAGAAAATCACGTTCGGTTATTACGACAAAAAACCCTCATATTTGGTTTCTAGTGCAATCCGGCCTTAAGAGAGAAAGTAATACAAATATCAGTAGAAATATCGGACATAATGCAATGTTATTGGATATACGCGAAGATATCATTATTTTCAAAGCGGATGGTATCATAATTTACATATGCTTTGCGACGTCTTCATTATCAACATAGTAGCTTAGCAATGTGAAATTAAACAGTTTGTCGGGTGGTTGTAATTATATGAAATCAAACGTATTTTTGGATGAATGTTGCAGTTGCTTTGCATCTTAAAATTGAAAACTGAGTTTCCGGATTTCCGAAATTTCACTTACCTGACTTCGAGCTCACTCCTTTATTCCGAACAATCAATGTTCGACTGTATATATATATATATATAATTTCCTTCCTTCTCCCAGTCTCGGTTCTCCATTTCTATCTCTAATTTTTACTACTTCCACACATCATGTTTATTCTTTCGTGCATTTTTTCAATACACAATATTCATTAATAATACCCACAATAGAATTCCTCATTTCCCCCTAAAATTTTCCACTCAGTATGGTGAGTTTTGCTTATTATCTTTAAAATTAAGAAAACTTCTTTAGGAAAGTTTCTTTAAGAAATGTTATTATGAAAGGTATAAGTTTTTGATTGATACTCTGGTTTTTCATCAACGCTATATCAGTTTTGAGGAAACATTGATGGCCGCTTGATAAATCGAAACTTGTCGATTGTCGAATTGTTGATTGAATCATTAATGAAGTTACATTGATGTATTTTCGCAAGTGGAAGTATAATAAGGAGTTCTTGAATTAAATTATTAAAAGGGTAGTCTTTTCCACTGGTGAGATTCCGCCCGAATTTAAGACGGCAAGGTTTGTTCCGATTCATAAAAAGGGTTCATATACTGACGTTGCTAATTATAGACCGATATCAATATTATCGGTGTTTACAAAAATACTTGAAAAACTCATTTATAATAGATTATTAAAATACTTTGAACATAACCACATCATACAGGAAAATCAATTCGGTTTTACTAAAAATAAATCTACTGAACAAGTATTGTTAACGGCAACAGACTTCATATATTCGGCTTTGGACGGTGGTGACTCATCAATTGGAATTTTTTTTGATTTGTCACGGGCATTTGATACCATTAACTATGATAGACTTTTATATAAATTACAATTGGCAGGTATATGCGGAAAGCAAAATCTTCTTTTCAGAAATTACCATTTTGGAAGATCTCAATATGTGCAAATAAACGAAAATCAATCTATCGCCAGATCACCTCTATGTGGGGTTCCTCAGGGGTCGACATTGGGACCTTTGCTTTTTATTTTTTATATTAATGATCTTTTTTTTCTGCCAACTCGATCTAGAGTTCTATGCTTTGCCGACGACACAAGCATCTTTTATAGGGAAAGGAATCTTGATGTGCTGTTTTCACTTGTAAATAATGATATTGATATATATATAAAATACTTTAGAGATAATTATCTCTCACTTAATACAAAAAAAACCAAATGTATTCTGTTTTCAAATAAACATAACAAAAGCAACTACTTATGTAATACCATAAAAATAGATAACGATATAGTTCCGTTATCGCAGGAGACGAAATTCCTTGGAGTTACTATTCAAGCCAATTTAAAATGGGATACACACATTAACCTATTGTGCTTAAAAATTGGTAGATTTTTGGGAATATTGCGCAACATTAGTATTTATATACCTATAAAATTTTTGATCAATCTATATTATTCTTTTATTTTTTCTCATCTTTTTTATTGTTTATCGGTCTGGGGATACACTTCACAGGCTAACCAAAGTAGAATTTAGTCATTACAAAATAAATTCTTCAATATTATTAACCATAAATTACCACAACCAATGTCGATCCGTGAGGTTCCGCAAAGATTCAATTTATTAACTTTTAATCAACTTTTAAATTATAAAATTTTGTTATTAATGTTTAAAAAAATTAAAAATACTAATCTATTCCAGTTGATTTACAGCAACCTACACATAACTATCCAACAACAAGTAGACATAACTACAGACCTCAATTTTCTCGTCTGGAGCTGGGTTGCCACAGAGTGGGTTCTTCAGGTCCTAAATTGTGGAATCAGCTGCCTTCTAATATAAAAGAGATAAATTCCTATTCTAAGTTTAAGTCTTTAATCCGGATCCTCCTTACTAATTCTATTTAATCAATCGCATACTTAATTTAATTTTCGCTGATGTTTGCGCAGTGATATCCCATGGGGCTGCTTTGGCTATCTGGTATCTCCTGGGTGGTGCAGGCTTTGTCAGACTACGTCTTTACCTGCGCTACCCAGGCAGACATGGACAAAATTTTATTTCACAGTATATTAATTAATGTATTGATATTTTTTTTTTAATTAAATTTGATGTATTTATATTTTTGTAATTAATTTTATGCATCTATATTTTCGTATAATGTTAATGTAGATATGTCTTTGTTCTTATAATTAACTTAAACTAACATTGATTTGTAATCCCAATGTATATTTTTTTGTTGTTCATGTTGCTGCCTAAATAAAGTTGCTAAAAAAAAATAAATAAATACCGCTATACAGGTACTGCTAACTTCAATGGTTCAGCTTGCTTGTTGATTCAATAATCTCGTAAAATTGCCGAGGGGCCTCTAGGCACTCGACCATACAGCATCTGATAAGGACTCACTGAAGTCGTTGCTTGGCTTGCTCCTCTTGCTGCCCATTGAACAAAGTCGAGATGCTTATGTCATTGTTTAGGATACTTTGCTACAACATCGTGCAGCATTCTTTTTAATGTTTGGTTCCCTCTTTCCACTCTTCCTCCTTCTTCTGGGTGATGGGGCGTAAGAAAGATGGGACTGCAACCAATACGTTTCAACATTTCAGTTGTCAATTACGCTGCAAATTTAGCACCATTATTAAAACATCAACTCGAGGACAACCTGTACGTGCAAATATTTTTAGTAGAGCATTACATGTTGCTTTAGCATTCAGCGATTTTAATGATTCAACTTCTGGCCACCTGGTCTTAGCACAAATACAACAAAGAATGTATTTAAATGAAGTAGTCCCTAACTCTGATTGAATTGGTCCGATAAGATCACAAAAAAAAAACCATATCAAAAGGTAAATCCTGGGATTGGATTGCCGTAATTGGAACTCTATCTCGAACAGTAACTAGTCTTTTAAGTTGACATCGTTCACATGATTTAATCCATTGCGCTAGATCCTTTTGAAAATTTGGCCAATAAAATAATATTTGAATTCGACTTTTGATTTTCTTCTCTCCTAAATGTCCTCCGAAGACAGTATCATGGCTCAATTTCATAATATCTTTACGACGCGTGACTGGAATAACAAGTTGACAAATATCTTGCCCTGCGTTGCGTGTTGAATGATATAAAATATCATCAATAATTTTAAAATCTCCTTTATGTATTTTAGCAAGTTTCCAGCACTCCTTTAATGTCACACACGCCTTCTACTCATTCATAAAACAAGTTCTTTATCATCTCTCGTTATTAGAATTAAAGGATTACTTATCAGTTAACGAAGTTGGTTCAGCTGTGAGAGTTTCCGCTGTTTGTAAAGAGTAAGCGCATCTTAATTTCGCGTTCTTGTCCGTATTTGATCTTGAACTACTTTAACTTTCGTTTATACTTTCACATATGGGGGACTGATCGGCGTTTAAAAATCTCGCTTCGTTAAATAATGACCCGCGATCATTTCCAAATTCGCATTCGTGTGTCTTTTTATGCTTTAATATTTCTGTCGCTACTTTGCTCGTCGGAAAAACAAGAAAAATAGGATCGTGTCGTTTGAGCTCTTCTTTCATCTGGGCCACTAATTTTGAATTAATTAAACACTGTTCATGTAATCCTTGAACCAACGCACAGAGAACGTCCTTTCTTTGAATATCATATGGCTGACGAAACAATACAGAGTTTCACCAGGAGATTCCATAACAAATAGTTATTTTGACTGGCGTAAGGTTTAAAATGACGTTTCGGGAGCCAACTGCTCCCTTTGTCAAGTGAAGGCAGAATTTCTTTCTTCTGCCTTCACTTGACAAAAGGAGCAGTTGGCTCCCGAAACGTCGTGTTTTTAAACCTTACGCCAGTGTCAAAATAACTGTTTGTTATCATATGGCTGATTCTCCGATCTAGCAAAACCAATTTGTACTCGTGCCAAATCAGCTTCAACGCGGGTCCAATGGCTGGTTGCAATACAATTTTATCCGCCGGTGCTCGTATTCGTGTGGGTAATATATTTTCGTTTGCTACAAGAATTTCTGTTCCACTGTCAATTAGTGCTACTAAATCAACACCGCAAATGTTTATTTTTACACGTTGTAACATGCAATGAATCATCACTGAGCGAGTTAACTCCTATTTTAGCAACAACTAAATTTTTATCAGTAGTCTGTGCCTGCTCTCCTTCCTTTTGGTAGTTATCAGATGTGTTTGTTCTTAACAATTGTGTAGACGCTTGGTTTCGCTGCTCGTAAGATTTAGGATATGTTTGTTGATTTGGTGGATTAATGTTCTAACGATATGGTCTATTATTTGTATTAGGTTGATATACTCTTGGTGTTGTTCTATTACCTGGTGGGGAGTATCGAGATTGCCCTCCTCGATTTGAAAAAGGGTACCGTTGCAAGTTAAAGGTGGAATGGCCTGCCGGGCATTGGTTTGGATATGCCCGATTCATAAATGGTGGTCGATATGGTTGTGTTGAAGAGAACCGTTGGCGCGCCATCTTGGTTAGGTTTATGTGGTACAGAGTGACGCTGAAATTTAATGTCCCATTTTGTTTTTTCAGTGGCTTGAAATATTTGAGCGGCTCTCTCAATCTACTGAGCAGAAAAACTGCTACCGGCGGCCTCTTGTAGTTATATATAATGTCTATAATTTTCTGGCAGCATATCACGAATTTCGTCGACCAAAACAAGGTCAATGATCCCATCATAAGTTAGTTTGATACTTCCCTAGATTTTAAATAGTACGTCAATAGGCATTTTAAACGGGCTAACATCTCAGGAAATGATTCTCCCTTTTTTTTCTTTGCATTAATAAATGCTTTTCTATATTCAACAGGCGAAAGCACCGACAAACCCAAAAATGTTTCTTTAACTAGATCATAATTTCCCAAATGTTCTGCTGAAAGCTGCAACACTATATTCGCTCTTGCTTCCCAGTGCATTCAGTAATAGAATCGCTTTTCTATCCTCCGCTACCTTCGCTGTCTCGAATATTTTCTCAATACTAGTTAAAAAATTATAGGTAGTCGGCGGAATTACTAGGAAGCTTAGGGGCTAGATTTTTAAACGTTTTTTCCGAATCCGCAGCATTTTCATATGTAGCTGGACAGGTTTGGGGCCTGGCAATTTCTGCTTGGACTTGAATTCTACTATTTTCCATCTGTGGCTCTGCCATTCTCAATTTAAATTCTTGTCTCAGTCTCACCATCGCTACTCACATTATGATACGCTCGTCGCTACTCACATTATGATACGCTCGTCGCTACTCACATTATGATAATCTGTTGTGTCCGTTGAGCTATCGGAACCATAAGCAATGGCTGCGTCATCGTTTAAATTGTGTTCGTCCGATGTAACATTTTCGATTATGACGTCAACATTATCTATCTCAATATTTTGATTACGTGTATGAATAATACTCCGGAATTCCATGTTAAATTTACCTTTCACTTTTACGTATAGTAATTAATTATTGCCCACTACACACATATAACATATATAGCATTTTCAAAAGACATATAGATGCACAAGCGAGCATTTATATTTTACTCATTTTAAACAATATGAAGCGTTTTCTTTTATATTTAAGTTCGTCTCTATTTCTCGTAAGCATATTTATTTTATTTATTTATTACCCTACTCCTGACGCCGAATAATGTGGTGGGTTCTTCTTTCAATATAACTTCAAATATGTCTATGAATAGCTGAGAATAATTTTAACTCGAAAACTGAATCGAAACCTGCTATAACGACGGCGATTTTGTAGTCTACGTAGATTCTAACTAGGGAAATTCGTATCGGATATAACGACGCGACTTGACAGTCATAAAGCAGAACCACGTGGGCTAGTTATTAAAATTTAAAGTTAGTTATCAAAATTTAAGCGTTATTCTAATCTTGTTTATTTACAAATGTCCAAGAAATTTTTATTACTGCTAAACCTGAATATTAAAGGTAGTGAACTTAAAAAGTGATTTATTAATTTTGGCCCTGCGGTGGCGCAGTGTGGTAACGCGTTCTCCTATTGCGCGGCTAATCCGGGTTCGACTCCCAGCAGTGCAAAAAGAACGCTTACTCAGAGATCTCATAAAGATCGCACTGCTCACTGTAGTCCGGGGTTTGGTTCCCTAGGCCTTAAGAGGTTCGGATTCCTCGGAAAACAGTAGGTCCCGGCGCAGCATGACCACTGTAGTCTTTGAGCCGTAAAACCAAAAAGAAAGAAAGAAAGATTTATTAATTGAAAATATTACGAGGATCATTCTTAAGGGACCCATTCTATATTTTCAGCGTAGAGCCCATAAATCTCTTAAACCGGCACTGTTCTGAAATCATTAGTATAATATAATAAATACTATTCATTAGATTTGTTTTCTACATTATATACTTTAGTAGTATTTTCTACAATTTTTTCAATTTAAAAAACTAAGAAAGTACTATGTACTTAGTGTGGCTATAAATATAATATAAACGGAAATTAAATTCATTATAATTAAGTATATTTTTATTTAATTTTGAAACCAAAAAGTTTAATACTTTTTACTATCAAAATAATTTATAAAACTCTAGAGTACATTGCTATAGGCTACTATGATTTTAAAAATATATCGTTTATAACGACTATCGGTTATAACGACCAAATTTTCGCGGTCCCTTGAAGGTCGTTATAACCGATTTTCACTGTATATTTTGAAAAGTGAAATTTGATTGAAAAGTAAAATCATCCGCATTGCAGCAGAACGACGGCAAAGTAGAAGTTGAAGGGACTGTATATTGGCTAATATATATATATAATAATTAATTATAATTATTTTTAAGTCGGTTACAAAATACTGAAGAATACATAATATGTTTACAAAATCACATAACAATGTGGAAGCACCACATTAAATATTTCAGAAGTTTTGTTATAAAATCTCTTCTCCATTGTCGGAAATGTATGAAAATTAGGCGACATTTTGTTTGCTGATTCTTTCTATGGTAGGAATGATTTAATCTGGGTCGCCCTGTATTTAATTTCTTCTATGATTTATCCTGTTCTACCTCTAACACTATTTCATAACATTTCCCCATGCCACCATTCTTTGCAAACGGCAGATGAATTTCAGTCTCCTAAATTTGCAATTTGAGTTTGCAAATTAAAAGTCCACATATTTTTAGTGAAATTGCATTTGCTATTTAATTTTCCAGGTTTCCAAATTCATTTAGAATCTCTCTGAATAAATATGGAAATGCAATTTAAGGAATTAAATTAGAATTGCGAAATGCAGATAAATTCAAGGAAATGAGCTTTTATTCGTCAATAGAAAACAGACTGTTGAAAAAGCAACCAATTCCTTTCCATTTTTTATATTTTTTAAATGCAGGATTTTAAAGAATTTTGGATTATATTCCTACAAATGTATTTACCCTTTCTTTACAAACGTTAAAAAATTATAAAAAGTGCTCAAACTTCAGAAATTACTTTTTTCTGCAAATTTTATGCGAGGATTATAATGATTTTGAAGATAAATATTGATTTATCTCAAATGTACACTTTGAAATGTATTACTGTATTAAACGATGCATTAACTCGAGTACGTTTGGGCATTTAAATTATGCGAATATCCATTAGGTGTTTAGATTAGATTTTGTTGTAAAGTATGTAAACTACGTGTCGCGGATTATATGAAAAAAAAAAAAACCAACAATAACCCAAAAACCTTAAGTAATTTGCTTTACGCCCTTACTTTATTTTAGTTGGCACTCATATTTCTATTCAATATATTCTTGCACGATTATTTCAATATAATTTTATTATTTAAGGAGAGCTAAATAATAATTCGTTTTTATAATTATACCTTCTAAAGCATTTCGTGAAACTCCATATTCAAGCGTTATCTTTATAAAAAGTTTTATAGACTGTTTTTACGTAAACTAATTCGTAACGCTTTTTAGGATATTTCTTGGTTCATTAAAGGTAGAGTATTCAATATATTTTCATAATTATTATAATTGCACGCGTGCTTTCCATGGCTATTAGTCAAAGATTATTATGATCTGGGATAATGGATACCAGAATAATGATTATAATCAACAATAATTAAAAAATTTCACTAAAGTACATTTTTTTCTTTTAACAGGAGTAGTAGTTTTAGTTAAGCAATTCATACACATGTGTGCTAGGGAGTTAATAATCTAACAATTTCACTGCTGAGTAAAATGGAGCGAAAATATAGAAATCCGAGTTCATTACAAACGGACTCTGATGAAATTAAATATGTTAATTAGGATTTCTGACTCGGCATTTTTTGGAAAAAATTTCGATCACATAAGCAATTTATTAATCAGTTTGCCTCTTAAGAAAACGCAAGAAGATTAAATATGCCCTCGAAGCATTTGGTTTTCCTGTAACTCATTTGCAGAAAAATCTAAATTTTAAGTTTTAAGTAATAATATAAAACAAAAAATTGCTATTATAACGATTCTAAAGGTAATACGTAATCCAGCATCTTACATTAAAAAGTAGCATTTCGTGACTAAAAGGCTGACATTTTTAAAAAACTCCGAAATCATGGATAACACATGAGTTAAAAGAAGTTTTGTATCTCACAATTCTTCTTACACAGTTCTAAAAACGGACGCAGATGATTTTGGTGCGACAAAAGCTTACTTGCGACCCAATTAGCTCTCGAACGATAGTCGTAAAATAACAAGTTCAACGTCGAGCCATTTTTCCATTGAAAAAAAGCTATAAAGCATGGTCTATACTCAAAATACTCGTTTCATGGTACACGGTTTGATGTATAATGCGGATAAAACATACTACTTTGGGGTATAGCTATTACTAATTGGTTATAAAAATAGGAAGAAGTGTGGAGTTTTCTGTTCATCATTAGCTGGGAAAACAAATCCTTGGTGCAGGAATAAAGCATGTTACAAAACAATTCATTCAAGAAAAATGTTGGCGTACGTGATGAAGAACAGAAACTTCTTCCCCCGCAAATTACGTTTTCAACGAATTTTAATTATTTAATTATAAGTCTATGTATACACCATTTATATAACAAGATCAGAAGAAGAAAAAATTTCTACAATGGCCATCTCCACTGTCGAGTTCGATTCCTGAAAGAAATCTGGTAGCTAGGCTCTGCCGCCATATGCGAGTTTTTAACCAATTAGAAGTGACGTGGGTAATGACGATGATGTTATTAATTTTTGAGGTAGGGAGAAATTGCGGGTTATTTTAATGCGTCGAGTTTGCGAATAATTAATTTAGTGACATCTACTTAACTATAACATTGGGTGCCTCATAAATTTATACGATATGAATACCTCCACATAAGTCAGTAAATTAATTATGAATATATATACAGAGTATCTACTAAGTTCAAGACACAACTTCATATATTTTATGAAGTATAGATATGGTAAAAATATGTTTAATATATTGTATGTAGCCTATCACCTACGGAAGTGGCTTTGGATATATTAGAAAATTTGGCGGTGAATAAAAGCGCCATTTCTTTGTGCTACGTCAAGTAATTGTATGCTTTTTTACTGTTATTAATTAGTAAAAAGCTCATAGATTATGCCTCCATTCATTTTGTTGTGATTTGGAGGTTACAACAATGATGCGTCTTAAAATATTTTTTGTCATTTTGGGACAAAAAAACTAAATAAAAATAATATAAACGCGTTAGCTTTTTTAAAAAACTAAGATTTCAAAATAAATTAGTTAAGCAAAAATACAGATCTGATAGCTTAACAGATTGACAACTTATAGAGAAATGGTCTGTATTTTTAATTTGGAGGAATAATGATCTGAGATAATAATTTGGCAATTTAATAAATTTACATAAAATTAAACATTTTTGCTAATTTAAATTTACTACCAGTTTTTTTTACACGGACTTTTAGGGGAAGTTGTCTTAACCTAAATATCTACAGCATAAACGAATATAAAACGCATAATAAAAATATTCTAAGTATTCAGATAAAAAAATATGAAAAATAAACGCATACATGCGCTTTTTATTTTAATTAAATTTACCACATAATAATAGATTTGTTTGAGTTTCTTAAAGAGTTTGAGATTCTTAAAGTTTCAATAAATGGCTTTCATTATTCATTATGAAACGAGATGGTTTAGCTTAAGTTTCAGAGTCCGGTATTTGATCCCAGATAATTTGTTGACATTCTGAAAACCGTCGGATGCATTCTTTAAGCTCCTGATGTATATAATCTGGGGTAAATTTTCACCAAAACCTTCTCTAACAGCTGTGAGTTAATGATCTCAATTCATGATGGTAATTTTCCCTCCAATTCTTCTTAACTTTTTAATTTTTAGTTACTTACTGCTGACAAGTGCAGTAGTTTGCGTTTAATTAATGATTTTAGAGCAATTATGCCCATTACTCTACGTGTTATTCTTGCGACAGGAAGCGACAGGCTACTCTGTAACAAGTAATAGGATTTTCATGTTAGCTACATTGTCCGGCGCTGTTAAAATTGGGAAGATAACCTACTATGGCACACAGTGTTGTCACAATTACTGAACGCCAGTAGAGTTCACACAATTTGATTAAAATTCAAGGAATGAATATATATTATATATATAATAAAATATAATTTTCATATTCAACCATTATCTATCCACTGCTGGATGAAGGTCTCTCCAAATGCTTTCCACACAAGTCTATCCTGAGCAATTCGTTTCCACGTCACCCCAACCTGTTTTCTTATTTCATCCACCCATCTAGTTTGAGGACGTTTTCTAGGTCTTCGGTGGTCTCTTGGAATCCAGTTCAGAATTTCTGTTGTCCATCGTTGATCAGTTCTTCTTGCAATATGCCCAGCCCATCGCCATTTCAGCCCTTTTACTTTAACAATGATGTCCTCTACTCTAGTTTGCTCTCTCACCCAAGTGTTTCTTTTTCGATCTCTCCTAGTTATTCCAAGCATGCACCTCTCCATGCTCCTTTGCGTTGTCTGTAACTTTCGTATTGCTCCAACTGTTAGACTCCATGTCTCTGATCCATAAGAGAGGACTGGCAATACACACTGGTTGAAGACCTTTCTTTTTAGACACAAAGGCAATTTCCCCTTCAGGATAAAACTGTTTCTTCCAAATGCACTCCAGCCAAGTTTAATACGTCTGTTGAGTTCTTTCATAATGTTGCCATCCATTGAAATCAGCTGGCCAAGGTAAATATATGAATCAGCAATTTCTAGCTCAATGTTGTCAACTTGTATTTTTGTTTCCTCTACAAAATTATTGAACATGATCTTAGTTTTTTGTAGGTTCATCTTGAGTCCAACTTCTTTACTTCTAGTTGAGAGCTCCTGTACCATGTCTTGGAGTTCTAATGGGTTCGTTGAAAAAATAACAATGTCATCAGCAAACCGCAGATGATTTAAATATTCACCATTTATTTTTATTCCTTAAATATGTATAAAAAATGGAAGTGCAAAAATTTCGGCTGGGTAAGGATGACAAAGACATCAAAATTGATTAAGGGTGAAGTAGGGAGATACCATGTCTCCAAAACTTTTCTCTCAGCTCTGTAAAAAAACTTTTAGCTAGTAAACTGGAACGCCAAATGGATACAGATGGATGTGGAATGTCTGAATCAACTGCGTTTTGCTGATAACATTGTTATATTTTCAATAGATCCATTAGAACTCCAAAACATGGTGTAGAAGCTCTCACTTAGAAGTAGGGGTTGAAACGAAATGAATTAACGGAAGACCAGAATCATATTCAGCAATTCCATAGAGAAAGTATAGATACAGGTTGACAATACTGAGCTACAGTTGGAGTGATTTAGAAGAAACAATTTTATACTGAAGGGGAATGCATTTGTGTCTAAAATGAAGATTTACAACCAGCTGACTTCTATAGGTCAGAGGTATATAATCCAATGAAAAAAAAGAATATAAAAATATTAAAAAACCTGGAGAAGCTAGGGCAAGTTCATGCGTGGAATAACTAGAAAAGATAAAAATACCTGTGTGAGAGAGCAAACGGGGCATCATTGTTAAAATAAAATGGTTTAAATAGCAATAAGCTGTGCATACTGCAGGAACATATCAGCTATGAACAAATAAAATTCTCAACCGGATTCCAAAAGGCTATGAAATGCTAAGGAAATAAAAATAAAAAATGGATGGACTAATAAAAGAATTTTGGAAAACATTAAATCGAATTGCTCCTAATGGGCACATATGAAGAGTTATGAGGCTGTGAACAGACCGACACTAATGTTTAAAACTGAGGTACCACTACTCAAAAAATCCAATGCTAACAGGATGCGAGTAATAGAAATGAGGATGATGAGATGCATGTGTGGAGTGACAAGAAAGGATTGAATCAGAAATGAACAAATAAAAGGGATAACAGATATGCCGAGAAAAAATGTAACAGTCAAGATCTAGATGGTGCAGATATGCGATGAGAAGGGAGGAGAATTTTGCGAGAAAACTAAAGATAAACGTAGAATCGATGGGAAGTGAAGGAAAGGGAGGATGAAGAAGAGATGGAAAGAACTGATGGACGAAGACACGAGAGAAAAGAACCCAAAGCAGAACTGGCGTGGAAATCGTGAAATCTGGAGAAAGCTCATCAAAAACAGGAACACTGGATGATGGGAAGAAGAAGAGAAGCATGAAAAGCACTCGGAGAGACTTTATTCAGCAGTGGAGAGACAATGGCTGAATATAATGATGATAAGAACCAGGGTTTGATAAAGAAGGGAGTCAGGATATTGGCTAATGAACGAGGTTTATATTCTCAATATTCTAGTTTTTATAAACAGATAACCACTACCAAAAGAGAACTTAAATACAAAAGTGAGGGCAAACATTGATAATATATATAATCGGCACATTTAATTAACTTCTGTACATTGCAGAAATCCAGCATGATTTTGTTTTTACTTGTCTACCAAAATAAGTACATGGATGACTAAGGTTAAAGAATTACCTTTATAAATATTTTTTCGGAATTGCATTCCTCAATTAGAAACCACAACCTCTAAGAATTGAATTTGTCAAAGTAAAGGCAGCACTTATATTTGGATGGATAAAATTGGACATTGCAGCTGTTACAGTAATTTATTGTACTAAAATCAGACAAAATTTTTTTATTTTATGTAACAAGACTTTACACCTTCTAAAACATATTACGCAAGGACAAAGCGAATAAATTAGGAATTTGACGGCCCTTAAAATGTAGCATCAGCTATTGAGAAATTTAATGCTAACAAACTGAGAAAAAATGAGCAAACAAAGAAAAATAAAATACATTTTCCAAAATTTAGAAGAAGCTAAACTTTATAAAAGCAAGATATACTAGAAAAAGAAAATCAAAATATGTTCTTGTTTTATAAGAACTTGAATATTAAATTTTATTATTTGAAAAAATCTTGGTTGTTACCTTTTTCCCTTTCTTTAAATAATATTTAAAACTAACTGCAAACGTAATTTTTTATCTCGTAAAGCAACCTTCTGGAAATAATACTTAAGGAGCTAGCAATTAAAGCAATAATGCCATCAACGATGTCAAAAAAGCGCAATTTGTCCCCACTTTGGTTATAATTTTAGTCAAAATTTGGAAACGTATTCAAAAAAAGCTTAGGTTCGTTTATAGCAAAAGTAGAATTTTGGTTGATATCCCTTACACGCACTGAAGAAATGGACTTTTCCAAAAAAAAAAATCTGATTTTTTTTATTAAAATAGTGTTATATTTTACATTTCTTCTCATTTAAAACGTGTGTTTCAAAATGTCTTGATAGCTGCAATAAATTTTTGTGTTTTATAGCCCGGATAGATATATTAATTCAAGATACGAAGTATAACCGGCTTATAATAACCACATTATTAACAAGACTAAAATATATTTCGAAGTTTTATTTCATTTTCGTGCATGTGATGATAAGAAAAATATATCGTAGCGCTAGAAAATTTTTTGCATAAAAATAAGTCTTTCTCTTTAAAGAACTGTTTTATGACTGTTTAAAATAATACGTACTAATCGTATTTTTATCATTGAAGCTGAAATGGGGATTTTTTAAATTTGTGCACAAAATAAAATATGATACTCCGACCTTATATCAGCATCTGTTTCCACACAACCGTTATTTTATTTAATTTGATGTAAAATAATAACGCATAATTTTCTTTATTTCCTACAACGGTACGCCAGAAGACATTTCCGCAAATAGAATTTTTTTTACATAATATTATATATACATTTCACACAATTACATGTCACATTCCATATTTTAAAAGCCCAAATTGAACTAGGAAAGCAAATTTACAGTAGAACATATGGTATTCAAAATTGTAAAAAACAGATTTTAAAGTACAGACTGTATGAAAATGTTAAGAGTTTACTCAAAGAAACTTGACGTTTCGGTTCGCCTTTTGCGAACCTCTTCAGAAGTGGTCCCAGTCGTTGATGGAAGTCAACTGATGACAAACGTAATTCTCGCGGTAACAATATTTTGGCGATCGCCATGAGAACTGGTTGTTTGGCCAACGCTAGATAGAAGATGTTAGTGATAACACAAAAACCGTTACGGTAGAAAATAATTACTAAAATAAATAATAAAAGTAAAAACTATAAATTCGTTAAAATAGTTGACCAGGAATAAGGAATATTTTTCGCATCGTCCTTATTAAAAGTGTTAGGATGCTTAGAAATTTATATTGCTTACCTATATAGTCTAGGCTAAAGATTCGCGGATTTAACAAGTATCTTCGTTTGGTCGAAAATAATCGAATGGCCATTCTGCAACGCACGGTCTGCTATTGCGGATTTGGAGGGCTGTTTATTGCGAAGATGGCTTTCAGGTTTCCCTTTCCGGTATGACACAGAGCGATCAGTTTGTCCAATAAAGACCTTTCCGCAAGAACATGGTATTTGTTAGATGCCAGGAGCTTTAAGAGGGTCCAAAAATTGTGCTACTAGATGCAGAAAGTTGTAGCTCCTATTTCTGGAGCAGAAAACAGGCCGGTTGTTGTAATTAAAAGGATTCTAATGATGCGGCCAGTGATTTGTCTAACAAATGGTAGAAAAACAAAGTGCGTAATTTTAGGTTTTGGTTCATGGTCGTAGTTGAGGTATGAAACAAGAGATTTTTGAGCAAAGTTATTGATAGCTTTGTAAATTTCCCAGCGATGGGATCCATTTTCTTCTAGGACCGAGATGAAGAAAACAAGTTCGTTTCGTAGAGTAGATTGAGTATTGCAAATTGCATATGCCCGGTGAACCAGCGTATTAATAACAGCTCGTTTCTGGGCTGGATGGTGATACCCATGGACTTGATATTTCTTTACCATTTCTTTGAGTAAATAAACTCTTCATGTTTTCACACAGTCCGTACTCGAAAATCAGTTTTTTACAATTTTAAAATGCGCCGTAAAAGTCTTTGTGAAACCATATGACATTCAACATTGTAAAGAAAGAGTGAACAAAGAAACGAAATCAAATATATCCATTATACTTATCGAAGGTGGTCGGGAGTAAATACATATGTATAACTAGCTTCTCTGACAATTAATAAAATCTTCACGCATATCTAAACACACTCCTGCCCCTCTCCCCATTTCTTTCATCAGTGAATATTTCAACCTTCTTTTGAATAGGTTTTAAACTATTCAATTTTTTAAATGTATTTTATCTTCTTTTGTTCAACCATTCTTCCTTAGACCTCCATTAGAAAACCACGACAAATACGTTCGCTCGGTTGCCACAGATGACTATATGTTTATACAGGCCTGTAGCCAAGTCGGGGCCAGCAGGGTCGCGGCCCTAGTTGCCCCATTAAGTTATTTATATACATGTAGGAAAATAATAACACAATGTTAAAATATTGAAAATTATTAAAAATTAATAATGTATAAAACTGTTATGTGTCTTTGTATAAGCTGTTTTTATATAATTTCTCCTCTCCTGTACAATGTCCCCCTCCATAAAATTTAAAATACAAACCTTGATATATGCTAATATTACAGTATTTGTAATAAACTAAAAAAAAATCATCAGAGAAGCGTTAAATTTATTTGGGGTTATAGTAATATGATGTCTAAACTTTGTATCGCTTCTGATAAATATTTTATACTCGTGACTTTCCGGGTACCCGGTGCCCTATATGCCCTTTGCTTTGTCCCAGTTGCCCCTTCATCCTGGCTACAGGCCTGTGTTTGTATTTGGCGAGTAAGGGATCTTTTCCTACTAGGTTCCTGGATTTTTTTTCTTGAGGGCTGTGCTGTTCTGCGAGTACCGTTCTCGTCTGGCGAGAATCGCTCTCTTCTGGCGAGTACCATTCTCGTCTGGCGATTACGGTTAGCCGCGATTTGTCAAGCCCTAATCATTAGTACACAAAGGAAGAAGGACTAGCAACTACTTATACAACTCGATGCTATTACTTTTAAAGTTGTTCTAAAGAAATAATTGAGATTTTCATGCTAATAACTACCTTTATCGGAAGTCCATAGAATATCAATTAATTTCCATGCAATTGCAAGTGTGGTCAATAATTCCAGTGTAATGGTGAAACTAATTCGTTAACTGATATTCCGGATATAGAATTTAGCATTTTTATGCCAAAAGCTATTTTGTGTAAATGCAACCTATTTAACTATTATTCCTTTTACTTTACTAACTATGAGTGAAACTAAGGATATTTGACCCAATTTTCAATTATTGTTAATGTTTTGTTTACATAACCTATGGGTACGTTAATGCTGTCTACTAATACTTTAGTACGTCCTACACAATATGTATCGTTATCATTATGAAGTGCTGATTCTTAAGGCTGTTAAATATGGGATATTCAAAACATGAAATTTGGGTATCTGGGCCCTAGACGTTGGGATACTTGACCCAAGTCGTGCATTAACTAATGTAATGCTTTAACAAATGTCGTGCATTAATTAAGTTTAAAATTGAAAGACAAAATCACGTTTACAGGAGAACAAAACTGGCAATTTATTATATAAAATTAATACTTTTATTTTTTATTGTAGTAAGCTCAAAATTAGCTGTCTGAAAGTTGATTCTGTGAACAAAAATAACTCCGGAATAAGAAAGTAGCAAATAATTTATTAAATTTTAAATGTGAAAACTTATACTTAAGAAAAAAAACCTATAATTCCGTAATTTTTTTATGAAAATTACAGAGAAAGGAGGGGAAAACTGTAATAAAACTTGCTAAGGGCATTTGGCTACAGTTGGATCAAGTATCCCTAGTTGCATATTTAATAGATAACCTTAAAATGCAGCCATTTGTAAGTAAGTAATTTAACACTATTGTACATGATATTGTAGCTAAATATATACATAAAAACAACAACAATCAGAAAGTTCCGATCTTTCAGTAAAACAAATTTATTATATCAAAGTTCACAGCAAAAAAAAAAGAAAAAAATACTTTTAGAGCATGAAAACATACTCTGTCTCATTATGTAAAACCTAATCCAAAGGCTGAAGTTATTATTTTCACATTCTGGTCAGCTGACGGAAGGGAAAGCAAAGATACCACTTCCACTTCTTAAACTTTCCCAAATCTGAGAAAATGCCTTGGTCAAGCATCCCTAGTTTCCCGTACTGTAGAATGCTGTATATTCCACATTTGAGAGCCGATACAATCAATGTGTGCCATTACAAGTTTAGTTAACAAGAACTTTGGTTCAATTAATCCAAACTTTCATTTCCTGGAAGTTAATCTAGCTTTGTTCAGCAATTTGTCCTCTGATAGCTACTTAATTTCACTAGTGTCAACGTTCTTTGCCTAGAATAAGCTGGCTGTTATACCAAAAAGAGCTTTGATGACTGAAATGTTGACAAAGCGCAGTTGTTAGCACGAACACCGTAAGATTTGGCGTCTTCGATAAAGAAATATTTACCCTTTGACTAATCGTTTTTCATGATTAAGTCAGTTATGGACATTGCTGAAGAAAAAGTTTATATTAGTGGACGGATTCCGGTCTCTAATGTAACCGTTAAACTATTAAAGAGATGCAAATTTTCAAGACCGTCTTGAATACATTTGTGATGAAGATTCTTTTTAAAGTTAAAGTTTTAATTAACGATGATTTTGACTTCAGATCTTGGTGGTTTGAATTAAACCAGCTTATGAATAGAAGTTTAATATTATAGTAGAAAGCGGCGTTAGTTTTTCTTTTGTGGAAAGCTTTTTGAACACCATTTTTGCATTAAGCAGAATGTTTCCACAATTTAAAAGGTTTAATTCTGCCCGCTTGAGAAGGTTTTTTTTTATGGTATGTATATTTGATTCTCAGTAAAAGGAAAACGTGCAGCTTGAAAATGCTTGATGTTGTAATATATATGCAAATGCTATTTTTTAAATTAAGAGTTTGCTTGTTTAGGAGTTTTACGGCACAAGGACAGCAATGATCATGCTGTGCCGGGTTAAAAGAGAAGTTAAAAGAAAGGATTAACCAATTGCTTCTAAACGGTAGCGTAAAGGTAACTAAGGGCTAGGTGTGGTTTACCTCTGCGTAGAAAAATTTTGACTCCGCAGAAAAACAAAAACTGAATGTCATGATGAAATAAATCACATGAATGCCACGACGAAATGAATCAAATGAATGCAATGACGAAATGAATCAAATGAATGCCATAACGAAATGAATCAAATGAATGCCATGACGAAATGAATCAAATGAATGCCATAACGAAATGAATCAAATGAATGCCATGAGGAAATGAATCAAATGAATGCCACGAGGAAATGAATCAAATGAATGCCATGACGAAATTAATCAAATGAATTTTTTCCGGGGGGGATCCAAATCTGCAATAAAGATGGGGGTCTCATTTTAATGTAACTTTCATTAAAACTGTTTTTTTCAATTTGTGACAGATGAAGCAGTAATTGCAAAACATTAGATTTTGCAATGATCTTAAGGAATGCACATCTGATGAAAAAATAAAAAGAGACGTAATGAATGTTTCCAAGAGACCTATTCAATTGTGCTCAAATTAAGCTCCCCTACCCTCCCCCCCCCTTGTGGGAAAGTATTAGAAATGCTTTCGCAAAATTGATGTAGACAAACTTCTGCGTTGTGTGCAACCATTTGAACAACGGATCAACGAATGCATTGAAGTTAGAGGACATCGTTTCGAGCATTTAATTAAATAATTAAATGAAGCACCACGATGGTGACAGACGAGGGGACTCACCGTAATCCAATACTCTGAAGGGAACAGAAAACTACTACGTCCACGTCGTTTTTCTGGGTAGCGCTAAGGGTAGTTAATGTGCCCACTGAAAAGGGAGGAGGGGGGCAGCTACAATTCAGTGGATTGAAAAGCTTTCAAATTTTTAAAAACTATGTAATATCCTGGGAAATTTACAAGTTTTATATCACCACCTACTGGGGATTAATTCGGTATCATTAGACAGAGACTATCTAACGATTCGAGACGAACAAATTTGATTTATACTTTTTTTTTTTATTCTGTGGGTAGTTTTCGAGATATTTCGGCTTGTCAAGTTAAATGGGACACTCGGTAGATATATAATTTGCTGGCTTAATAATGCGTGAATATTATATTATTATGTTTTCCTTGTCGTTTACTTCTAATGATATAATTTCCTTATTTTGATTCCCTGTAGTACATTATTACAAGATTATGTCGTTATTTTGGAAAAGCTTCAAGTCTAAAATATGGAATGAAATATAGTTTAAGTAAGGACTGTAAATATAGTTTAATCTAAGTCATACAGTATAGAGCTGAAAGATACATGGAATTTAATTAGTGTATATGTTCTTAGACATCCACCTGCAGACATTTTTGCTACCCAGATGGACTACTTTAAATCTACCTTACTAGCACTACTTTAAAGCTACTCAGATGAAGTATTTTAAAACGGTGGTCTTTACATTGGGTTGCAACCTACTGGATCGGGAAAAGGCTTTGAAATGTGAAAAAAATTCCGTGGTATTAAAAAAAACACCCCCTCCCACTTCATGCTCATTAAAGTAAACGGGTTATAAAGGTTTATTGTTCTAAAAAAAGTAGCTCATGGTCTTAAAAATTTGCCAACCACATTTTTAAAGAAGATCTACAGCTTAACGAAGATTTTGAACTTCAATCAACTCTTTTCAGCAGAGGAATCGAACACTGGACCGCGAGGAAGAAACATAAAGTTTTAGCAATGGACGAAGTTTCACACTTAACGGATTTTAACTGTAGTTCCGAAAATTTTTCGTAGTTTCTTCAAGTTTTAAAGTCAAAAGCCAATTTTTATGCTTCTTCCATGACCTATTTTTAAATTATAATTTTTTCTTAATTATTGAAATCGTACATAAGCTTTAAAAATTCTAATTATTTATTCCCTAGAAATTTCCCGGTGTAATTTATTTTTCGAAAGATTTAACTTTAATCTTCCAAAAAATTATATTTCCAATTAACTTTTAATTTTTTTCTGTGTTCAAATTATTCTTGGAAGCAACCAATATCTGCTATCCTACATTTTTCACTGAAACGGCAAGTTTAAATTAAAATAAGTTTCGGACTTTCCAAACTCTCTGTGAAATTTAAGAATCGAATTGATTGAACGTAATAGCAAAGTAAATAGAAATTCGATGCTACGGATATTCGAGAATTATTCCTTTGCTTTCGTTTTTGTATTCCATGATAGCATTTAAGAGTAATATTTTGAGTTTTTTTTTATTTGTATAGCATTTTTTGGTATGAAGTCGTTGTCATATGCAGGGTGTTCAAAAAACACAGCACTAACTGTATATTTTCGCAATCCTTACGCCATACTGAGCAAATTTGTAAAAGGCTAGCATAGTCGGAAACCAATATTTAATAAGATATTTCGGATAATGTGTTGACTAATCATTGCATATGCGATCTACTCTAGAAAACCAATTGAAGATTTAAGGTGGATTTACTTGAAAGAAGATAGCTAAAACTTGTTTTGTTGGTTTGCGAAATCTTTTCGGGAATTCCTACTTGGCGCTTTTGCAAAAACGAAAAGGCTAGCATATTTTCATAACCGAACAATAAAAATAATTCAGAAGGCAACAAATTAACACAGTTGAATAAAGTTTAATCGTTTACAGCTGTTTCAATAGCCCTGGGCTATTTTCGTCAGAACGGCCAACGATAAACACAAAGTGTAATTTATTTATATAAATCGAACACTACGCAGATTAAATCAAACATATATAAAATATGCTGCAACGTGCATTTCGATCAATTTAATACCAGTCTCTTTGCAATTTGGTTTAAATAGTAGTCTATGTACTACACCATTCTGCGAAATAACTGGCAACAATATATATACGTTCGTAAAGAGATTATATATTGTCCTTCGTAGCTCAGTGGGTAGAGCCTCCGCCCGGCAAGTGGAAGGTCGTGGGTTCAGGTCCCACCGAAGGCAGAAATATTTATTTTCTTTCGAACGTTTCACCATCTAATCACGCCATACCATCGGCGTTGGTATCACTACGCCAAAAAAACGTGTAATGACAAATACTTGTTACAAACGGCGGTTACAGGTATAATGAAATGAACAGTAAAAATAAATACACACACACATGGGTTAAGGAAAACGTCTCTTGTAATGGAACGTAAAGTTTAGAGAAACGTTTCTTGTAGTAAAACATGAGTTTAAAAAGAAACAGACTAGTAGAATAAAATTATTCTGTATGGGAGGAAATGCGCCGTGAGTCAGTAAAAACAGCTGATGAAGAATCATTATTCGATGTGGGAAGAAAGTTCTTCCAAAAGAGAGAAATGAAATTGGACGGTAACTAGTCATTAACGGCATTATCTGCGTTGGCAATTGTATGTAAGGCCTCAAAATAAATAAATAAATAAAAAGAATTTAGAAATTTTACTAAATATTTTTCTCTTCTTTCGGCGGTTTGTGTAATTTATTAGTGCCAGGTTTTAGCGGAATCACGACTCATAAGCATTACACCCACTGGACGGATGGTTGTTTTTAAGATCTGTTGTTCATAATAACTTATTTAAAGGTAAAGAAAAACAACTCAAAAATATTCTTATTTCGCTCAGTGCAACTTAATTTACCCTTTGCAAAAAACTGTGAGCTTGAGTTAAGCTTAGCTTTATCTTGTTGAAGTTTTAACTATGTGTACAATATACATAGTATATTCTATTTATTTCTTGTTTACTTTAAAATTGTGTTATAAGTGTAAGTAGCAGCATTTATAAACGACCCATTCGGGACTGCAAAGTTATTTTTCCTTATATTTATTTTGTGTGAGAACCATTTTTAAATTGACTATTGTATTGAACAATGAAAAGATTCATATTTGTAAACTAAAACTTAAATGCTCCAACATTTGTAGATTTCATAAATGGAATTTTTAAGTACCACTCTATGTTCAATGCAGCAAATTCAATTCCCGTGTACATAAACTGGGCCAATCTTAGTGACAACGTTCTTCATAACTTTTCCCCAACTTTTTTTTATGCAAAGTTTTGGAAAAAAAAATGTAAGATTATTATCTTTAGAATGAATCGAACGTGTGTACATTTATTTAGTATCTCATGGTTGGCAATCTGCGAGTTCACGGACCGAACACGACCAAGAAATTCTTTTTTAATACATACAGACCAAGAATAGGTTTAAAAATTGTCGCTTCATTGAAAACAAGTCAAACCGAATATAAGCTACCTATTCACAAGAAATTTCTATTCATAACACGCAGTATTTTTACTTATTCTTAAAAATAATTTTTTGTTTTTTCGAGCAAAAACAAAATTTTTTCAGATAATACTCCCTCATATAATATTTCAAATCTTAAAACAATTTATATTCCCATATACCTAGGATTTTTAACCCTTAAACGAAATTAACG
>QLNU02015360.1:54948949-54972890 GCA_006491805.2 Dysdera silvatica
TAGTCATAAATCGATCAATAAATCACACTGACATTTTTTATTGTAAAAATATATCGTTTCTTATTTAATTTTATTTCACTTTTTCATTTGATGACCTGTAACATTTATTAAAATGTTTGAATCAAGTTCTCAAAGAAATTGATTAAACGACGGAAAAGTAAAAAATTAATTAGGAATTATTAGGTTTCCTTTGTACAATAAGCGAAATCGATAGCAATCTAATATCGATACTCAGCTTTCAAATAATAATTACGTTTTTATAAGTTGTGAATTAATTTTTCTGAAAAATATTTCAATGTTATTTTTCTACAATTTGGTGGTTGATTTTAAATAAAACATTGGCGATTTTATTGCAACACACCATTTTATTACACATACATCAAAAATAAGGCTGCTTTTTTTCTAAACCAGATTCTCGAAATTCCAGATTGACGTTAACTTTAGACAACTAATGAAAGAATAGGTTGGCTTCTCGTTTCTAGCTTGAAACGTCCCTTCTTTTTTTTATTGGGCAACATACCATTTTTTATCTGATTATCTATTTTTTATTTATTATCTGAAATATCTCATTAAATATGGATTTTCGATTATGGTAACCAATTGCAAATTCGCTCGGTACGGCGTAAGGATTACGAAAATATATAGTTAATGCAGTGGGTTTGAAAACCCTGTATATATCGAATACGTATTCAATATATAGAATGTGCATTTTTTAAAAAATGTCCTCATTTCTATGTATGTTAGTGTTAGGTTCCTTAACCATTCGCAAATTTTCTGATACTGCATTATTGCACATTTTTATCAGTTTTTATTTTTTTAAAGCAATATTTTTCTTTCTTATGATTTTCATTTATCCGCATTAGAAAGAATAAAATAAATGCACTCGACAAGGTAAAACAACTTTTTAGATAAACAAATGGTTGCAAGTTCGATATCAATGAATATACGGAGAAATCTTAGAGCAGCGTTTCTCAAAATGTGGTTCGTAGTGACCCATCACAAGTGGTCCGCAGAATTTAAAAGGAAATTTCAGAAGAAAAAATAAGGAAGTAACGTAATTAATACTACGGTTCGAAAAATTGGCCACCTGCAGCACGTAAAAATATAATGCGGACTACAAAATTTCTGGATAATACTTTTGACACAACCACATTTAATCTCAAACTAGAGCTTTTCTAGAGAAAAAAAGAGGCACTTCCCGTAGCTGAACCGGAGTGCCGTAACCTTCTCAGCCACCGGGATACGAGAGCAATGCTCTTTTTCATCGTACGTAAGGTTTGTAAGATATTATTATTGTACCCTTCTCAGGGTTAACACAATTACCAATTGGTCAACACCGGCTCATGTTTTTTTTAATTACAAAAGTATGAGAAGGTGGCTTTATGTGTTTACCAATTGGCAATTGTGTTTTAGAAGAAGAATACCTTACAATAAAATGTCTAGAGGTTAAAAGTACTCGGATATGTAAGTAATTCAAGAAATCTATATCGAGGTGTAAAAATTTGATACCGGATATTTTAATAATCATATACCGAACAAAATTATTTAGCCTGCATCTGATAATGGTCGGTAGGGCCTACTATTATTAACAAGAGTTGGCAATCCTAGTTTCAGATGAAATATTTTTGCATTTTTATCTAGGAAAATAGGTCTATATACACACCCCTCCATCTGGTGTCAAAAAGTAGAAGAGAGTTTCGTGAGCGACTAAAATTTGAGAAAGACTAAATTTGAGCTAATGGAAAATGTGCACCCCGACACTTATATATAAGAAGCATTGCTTGCTCATGAAAATTCCAATTATTGTTGCAATTGTGTTGATTTCAGTAGTCGACAAGGATGTCTTGATAACACACCAATAAACGCGAATTCAATTCACACTCAATTGTGGAGCGACACATGGTCCACACCAAGTGTTACAGTTTAAAGATATATTTCCTATAGTAGTCTTAGTAGTGCTGCATAGTACTTTATCGGAAAACCGTGTGTCGAGAACAGGTTTTGGCTAATCACATTGCATTTGCTGTCATATTTTTCGAGGCCATTTTCTAGTAAAATAAGGCCCAATCGCACTTGATGAACTTCTCCGGGAAGCGTTTCCATAGTTTTGAAGCCATTATAGTATGAATAGTGAGATCACTTGCCGATCAAACATGCCTGATACACATGCTGAGTCATCATTTCCATCTATTATGGAATATCAGCGAATCATTTTAGAAGTTACAGTTTTATTTTAGAATTAATTATTAGTATTTATTTTAGAAGTTATAGTTTTCTGAAGCTTCTTTGACTTTATACAGTGCAGTAAATTGGTATACATTGCAATCAGAGAGAGAGGTGGCTTTTCCATGTAGTAAGTGTTTTCATTGTTTTGAATTTAAAAGTTCTTTCGTTGCGAAATTATTATAATTTTGGTATTTTTTCATCCTTATTATTAATAATGTTAATATTTTATTTAACTTCGAGTATATATATAGCGGTGGTCAAATAATGAGTTTACAATGAGATAGCACATGTTTTATTCTTCAACACATACGATTTCTATTCGCAAGAAGTCAGTCAGTGTTGCCACTACGCAGGTTAGAAACTTGGTTGATGAGAGATTCGGCTGCATGGTGATGATGTCTTTAGTCGGAAAAAGTTTTTCCAAGTGGGAGATTTATTCGAGATATTTTATATTTTCTTCACAATTAATGAAGCAATTAATAACAAATTATTAAGTATTTTAATATAGTTTGGACTTTACTTTCTTTTTTTTTTTATATCAGTAACGATTTTATTTCATAAGTTAACTGCTCGTGGCCCTCTTAACAGCTTCCATAGCCTCCAATTTCACGATTTCAACCCGTGGCACCCTAAAAGTTCGCTATGGCTTATAAGGGGTCCCGCCGCATGGCTACCATTGAGAATCACGGATCTAAATTAACATATGAGATGGTGATAAGAATTGGTGCAGTACTCTGAATCTCATAATTGATTTTAATTACCGAGTCTCATAATTGATTTACTGCTAAATCTCATAATTGATTTATTGCTGAATCTCATAATTGATCGACTGCCTAACCTCATAATTAATTAAGTGCTAGATCTCATAACTAATTCATTGCTGAATCTCATGACTGATTCATAGCTGAATCTCATAACTGATTCGCTGCTGAATCTTATTAGCACAAAAGATGTATTAAGAATGGGCAAAAGTGGGACGTTTATTAATTGCTGCATTGAATGAAAAATAAATTATAACTTTTAACTAATTTACTTTTTAATAACGAACTACTATCATCGGTGCCAATAGCAAATATATGTTTAAATGGCTTTTACTTTTATTGTTGGAGGCGTGGAGTAATCCAAGGTGTCTGCATCCTAATGAAGGGATAAAAATTCTAAACTAGAAACGAATAAGAAGTTGTGCACTGTTGATCTCTCTCTCTGTTTCAAAACATACGGACTTAAGTTAATTTTCAGGGACGGCATGGAACGTTGAAATCAAGTATTTGATATGATATCACACCAAGTCTTTGGTCGCGTTTAAGGCGACTTATGAAGTGTATTATAACGTAAAACCATCAAAGAATAGTGTTACTCAATTAGCAAGGTTTGAGTTATCATGAATTTGTATTGAAGTTTTCAATTTTTATAAATAATAAAAGGTTAAATCAAAGTTAAGGTACACATTAAGATTTTAGCTTCAAAATTTTGAAAATTAAAAAAATATATTATTCATAAATTTAACGTCTCAGAAAAATAGAAAGTTATATTTAATTCTTCAAATTCCAATACTTTTAAAGCTCCATATCTGGAACAAAATGGCAAATTTTATTTCTTTAAAGAAGTACGTGACATTTTTAAATTTATGAATGGAGGTTGAAGCTATCGATTAATGATTAAGAAGAAACTTTGTCAATTTTTCTTAACTTTACTTACTTTACGTTTTCTTAAGTCTACAGTCAGTAATGATAGGCAATTTCACGGCACATTTTTATTTGTATCAGAAGTTCAAAGGAAGATTCGTTGATCGTATCTTTTATCGTGTGTGAGAAAAGAATTCTTTACATGCTTCAAAGCCATCTATACCCTTTGTGTGGTCAGACGCAACTCACAATGGAAAAAAAGTCACATTCTTGAATGGAAGAAAATACATTTCAGAATCAAAGAATTTTCTTTAAGTTGCCGATCACATATGCTTTTTTTGCTGGAAGTGGCGGTTATTGTAATGCTTAGATGCAAGGACATACCTCGTATCGTGCAAAAGATTCTGAGGTTTTGCCAACGTTGGCTTCATAACAGGCTCGGTTAGGGATTTCCAAAATATATTGTAATCGCGCCTTGGAATCAGTCGACGAGCATCATGGATTGAAAATGCTTAAGAAGTACTGTGCATTCGCGCTCAGTTGGCGCGTGATACCGTTAGCAGACGGGTTAGTCCATTGCAGTTTTTGGCGCAGTATAGCCCAGATGCTCTTGCGCCATAAAAAAGCCAAACAATCAATCAACCATTGCAGTTTAGGGAAGGCCGTCTTGGAGGAAGTGGTTTTTCCCTCGCGAAAAACCAGTTTCGGCAAGATGCCCTTCCCTAAACTGCAATGGACTAACCCTTCTGCTAACGGTATCAGGCGTCAGGTCTGCGCGAACGCACAATAGGTACGCAAAGATAAATCGAAACGTCAAGTCTTTGAGTATTTAAATTTATTTCATGTTTTTGCCACATAGTTATGAACTCAAAAATCGTTTACAATTTAAAATGGACTATAAAATCCTCCCTGAAACCATTTACTTTTTGTAAAGTAAAATAAAGACGATATTCCCAAGTCCAGAATCGAATTTCAGGTTCTATATAATGATCAAAAGCCAGTTTTATAACAAATGACCCTCAGACTCCTGCCATTAAACACTATTCCTTCTCTTGATGTATTTCTCCATTTGCAGAGCCAAACTATATTTTTGAATGGAAAAAAAGACGACGTTCTCAAGTCCGTTATCAAATTCATGACAACATAAGAGGTGACAAAAACCACTTTCCTCGTTAATGACCATCGAATTGCTACTTATTAGACGTTTCGTTCCACTATTTTATTGTTCCTTAAGACTTTCTCAATTAATACGCGTTTTGTTTTCTTTTCATGGTGCATGTGTGCATTTGTCAAAACATTAGTAGTTTTTTTAAGGAAAAGAACCATATTCCCAAGTCCGGTATTGAACTTAGTTTTCTATACCGTGACAAGAAGACACTTTCTTCGTTAAATTGACTGTGATTAAATATCTATATGCATGTTTTTAGAGTGTCGCTTTATTTGGCAGGGATAAATTATGTTTTTAAAGGAAAAAAAAGACGACATTCACAAATTCAGGGTCGAACTCAGGACTATATGCAGTGACGAAAATACACATTAATTTTTAACGACCATCAAACTTTTATAAAACGTTTTGTTCCCTTATTTTATTGTTTCGCAAGTATTTTTCAATTGCGTATTTAGTTTTTGTTTTTTTGGAGAATGCTTGTTTTATTTTCAACGGAAAAATTACTTTTTGTAAAGAAAAACAGACTCCATGTTCCCAAGTCCAGTATCGAACTTCGGCCCTCACCTGCTGATGAAAAGTTAAGAGTTTCATGGTAAATGATAGGGCTGTACCGAGGACGTAGAAACCGATGCTGTTAGCATAGGCTAAAGGCATAAAATCCTGTGTTAGAATTAGAAAAGGAATATGCGTATAATCGATAACGTAAAATAACGAGAAATAAAATTAATGTTTTCTATGGTTGTAAGGTGCACCACTTTACCTTAGGTACAAAATTTTTCTGGAAAATGATTATGATGTAGGTACTACATACAGATTAACCATAACCAAAATTTTAATTGTATGTTTCTTAAAACTAAACTAGGGGAAAGAACATGCTAAATCATATTATACGAATCCATGGGCTTCATATGAGTACTTCTAGTGGGGGTTGAGGAAAATTATTACTTCCTTCTCAAACCTGTCAAACGTTTTAGTGAATGTACAAGATACTAAAATGCTACAAAAATAATTGATACTGCTTGACAATTAGTAATGAGCTAAAAAGTACCTTATTTTAAAATGTGCTTGTAAAACCTTTGAAACTAAATGCATAGCAGAATCGGGAAAATCAAATTTTTGAACGGCTAAGGGGGGACCCGAGCCCCTCCCTGCCCCCCATATGGGCGCCCATGTACGAATCTTCGTTATATACATTTTTAAAAAATGCGTATTTGTTATGGAATGGATAAAACGACGCTCACTTATAGTCGTCCACGTAGAGTTTACAAAATTATTGTGGGCCTAAGCATATACTACATTTATATATTACAATATATGTAAAATTGCAATTTATTTCAAATTATTGGGGTGGGGTGGATCGGACCCTACGGGCTCATGTAACTTTATGCCTATTATTTTAGTGTAAATTCTGTTTCATGTGCGCATTTCAAACGTGCTAGACCGATATAAAAGTCTTTATTTTTTATCTACACTATCTATACTGTGCATATTTTGTAAAAAACGTAAATGGTGCATTCTCACATATATTTGTTCGATAAAATAGTTACTGTTGTTAACAAGGTGACGTCATGAGTATTTTTAGACAAAACAAAAATCGTATCATGTTTACTACGTTTGATTATATAAATAAAAATGTTTTAAATTCGCCAGTTTTAAGTAATACTTCAGCGACTTCTGAGTGTAAAACTGAATATTGGAAATTGACTCGTATGTTTTGCAATTAGAATAGTAATTAAAATGTAGTTTAATTAATTACTACGCTTGCCCTTCCTACATATTTCTTTTGCATGTACAAATATTATTTGTACCTATTATTATATTCATTTTAAAAGTTCCATGTTTCACATAAAAGTTTTATAAATTTTGGGACTTCAGACTCCGAAAGGCTCACTGCACAGTTAATTCGCATCAAGTTCTGACGCTGTTATTATTTTTATAGATAGTCATTTCTGACCCCCGCGCTTTATTCGAACTACAACGGACAGTGCATAGAGAGTGCCATGGCTTGAGTCGAACCAGGTCCTCTATTAGACCCGAGCGCCTTAACTGCTAGGCCATCAAGGCCCAGGCGTAACCGATGACCTTCTTTCGCTGTATGTAAAATCTTTTAAGATATTATTACCCTTTACAGGGATAACACAATTGCCAAATAATGGTCAACATGCAAAGTCACCGGGGCGAGTTTTTGTGAGTTTTCATTGGGGAATTTATTTTTACTTAATAATTTTCAATACCATGGGGAATAAGCCAGTTGAGTTTGTTTAGGGAGAAAAGAAGTTTCATCTCGATTTGAATCAGGTCTCCATTTAGCCCGAGTGCCTTGACCTACTAGACGAACGAAACCGTTGTTTGTCCGTTCGTCTAGTAGGTCGGGCGACACTCCGGCTAAGCGGAGGACCCTGGTTCGAATCCGGGATGAGGACGGCGTCTCTTTTTCTCCTAAACAAAAACAGCTCTAGTTTGAGCTTATTTCTACGTGGGTGTTGAAAATTATTAAGTAAAGATATTATTACCTTTTTAAGGGTTAAAACAATTGGCAAATTATTATTTTTTTGGCTATGCGGGGTCTCAGTGGTAGCACGCTTACCTGACGCCCAGTTAACATGGGTTCGACTCTCACTGATATAAAAAAAAAAAGAACCTTTACCGACCAATTGCTCACTGTAGTCCGGGAATAGACCATAAGAGGTTCGGATTTTTCGGAAAGCATAACCTTTTCTGTCCTTATGTAGTAAGGCACAAGCAAAATTATTATTTCTTAGCATTTGTCGTTCTGCTATTTCACATTTGTTGTTAAAATCAAGATTGCCTTATCATTACAGTTGGCGATAACTATTTTCCAGTAAATAACTTCCATCAAAAAACCTTTGTGGTGGAATATTACTTCCAACAAATTCAATTATTTATAGTGCGGCAACCTGTTACGCCTTAATGGAATGAATATTTACAGCGCTCTTTACAAATAGGATTTGCCATTCCACTTCGCTTTAAACAACGCCATAGCCATCTGTTGGCGCGTTAATTAGCTTTAAAATTTCAATTTTCTGCGCCATATTTCAAAGTCAAATAACGGATTTATAATCCCCTCCGTTAATAACGGTTTATCGCCGAATACTTTAGACTATGTAATTGGAAATCAGTCTAAGCCATAAGAACAGCGCCTCACTCTTCTGAGAAACGCAATTTCATCCATTTTTCTTTACTACTATAATTTTTTAGTTATGACTTCTAAGATTAAAACTAATCTAACAACTGAACTATGACTTTAATTTTAAAATTTAACTGCGTGGGAATTAACAAGGAATTAAAGCACAGTCTTTCTCAGAATTTTCGTTGTCCATAGTATTGTAATGAAAGAAAATTTGATGGGATGTCACACAATTAAAAAGCAGTACAAGGGTACATATAAATACACATACATATATATCGCTATAATTAATAGCATTATAGCGGTTCTTCAATTCCGCTCATTGGAATGCATAACTAAAATGATGTTTCCCTGCCTAATTAAAACAAACTGCGAAAGCAAAATTTGTGTAAATTTGTTTAGAATTACATATGCTGCACAGTCGGACTTCATTAATACGAACGCTCATGATGACAAAAATATGCTTTTGTTAAAAGTAGTTCGCATTTAAGAGGTTCGACTGTATTTTGAAACTCATATACTTTATACTTTTTATAATGCATCATTTTAATATATAATTTAAGTGCTGAAGCAGCCAAACAATTTATTTGAAACTTTTTTAATCCAATGTAATTCAAAACGGTCTGTATATAAATACATTCCTAGAATTTGAATATGTATAATTTTATTGAAATATTAAGTAAAAACGTATAAATGTGTAACCTCGGAAATAATAAGCTTAAAGTCGATGCATCACTACGTATAGTACTTGAATTTTCTCGCAAAATCTCGGGATTACTGAAGGATAATCTTGTAACTATTACGTGGATCCCTAAACTACAAGACAAAGATGGCGCCAGATTTCCAGAGAGTGTCTTGGACAATTTAATCCGAATTTCCGCGCGAAGCTGGGATCGAGACTATTACTTAAAACATGTATCTTCAAAGTTGATGAATTCGCTTTAATGATAGATTGCAAAAATGCGCATTCTTCTCTTCGTTCCCCCTCAAGCTGAGAAGAACTCTCTTGACACTCTGTGAAAAATGTCTCGTCACTATTCCTATGATCAATATTGCGGAGAAGGTAATCCCGCTTTGTTGGCGAAAAAGGGAACCAAAAAGCCAGAGTTCTAAGGAATTGGCGATGTTCTCCCCTCGAAACCCTCTCTGGGGAACCATTGAAGCTCTTGTTTCATGACGGTTTGATAAATTGGGCATGCAGCTTTCATCAGAGCGTCAGAGAGTGACGGTTTAAAATTAAAAACGATGTAAAGGGTCTCTGGCGAACCGAAAACCACACCTTGGAAAGTACACATAGAAGAAAAATGAAATTCGAAATCCGTTACTTCTTCTATATGTAATGTAAAACAAAAAGTAATAATTTTTTTCACAAAACTCATATGATCATTAGATAAGGTTTATAAACGCTGTTTCTAAAACCTTCCTTCGCTTTAGTTAATGCAAAGAGTTTTATATTTACTACATTAATATGATATATTAGTTACAACCATCATCATTACAAGTTATGACCATCTACTTCTCTGACCTTCTTATATGAATAAAATTTACGGGTTTTCTGTCAGTGTACTAATTTTGATGGTCGAAATTACAATCATCAGCAACTGGCCATCCAAGAATATAATCTGTTTGAGTTTCTTCTCAACCGGACATCTTCCTTATCGTCTCACGATTTTTTCTAGTTTTGTCAGAAAACTGATTATTTAGGATAGATTTTGAGAGAACGAGTGGACATTATGACAGCGCGGGTATTATCTTTCACAAAATTACAAAGCTTTTGTAGTCCGAATATTTTGATAATTCGAATCAACCATGCAGTCAATTAGCTCGGAATAATTGGGGCTTTAGTGTATACCCAAATATAAATATAAAGATAGAATATCACACTTTAGAAAACAAGAAGTGAAATTTAAATAGGAACAGCGTAAAAGGAATGTAACTTACTGTCAAAAATAAATTCCTAACCTCATTTAATTTGCAACACAAATTTCATAAACAGGAATCAGTCCTCTACGAAAGCTGAAAGGATATTTTAAAGAGACCCAGAAAAATATGTGCATCGAAATACAATAGCCATTATTGAAATTATTTGTGTATTTTAAAAGTACGAGGACTGATTGATTAACTGATTGAAAAGTGTGAAGAGACCATACAAATAATTACAAGAACTAAAATGTTTCAAAACCTGGAGAGAATGTATTATGCATTCAAAAGCCAACCGATGAAAGAGAAAGTTTAGATTAAATGGCTCCAATCCCTATATTGATTTTTTTTCCTGTAACAAATTATGCTCATTCATAGAAAAGTGATTCGCCCTCTTCTCTAACGAGGCCGAGAAGGGGCTGAAATATTTATGAGTTAAGCGTCCATTAGGTAAAGCAGGTAATTTTCCAGTTCATTAACAGCACACCTTTAAAAGACCGATTTCATAATAGTGATATTTGTTTGAGCAGTTTTTCTTCGTGATTATAGGAAATTCTCAGGAAATTCATGATTATAAGGCGACAGAATCTGTTGAACATTATCTATCTTATAAAATACACCATAACTAAATAAAATTTAAGTCTTGTAAACTTTACTTTACTTACATTACTTTTGATTAGCATGTGATTAAATTCTATTTATCCTGATTGGTGGAAGAAAACAAGGTCTTTTTAATTAAATGTAAACATAGCGTACTACGATTAAGTGACTCGTGCTACAAAAATTTGAGAACTTTTGAATAGACGCACAAAATGTATTCCTCGGAAAGGCACTTGTTGGAGGGGTGGGGACAGATCGACAGCCGAGAGTCCAAAAGTAAATTGTTATTGTATAAAAATATTACTTTGAATAACTGCGCGAAAAAGCACTTTTACCTGTAAAAAGTTAAAGGTAAAAATGCGTGTGTTTTGAAATATTCCTTTCTTTGTAAAGGAGGAAGGGACGATCAATTTTCTGAATCTGTGACTGAATACGAAGTCAATTTTTATGCTTCAGTCAAACACTTTTATAAAGTTAAAATTCCATCGAAACAGATAGCATGAACACAAGACAGTTTAAACTAAAAATCGTCGAGACTGAAATTTTAGGATGTGTTTTCACCGCACAAGGGCAGCAAAGGAAATGATGCACCGTGGCCTATAGATTTCTAAGAAATCTGAACCTCTTAAGGAACCAACCCCTTGATTACAGTACGCAATTAGTCAGCAAGCGTTTATTTTTGGCACCATTGGGAGCCGAAGCTTGGCGCGCAATACCACTGCACTGGCGAATACAAGGGGGGGACCGGTGGGGGGATCACCTTCCCCTGGAGCAGGGATTATGTCATGGAAAATGAAATTAAAATTACCGGACACTTGGATAAAAGCGGGAATCGGAAACAAATCGCCTTCCGCCCCCACTGAAGGTTTTCTGTATCCGTCATTGTACCGCTGCATCACTATAGAGCCTTTAGAAATAAAAATTTAATAGAAAATGTCTCAATTCACTGATTCGAAGTTGGCTGTTTTTGTGACACGCGTGTTTCTCGAAAGTAAGTTTTTTCCCTTTGGCCTTAGTCCTTCGAGAAGCCTTAGGCTTTTCCGAAAGTCAAAATTTATGCGAGTTAGAGTCGACGTTAGAAGACGTCAAAACTTATTTGCTGGCGTTTTTTAAATCAGTCGAGATACACAGGTGTATTATTTTTTAAGTAACACGTTATCTGAAGTTTGTCGTTTTTGGACACATTTCTAGAAAATTGTTACGAATTGGAGGTGTAAAATTTCATATTTTATTTTTTCCGTGAATATGTGGACTCTCACAATAGAAATGCTAGTTCACTTCGCAGGCTTTCTTAACTGTTGCCACTTAGAAACGCAAGAAAAGCAAACTTAAAATAAGTTCAATTTCTAAAATTGGCAAAATGCCAAATTGTTCTCTTTTACATGATGTTTTCCAAATGTGTAGGATTTTACTTTCCGTATCTGGCAACAAATATATTGATTGTATAATTATAATATCACATTTTATATTTGGCAACAGTACGTGCAATTGTTTTCCGAATTCTAAAATCAAATCAGTCTTTATCTTTCTATCAATATATGCACATGTCTCATTGAAGGATCCGCCAAAAAGACGTCAGAATTCTTTTAACTTTGCATTATAATTTAATTATCTTTTGGCGAACTATTCTAAATATTTAATGTTTTAATAAATATTATTTTAACTGAATGAAATTACTTCATGTCTTCAATAATTATTTCTGCAAGTGAATTTGAATTTGAAAGAAAAAATGTATACATCAATAATAATGGCTTCTATATTACACGCGATTCAATTTGAATGCTTGCTGGTTTTACGTCGCAAGATTGTATTATAGGCCATTTGGAACGGGCTTAACGTTAGTTCCAAAACACGGTATATTTGCACACAACGAAGCTTACCGGGAATCGAACTCAATGCCTTTGGAGGCGGTGGTTATAACCATTCAACCATTGTGGCAAATATTCTGTTGGATAATCCATAAATAATAATGAATTAGTTGGTTATTAATATTAAATATGAAGTATATTACTAATGATATTTCGAAATGTGCTTAACATTTTCAACTTTATGCTAATATAGTTAATAAGTTTTTTTATAATTTTTTCTGTACTACGATTGCATTGTTCTTTATACTAAATGAATAATAATATATAAAGAATAAAAATTTGTTCTAAATATAGATTCTTACTTATATATGCTGGAAATATTTGAAAATATTAATTTCCACATATTAGAAAATGACGATTGTTAATTATACAGTGTGTCCATAATTGAACGTACACTATTCGGGACTTCATAACGAAAACCTATCGAGTAGATCTGTGCCAAAAATGGTATACACAGAAAATAGGCCAGGATTCTACCCAGATGGCCATCCCTCTGCGTAGTTTAGCAGACCGAGCCCTCAACCAATTATGCTTAATGACAAATTATATTTCTTATATTAGTAAAGGTTTACGCGTGGGCCCCTGGCCAGTTGCCCCTTCCCCCCACTATCCTCAGCATTAGAGTTTTTTTAAAAATGTAGTCGGAAAAATGGCTCTGTGATGACATTCGAAAGTGCATGCAAAATAGCATTTCTTCACGTCACGCCTTTTTATTGCTATATGAAGTTATAATTGTGAAGGAAAACATAATTTACTATAATTCTCTTGGAGCTTGAAAAATCGCGTTTTATTAGTTAAATGAATCCTCTAGTCTGACAGCAATGCGCCGTCGACTTTTTTTTTTAAATGAATCTTATCGCCCCCATCCGTTTTCTATGCATATACCAAGTTTAGTTCACAAGGGAACTTTGCAGACTGCTACAGCTGAATTTTGGTTTATAGGCCAATATGACCGAGTAAATAAAAGATCCAAAATCAAATTTGGCCCAATCGACCTGGGGATCGAGCTACGGTCCACTGAAAATAGAGATCACCTCACGATGATTCTTCGCAGCAAAGCATCATCCTACGATAGGTGCTTTTCTGCATGCGTAGGCTAACTAGTAATAACAAATGAACTGAAAGCGATTTACTGTGAGTTGCCTCATGTTAGAAATTTAGTTTTCTGCGTCTTGCAGAAGTGAGGTCCTGCCGCAGCTGAAAAGCTGAGGGCCCTTTCCAAAATCAATTAAAATTATTTACCACTGCAGTATTTACATATGGAACTGATTTGAATTATGAATATGGAGTATTTACATATGAAACTGATTTGAATTATGAATATGGAGTATTTACATATGAAACTGATTTGAATTATGAACATGGAGTATTTCTGTATGAAAATGACTTTATGTAGATATGAAAAAAAAATTGTAGGTTCCCTAGCTGCGGAGTTTACTAGTGTTATAACTGAGCTCTTGACTGTGAAGGACATAAAAGGCTTTTAATGTAAATGAAAATTAATGAAAAATATGAGAAAGCATAATAACTTTGAGCAATGATTGCAACAAATGAATGAACTGACATCACAGTCCATTTCGTGACACACTTGGTCCGTGAAATTAAAACAAATTTCTTGCACATTGAAGAATTTTTCAGGCTTGGGTACCTGGTACGTTGATTTCCACCAAGCATAGATTATCATATTACGGAATTTTGGGGAAGACAGCTGATTGTGAATGAGCGAATGCAATTTTGTGATGTTATTCCTTTCTGATCAGCTTATATAATCATAATAATGCAAAAGGCAAAATCGTGTTAAGCGTTTAGCGAAATATTTCCATTGAAGAAAAAAATATACGTCGTATGACTGTATGAGTGCTATCCCTCCAGGTGGTGTAATCATCAATTTCGATTGCTCTGAAAGACTGGCTTGACTAACTGCAATCCAATATATTTTTGCCCATTTGACCTGTCCACGAATCCATAATTAATAGAACTTTTGATGTTACGTTCGGTTTGAGTACTTCGCTGAGGAACACCTCATGTATTTCGGTAGAGGTTTTACCACTTTTGGAACATTCCAGAATAACATTAGGAGATTAAATAACTTTTCCTGTACCCGTGGATCGAATACACCCTTTGGTTCCTGATGGATGAGCAGAAATTGTGGTAATAATTGTCCAGTAGCAGAAATGATAGGTCGGATTATTACGGAATGGGATATGGCGTGAGAAGATTGAATGGTATTCGGAGTGTGCTTTTCCCCCTTAATCGACAGAGTGCGCGTAGATGCCCGTTCTTTAGTGAATCCGCTGTGGTCAGTGTTTAAAACCTCATCAAAAGAATAGTTGCTCATTGCATCTGTAACTATGTTGACGAATTCTATAGCTCTATCTTCCAAAGCCGTTGTGTGCATAGTACGTACAGGCATAACGAATTTGGTGATCCTTCTACTTGTTATGCCACGCTCTTTTATTAAAATTTTAATAGAAAAGCATCACTTGCGCTAAAGTTTGTGAGATTTTCTCTCATTGCAATGCTCAGAAACCATAACTTTAAATCGGAATCGTGAACTGTTAATAAAGCATATTCCCGGCGTTTTTAAACTTCTCAAATACTTCGTCTTTCATCCGTAACAGTTTTTCACATCTTGTACCCTGGGAAGCAACATAATCCCGAAAGCGATAAATTTGTCGACGTGAAAGTGTGTTGTTTTTAAATCGATGCTGTATGCTTTTCAAGGAACGTAGTTTTCCTGACCCACTCCATGGAAATTCTTTTCATGTCTTCTAATGTGTAAGTTACGCGTGACGGCAAATTAGTTTGTTCATCCCATTCCTCATCATTCATTTCACTACCCTGTGTTGCACCATACTTCATTTTATTTAAAGAAATATCAAGTGTATTCTCGTCACTCATTTCGTATGTTAACCCACTTATCAAAGTTTTGGCAAATGTAAATATTTCTTTCTCAATATCCATCTTATAATCTGATACAAAATCGGCTTGCTTTGTGTATTTTTCACAAACAACGCGAAAAAAGGATTTTGCTGTGGTGTAAAAGCAAGACATAAAGAAAAATGAGGCTTGAATTTGCACTTTCAAAAAAAAAGAAGGAAAAAAAAAAAGGTCAAAGGTGATGAAAGCACAGGCAAATGAGAACTACTACTGGTTTGAAAATTGAAGAAGGGCGCCTAATTTATACAAGACTGGTCTATGCACCAGCCAGCTTTTTCGCGTTCTTCGCTAGATATAATCTTGAATTTTGTCAGCTATGCAAACGTAAGGTAAAAACCTCCAAAATTTTTCACTCTTCCAACAACATACACAATATATAATTATCTTAGTCACAACTAAAATGAATATTATAAATACGTATTATATTTTGTTCATGTTTATTAATTTTTCTACGAAAACTTTTGGCGCCTAATGCTTGCCAAACAGGGACTTATTCAGGATTCATAAACTGGGGGGGGGTGTTCAAGATTTTAAGGGGGGGTGTTCAAGATTTTAAGGGGATGTGGATTAGATTTTTTGTGTGTTTAGATTTCATTAAGGGGGTATATCAAAAATCTGGAGGGGTGTTTTGGGGATGTGTATAAATCACTGTTGCCAAACGTGCCAAAACTCTGTTTTCACCTGTCATGCAGCAAAGCACTTATCGTAAGATGATGCTTTGCGGCAAAGCATCATTGTAAAGTGAGCTCTATTTTCAGTAGGCCGTAGCTCGACCCCTAAGTCGATTGGGCGAAATATGATTTTCGATCCTTTATCTACTCGGTCATATAGAAATAAAATACAGGGTACCAGGGAGGAAATTTACATACAAAAGGTTAAACACTGGTAAAATAGCAATGAAAAAGATCACCCAAGCTTTCGGACGTGTCAGCAGCAGTTCTTCATCAGGAGTAATGACGATGTAACGTTTCTGTCTCTTTTTATACTTGAAATTTCTGGAAAAACCCTTCGCCAGAGTAGTTCCGCAGAATGGAAAAACCCAGTGGGAACCAATGGGAGGCCTCCAATAGAAATCACGGAAAAACCCAATGGGAACCAATGAGAAACCTGTGCTTCGGGGCACCTAATGTTGGGGAAGTCCCATACATTTCAGAATAAGAGTTGTTCGTAAGTTTCTGTACTCTGTCATATTGGCCTATAAACCAAAATTCAGAAAAATCGAGCTGTGACAGTCCGCAAGGTTCCCTTATCAGCTCTACTCAATGGGTTTTCTGTTATGAGGTACTGAATAAGTTACATTTAATTATGAAGACACCATATTTTGCCGGAAAAAATACTTTATAGAAAAAAAATATTTTTTATTCTAATTGAATTTAAAGGTTATATTGGTAATTACCTTACGCAATATACCGTGTTCGGATGAAAAGGCAACAAACTCTGTATACTTCGCCGATAGGAGTTGAGTAGAAATTAAATAAAAAAATACACAGACTTTTACTTCCACGGGGGTGGGAAGGGAGCCCAAAATTAGTATCAAAAGATTTTTTATTAAATATAAAGACCCCCTAGGCCCTCCAACTTTGAATTTTCAAATGGCACCCTATCTTTTGATATATTACTTTAGACAGCTTAAAAAATAAAATATTTGGCGAAAAAAAATATTAAAGTGGTTCATGCATTAAGGAGAAACAGCTAAAAATAAAACCGTCCTTTTGTGTTATTCGCACTAATATCGCAATATAAATAACGAATGAGAATCACTGTGCATGACCAACACGCAAAAGAAAGCTGATTTTCTGCGCAGATAGCATGAAAATTCATACTCATCAGTTCGTTCAAACCAAAGATAGTCAAAGCGCGCGCTCTCTCTCTCTCTCGTATTGTTTGAAAGGGTCAAAAGAACGATTTTTTTAGCTCTTTCGTCCGAATGCATGAAACAATTTAATTTTTTTCCATAGAAATATTTTTTTTTTACGCTGTTTAAAATGATATATTACAGGTTTGGGACGCCATTTGAAAATTCAAAGTTGGGGGCCTAGGGGTTGGGGGCTGAATAAAAAAATTCGCTGATATTAATTTTAGGCTTCCCACGGAAATAAAAATTGACGTACTTTTCTTAAATTTCTACTCAACTCCCATCGAGAGATATACAGAGTGTTAACTTTTCAACTGAACACACGGTATAAATAAGCAACATACATAGCCGGTGAATGCGATCCTGTGGCTGTTGGTTTTTCAAAGAGGAAAACTTCGTTCGCGTTCAATAAGTGTAAATGGAATGGAAAATGTTCATTTGCATTAAGCTCGTATGTTCATGTTCACTCGCGCCTTAATCATTATAAATTGGGTTTACTATGATAACGATATTGCTCTTTAAGCTTATCAAACGGGGTTCGATATCCTGTAAGCTTGCTTATTGTAAATGTGTTATGATTCAGTGGTCGTGTTAATTTTTCCGTTCCTTCTCGGGTGATTAGTCTTGCAGTCTTAAGACGTAACACAAACGAACAAACAAACAAACAAACTGACTGACCAACCAACCAACCAAGCAACTAACTAACTGAATAAATAAATGAATAAATGAATAAATAAATAAATAAATGATATAACAACTTTTGTGATGAAGTAACTACGTCTTGATGGTTTTGTACATTAGATCTGTATTTCGGCCCTGCGGTGGCGCAGTGTGGTAACGCGTTCTCCTAGTGCGCCGCTAATCCGGGTTCGACTCCCAGCAGTGCAAAGAACGCTTACTCAGAGATCTCATAAAGATCGCACTGCTCACTGTAGTCCGGGGTTTGGTTCCCCAGGCCTTAAGAGGTTCGGATTCCTCGGAAAACAGTAGGTCCCGGCGCAGCATGACCACTGTAGTCTTTGAGCCGTAAAACCAAAAAGAAAGCGAAAATCTGTATTTCTATTTACTAATGCAAACATCTTTCAAAAGGAAAAAATATTCTGTGTTTCAGACAATAATTTATGTAACACGCTTTTTGTCAGATTTCAAGAAATTTTATAAGGAATTTGTTTTTAAATAGTGCGAACGGGGTTTCAATTCGGGTCGAAAACAAATAAAATACGAATTTAGGGTACCAGAGAGTCTAAGGTAAAAAATTATGCCACTAAATTTATACAGCAGATCCTTAACTTGTTTCTTACCGACCAGCCCTTTCGTCAGCTTGGCTGAAACTAATGTTTTAATTGTTTCATTTTAGCGGAACGCCCTCTCTCCTCTCAATTTTCGCATTGTTATTAAAACAGTGCCACAACATTTTGCTGCTGCATGTATTTTCTTGTTTAAATATTAATTATATCATTTTAAAATAAATGACTTAGAAGTTTTGACAACAATACCCCAATTTTAGCACTTTTTCTCTCTATGATTAACTAAATTTTAGGATAATCGCCAAATGACTACTCAGCCAGGGACCAGGTTACGCCATGACCGGCTAAGGGGGAATCCACTGTATGTATAAGAGAGAGAAAACATTGCGTAATTTACATAAAGAGAAATTAGTACATTAATTGAACAAAAAAAATCAAGAAAACGAGTGAAAAACGATTGAAAAAAGAAGCTCCTTCCCAGAAATTTTGCCAGTTTAAAGTACAGTGTCCCCAGTTGGTAGACACAAGCAACTATAGAGTGACCTACTCATATTGTTAATCGATGTTAAACATAGTAGTGAGGTGATTTCAGGTTTCTGAATGCCATTGAACTCGTCCCAGTAACGCCTACGTACCTACAGAAAGCGCAGAATGTTTAAATTTTAATTTATTATAATTTTTACAATTTTCTAACTCGCAGGGTTTAAAATGTAGAAATGTAATTCTCTCTCTCATCTGTTTATGATATTTATAATTTAAAAGGTAACATATACGTAACGGGGAAATAATGGGGTTGTCAGTTTGAGTACTTTCATATTGGCCATTGGAAATTTTAGTGGCACAGAGTCATGCGTTGAAAATATGCGTTTATAATTAATATTGATTGAAACACCATACAAGTTATATATATTTAAAAGTTTATGGATGGCGTTTGTCAGGTCATGTCGATATCACTGGATTGAAATCGACAAGAATTTTTCATGGGCCGATATATTACCAATAATGTAGTTGAAAATTTTCGTTGCAAGGTCAGTATAAGCAATGTAATATAATTACTTTAAGGATGTTGTCTATATGCCTAAAAGTATTATTAGCTTTTTATAAGGGGTATACGATTTCTTTGCATATGGTTGTTTTTTCCAGAAGAGAAAAGTGAGCATATTCTGAAATTTTAGAATAGATACACTGTTTCTTTCTGTATGCATTTAATATATTCAGCCATGAACATAAAAATGATCACTTTTTGACCAAATAGTCACTCATCCAAATTATATAATCCTTGCGAAACCACTAGCGGATCAGGGGGGGCGATGGAGCTATCGCCCCCTCGAGACGAGATCATATCATGGAAAATAAAATGGAAAGTACTGAAGACTTGGCTAAAAATAAGAGTCTGAAACAAATCGTCCGCCCCCTCAAAGATTTCTGGATCCGCCCTTGCTTGAAACAAGATTTTGTAACAATAAAACATAAATTATGAAAATTAAATCTTAAGTTAGAACTCTCATATTACTTAATATCTAAGTAAAACTCAAAATTGATAATTATACTCAAAAAAATTTAGTAAGTTTTCCAAATCCTAAGTATTATATATGAAATAAGAAAAAGAAAAATGGTATTAAATATGTCCATATAAAATAATTTATAACAAAACGTTCATCTTGTTTGAAAGTATTAACATGGGTTTTATATTTATTAATAAAATTATAAAATATATATTAAAACATATCGACTAATAAATGCGGCAAGTAATCAAAGCGCTACGTAAATTCAGAATTAGTAATATTATCTCTAAGTCCCTTTAAAATATTTCGTGCAATATTCTATTCCTTGCGGAAAGATGTTTAAAAAACGCATTCATCAAGTGCGGTTATCATATTTGTAATATGCAATTATAGAAATATATTGCGATTTACTAGTTATATATGGCAATGAACAGCCACAAAGGAATTTTAAGAAATGAACGATATACTTTTGAAGTTGACTTAGTTGCTGTGTTACTGGATGTTGGTGCTGAATTTTTGTATTTTTATAAGCGGAAGTGTTGATTTTATTAACCAGAGATTTTATAATAATTTAAATCCATTCCTGGGGAAATCGATTATATTAAGAGTCTGATTTTATTAACCGGTGAATTTATTAACTAGCGGACACTGTAATGAGAGCATGGCAATATGTGAATTTATAGTAAAACACAAAAATGAAAGAGTGAAGATAGAGACTAGAGAAATGCTAGAAGACCGTGCAAAAGTAGATGGCGCAAAGAGAACAGAGAGCGTGTTGGAAAAGATGTTCAAATCGCTAATTATCTTTCGTTTTAAAAAATCCTTAACGCTTAATCCAATGACTACAATACAGTACGTTTAATGCTATAATGAAATTTTTTTGGTTTATTTTCTCTGTGATTTTCTTCCATAAATAAATGCCTAAAAATTATTTACAGTAGAAACAGCTATTGGATGGGGACAACGTTGCTTTAATGTTGATAATCTTGTTACAGTTTGCATAGTAAACTTCTTTTATTAAGCTTTAAGATAAAATTCTCCAGTAATTTTCATGTGAAAAATCATTTAAAAACCCGAATGGACTAGTTTTAATAGCGACGCTAAGGGGTACATTAAAATAGTGTAGGCTACTGTATCGGTTTTGCTTATTTAAAGACATTTTTAAGCGAGGTGTTAATGATCGGAAGAAACACTATTTATTTATTTAAAAAGTTAACGAAAAGACGTAAAAATTTTAAACATGCGGATCTTTAAGGTTTATCAGCGTATAAGATTATTTTAAAAGAGCATTAGTAAAATAGATTGAGGTCTTCATCCTCTGAATCTTTAATGGCTTTTTCCTCTTTCCAAATTACAGACGATAACGCTAGCCATTATAATTCTATTAATCTAAATGTAAAATCTCTAGTTTTGGGGTTTGATTTTAAAAAGGACTCTAGGGAATATACCAAATATTTTATGAAAAACATATAAGACAGATAAATGTATAATATTTTATACCAAGGTATCATAATTTTACCCCTACCAGGCATTTAAAAAGACATATCTACGACTGCTATCATAATCAGAGAGAAAATTTCTTTTAGTAATTGCACTGGTAATTAAAAATATGATTTTATACAGAAGTTATTTTTCCGTAAAATTTTGGTCTAGCCTGGGACCTATAGGATCTCCTAAGAGTCGGAAAAGAACCTCTAGAAACACTTTCTTACGGTTTTGTGCCCCACTATGGTTCAAAAGCACGTTTCGCAACGACAATTAGTTCGTTCTGTGCAACAGAAAAATAGGTACCCCTTTTTGTGATAAAAATCGATTATCGCAGAAACGTTTTTATCAGACAAGTGAGTTTCCCGCCAATCACAGGCATTAACCACTAACCGGCCATTAATCACAATTTTCTTTCTTGTCCGCTTTGTAATAGGTCCATCGCTACGACCCACAAGACGACCTATTTATTATCTTCATTCTGAGGACAGAAATCGTCTTATCACATGACGTAATGTCCTCCTAATGCGATCTTTGCGGTGATTCTGCTAGCTTAATAGATTAATTTCCTGGCCGAAATCGGCTAGCGTGCACCCACCTTTGAAATATGAAGAAAAAATGAGACACCGCATTATTTTCGAAAGAAAAGATGAGTCTTTGATAAAACCTGTTTAGGTCTGAGAAAGAACATTAAAGCCCATTTTGTAAAAAGGCGGGTTGGTAATATCGGTTGCAAGTGCTTAAAGGATGAGGATATTACGGAAGATAAAGAAGCAGCTGAGAGGTGAACAGATTGAAAAAGAATGCACCTAAAGATGGAAATAATCATGGGCGCCCATATGGGGGGGGGGGCAGAGGGGGCCCGAGCCCCCCAGCCGTTCAAAATTTGATTTGCCCGGTTCTGCTATGCATTTACTTTCAAAAGTTTTACAGTCACATTTTAAAATAAGGTACTTTTAGCTTGCTACTAATCGTCAAGCAGTATAAATTAGTTCTGCAGCATTTTAGTACCATGTATATTCATTCAAATGTTTGACAGCATTGAACAGGAGGTAATAATTTTCTCAGCCCCAGAAATACTCATATGGGCTCCCATGTATACAGTCGGCCTCGCCTAAACGAATAACGACGTTTCCAGCAAATATTCGATTATGCAAGGAACGAAATATACAGCTACATATGTACTTAAATGTGCTACTAGTACACTAGTGTCGACTGCACACATATTTTATAGGGGAAAAGTAGTGAAAAGAATAATACTGTGCACAAAAAAAATGTAATATGCACCCATATTTATTAGTGTAAGAAAAATTGGAGACTAGCCTACACTTGCATTATTACTTACGCCGAAAAAGATCTGTTCTAGGTTTTATATTCCACTTCCTAATAGGAAGACTTCGTAAATCCTTCAAGGGAGGCAGTTTGTAAGGAGAAAATTTTCGCTGTACTTTGTTTTTGAATACTTATTTTCATGCTATGCTATACTTGTCCGGCCTTTATTTGATTATCCAAGGAAGACCTGTGACGATCTTTCCTAAAGAGGGGAAAAGTTAAACATTGATCCCATGAAAATTGTTTTGGTTCAATAGATTCCATTCTCATAAGCGGGGTACTCGCTAATCCGCGACTGCTTAAGTGGACCGATTGTACTTATTTAGAATTAGATAGCGGCGATTGTTTTTAATTGTTGTTTGTTTTAAGTTTTACGGCGCAAGGACAGCCTAGGCGTAAGCTTTGCCGTAATTCTGGGTTTGACTTCCGATAGTGCAGCAGAACATGTAGTGTTATTCTACACTCTGTAGTTTACGGCTTGGTTCCCTAAGTGAGAATGGTTCAAATTTCTCGGAAAACTGTAGGTCCTTGCGTAACGTCACCTCATCTCTCTTTACAACCTGAAACGCAAACGTACGTAATAAGACTATCAAAATAGAATAAAAGCTAGTTTTTATGCTGTTATATCCTGAGACCCTTTTTAATGCCTGAAATTTCAATTATTCCTTATTTTATTTTCCAGTCTCCTCACAATTCTCGAGTCATTTGGAGAATCATTACCAAATCGAATTTTAAATTTTCAGCGTGATTGAATTAAGTTTGTGTGTAATTAACTTAACAAAAATGTTTCGATAAGGGCGAAACTCCGAGGAAATCGTGACCAAATTTTAAATAGCTTTATCTGCGATAAAAGTTTTTTTAAGGAGAAAAGTGTGTTTCATAGAAACACACGGTGATGGGATTTAAAATTAAATACGGTTTACTCGGTGATATTCATAATATTTTTTTAGAAAAGGGTTGTTTTACTATTTACTTAAGATGTAAAAAAAAACATACGCTATTATTTTTAAACGTAGTGGAAC
>QLNU02015360.1:54972990-54985914 GCA_006491805.2 Dysdera silvatica
TATAGACAAAGGCAATTTCCTTTCAGACAAAACTGTTTCTTTCCATGCACTCCAAGCCAAGCTTAATACAACTGTTGAGTTCTTCATCCTGAAGTTCCGCCATCCAATAAAATCGGCTACAAATATACATGAATCAAATGTATGTCAACTTATTTAAGCCCAAAATTTTTGGAAATATAGACTCATAGTTTTTTGGTCTATTTTGAGTTCAACTTTTCGCCGAAGGAAGTACAAAGTTGGACTCAAGATATATATATATATAGAATGTCTACATATTGTAAATATAAATGAAATTTGAATTTTAATATACGAATTGTATGCATGCACATGTTTATTCATTTCACCACAAAAGTAATATGCATAATTTATGTGGGAAAAAAGCTTGTTAATTGTATCTGTATGGTATTATTTTGAAACAGGCCTTATTTTCTGCCAACCGTAATCCGGGGATTGGTTCCTCATTTATTTGTATATTAAGAAAATCAACGTATGATGCACGAAGTTAGAGCTACACAAACTGTCCTCGGTAGCTTGGTTGATAGAGCAAAAGGTAGTAACTCTGGATGCAGCCGTTGATCAGGCCAGCTTAACCTCTTCACTCCAGAGGTACACATATGTGTATCTTGAGTTGCAGTGCTTTTTCTACTTCGCTAAACTAAAGAGTAAACGGTGAAACCCAGAATCGAAGGGCATTCTTTGTGCGCCTTTTAAGCTTTCTTTTAGTGTCACTAGATGTCGCTGGAAAGCTTAGAAAAACGAGGAACCAGAACTTGCTTTTGCGGAAGTTGTTGCATCATGTCAACCAACGGTCGGGTCTTAAGAGGTTAAGGCGTGGCTTTCTCTTTTTCTTTATTTCACACCTTTTGAGTTAATCGAAGTCTAGAATGAGCCATTCGAACTTCATTTTCTGAACTAGAGTTTTCACGCGACACTTCGCTTTAATACGAGCTATGAAATTGAAGTTCTATGAAGATGATATTAAAGTTATAAATACATGTACGTCACCATTTTACCTTATATATTCACGCGGATTTATCTTTGATAGAAGAAATGAAAAATCAAATCGCGTGGCAACCATAAGTGTTCAAAATGATCGAAAATATTTATTTTGTTTGTTTATTACGTGTAGTAATAAGAATAGTACATAACCGTAATAGATCGGGATTTATGGAGTAAGGATCTACGGGTTTTCGTGGGACTTAAACTTCCTAGGCAATCAAGCCCCAACATACGGATCATTAAGGGATGAATTGGAGGGAAGTAGCAGGAAGTTGAATGAATATATGAGATTTATGTCTTAATGCCAAATGGCTGGAAATACTATTCCCCTACGCTCTCCGCTTAAAAAGAAAACGAAGCTCAACAAAACTAGTTGGCTCAGAATGACCCTTGCTGTCCTTGCGCCATAAATTTTAACCAACCATCAACAAAACTAGCATCTGAGCTATTGTGTAATATTTACAAAAGCATGTTTAAGTCTAAATCCTAATGGTGAACTGGACCCAGTTCACATAAACCGAATTATCACTGGAGGCCATAAATCCACACCTGTAAGTGCAATGGAATCAGTAGAACCTTTGAGTATCCGAAGAAAAATAATTGCAATCAAACAGTATGAAAAATTATTATGAATATACAGTGCGCGAAAAAAATTATAAGAACAATATATATTATTGAATGAAAATATACTTTATTTTCATTTTATCAAAATGAACTTTTTGATATTTATGAGCTATAATATCACATTTTACAATAACATCTACAAAACATAAAACAACAAATATGAAACTTACAAAAGTTGACCTCATAAAAATTATCACGAAAGAAATATAGAAAAAGTATAAGGACATATTCTAAATTACATATGATTTCTCTTAATAATCAAGAAAACAATCTTTGTTTTCAATTACTTGAATAAGCTGGGAAGTCATCGATGCTGAAAATTCTTTTAAAGTGTCTATGGTAATGTTATTCCAAGCTTGTTCGATAGCTAATACAAGATCCGGTTTACACTGATATTGTGTGCCATTTTTATAAACTTCTCAGGCTAGAAGGCCCCATAAATTTTCTATAGGATTCATATCTGGACTCCTCGCCAGCCAATCAAGTAAATTTACTGAATTGGCTTCAAACAAGAGTTTTGCACTCTTAGAAACGCGTATGGCAGCGTTATCCTGTTGGAAAAAATAGTCACCTGAAGTCATTAGTGGGGCCTCAGGTAACAAATTTTCACCGAACATATCAACATATTTGTCAGAGTTCATTTTGTAGTTGATAAAGACTATTGGAGTGGTTCCGTTTACTGCAAAAGCGCCCCAAATCATTACTGTGCCATCACCGTATTGATGTTTGTAAAAATAAATAATACCAAAAATAGGGACAACCGTCTGGCCCATCGAGGTTGAATTTCTTTCGTCCGAAAAGATTACATCATTCCATTTTGGACCAAGAGAATTGTATTTCTTTGCAAAGTCCAGTCTTCTTTCCTTACGTTGCTTTGTACAAGGCGAACGTAACATTAACTTTCCATACCAAATATTCGGATGTTTATTCAAAACATTTTGAACTGTTCGTGTGGAACATGGTAAATCCAAATTTCTTCGAACTTCATTTGTAGTTTCTTTTTTCTCGCAAGCTTTTCTTACAACTATTCTTTTCTGTCGATGCATTAGAATTTCTGGTCTTCCTGTTAGTTTATTCATTCCATACATTTCAAATTCTTTTAGAAAATTATAAACTACACTTTTAGATCTTTTAATTTTTTTCGAAATTTCATGGACACACAATTCAGATTCTTTAAGAGCAAAAATTTTCCCTTTTTCAAGGTCAAAAAGGTGAGTTCCTTTCGGCATCGTACCAAAATCGTGCAGAAATGAGGCAAGCGCGAATTTTGTTTAGAAACCCAGTCTTTATATTTGAAATGGTCATTTTATGTTTTCAAATATGCAAACTTTACTATAATTTTAGATGAAAAATCAGTTGTCCTCATATTTTTTTCCAAGATCATATGGGTTTAAAATTCACAAAATAAATTTATACCTATCTATTTTTGGAAAATTTAACTAATTTACATGAAAAATAACTTAATTTTATCATGTTTTTCCCTAAGAAATTTGCATACGTTTCCGTCTAAAAGATTTCTAGATTTGGCGGGTTTTCGCTTGTCCTTATACTTTTTTCGCACATTGTATCAACCAGAATGGTCCAATTATAGACCAGCATTATCTAGTCTCAAGACTCAAATAGCTTTCTTCCCATTTGTAGAGGGACTTCTCCGAGACTTGAACCTGCGAATGGGCCCAAGATATCCCCTTCCACAGCTAGAAATGCTAATATGGACCTAATAGTCCAAACCAGATAAAAGAGAAAATACGATCTTCACTTTTCTGAAGCAATTAACACTCGAAACAATACACACATGGTTCTCTTTACATTCCTGGCTACATATCTCACCCCTGCTTCAGAAGTGACACAAATCAAACATTTACAAATTCCAGCTACAAACGTCATTGAGGTAAATAATGCCATATCTATCTTCAGAAGAAACGGCACGTTTAATCTTCTAATAGTTTCCGCGAGAAACGTAAGAAGGCAGGTTGTTTCACCATAGTATATACGATGTTCTGTAATTTCAAATTGCTCAAAACACAAATTGCCAAAGTTTGAGTTGCGTCACTTCTACATAAGCATGATATATAAGAGAGAGATATATAAGAGACATATATATATATATATATATATATATATACACACACAGATCGTTCTGCTACCCCTTCGATAGGAGAGGCTGGTGCCGGAGTACACAGTACTCTTTCTGAATGTTCAATCCTGTTAGGCAAGAGAGTATCAAACTTTGATGGTGAAAGAGCCATCCTGGAAGCCTCTAAAAAACTTTTCATTTTTTTTTTTTGGATTCATTATCCTAGAAAAGTGGAAATTTTCTGCAACTTAAATGCTGCTGTATCTGCGGTGTTATTCACCCACAACCCAATTACATCTATGGTGGTTGACTGTAGATCTGCGATCTCTTCTCTAATGCTAGATGACTGGACAGTTGCCTTTCAGTGGATACCCAGTCACTATGGTATCACTGGAAATGGAAGAGCAGGCATACTGGCAAAGGCAGGAAGTCAAATGAATCACCCAATTAACAAAATTGGACTATTAACAGCCTATTCTCACACTGAAAAAAATCTTAACGAAACTCTAATCTTCTAACTACAGTGAAATAACTCTCCATGAAAGATTGTCTTCCCTGCTTAAAACTCCATTACCAAGAAACCTTCACAGATCCACTTCGGTAGCAAACTTCAAACTTCTAACAGGACATGGCTATCTTCAATTGCACCTTCTTAGAATCAGGCTGGCAGACTCACCAACATGCCCACTCTTCAATACCAATATCTCAATGGATTCGGATCACCTTCTGTTGTGTCCTAGAGTTTCTGACACAAGAGCTAAATTGACTCTAATGACACCATTTCTGGCAATAACACTCTATATTGTCCTGCACGGAGCCAAATGGTCATAAGGTCAAGAGCGGGCGTTGGATAAAAAAAAATGTATACATAAACTGAATGTTAAAATAGTTTTGCAAAGAGGAACCACTTATTAGCATGGTTTCAGGAAGCCGAAGGAATTTTTTCAGCTCAGTAAACTGGTTGTTATATTTTGATACTACTATTAGTTTAAAAGCTAATAATTGTTCATATTCATTTAATTGCGGAAAAGGACAAATATTTCATTACCGTTAAGTCTGACTTTCTATATTTTCATGATACGCACTAGTATCTTACTTTTGGCTTTCGAGTTTGATCCATGAAAAAGTGGAGAAATAAATTTAATCGTAATAATTATTTACTCTACAGCCTTCTCCTTAATATTTCCTGACGAAGATCCCTTTGGTTAATACATATTTTATATTTCCAAGACTACAAGCAAAGGTAAACATATTTCATGTGTATTAAGCTGATGTAAAGGCAACCATATTTCATGTCTACGAGGTTACAAGTAAAAGCAATGGCGAAACATTATCATCACGGTTCTGCCATTTTATGACAAAATCTGTACAGATTTGGCTAAAACTATACATCTGCTGTTATTTCAAAATTACCTGGTGCCCATATAAATACATGTACAGCCCCTAGAATTATAGGCCGATGCATCAGTCGCCTCGTCATTTTGGTGTACACTTCCGGTTTCATTTACCTTGGCGATAAAGGTTTTACGCATTGGCGCAATGATCGCTATTTTGGCATAAAAATAATGAACAATCCGCGATTATCCGACTATTGTAAACATTGGCGCATCTTTTAGAATGTCGCCAATAAATACAATTTGCAACCATAACATAGGCATAGATACGTTAGCTCTCTTTTTCAGGAGCCTGAAGTACACGGCAGGCGTGTTTGGGAATACCATCGCCTCAGATTAAGAAACGGATCTGTATGCATATAAACAACAAAACGATAAGGACAATTTTGGTAGCGTCTCTGATCCGCGAAAGTAGCCCTATCATCAAAAATACGCACAAAGGATAATATTTGCTTTAAAATTATATTCGGAAGGTGGAATTGAAATACGGCACAAATAAAAGCTGATATTGCGGTTCCACTCGAGAGTCGCCTGATATTTTCTGCGCATGCGATAAAATATGAAATAATGGATATTTCTCTTTCTTCGGGTATATATGCAAGGTATTTATAATCGTTTTCCCCCAATGTTTTATCCTTTTCCTGCTACATCCTATCCATAGGACCTTCGAAAACTGGATCCTTTTAGTTTTGAGATACAGAGTTATGAATTTAATACAATGAAATCTGATTACTCGCCATATCTTAACGGAGAGATTATGGAGTTTGGAATTCGCCAAGTTAAAATGTCGGCGAGGAATGTTTATAACCTTACCCATCCTAAAAAGCTATCAAGTACGACGATTTAGCAATTTTTCTTAGATTCCCTTTTGCAGTTCTATTTATGAAAATGCTAGGGTACGGATGTTATAAATTCGGATCCCAATTATATCAAAAACAAATAGATACTCTCCGTTTAACCGCTATTTTCCAAAGCAATATTCTGATATTGTGACTTCATGTAACGTTTCGTAATTTGCTATTATCATTCCAAGCATCGGTAGTAGGAAACTCTCATTTGACTGAATTGTTCAATCTGCCAGTTATTATGGTAAATTCAATTAATTTTCGGGATTCCAGAAACCTCCGTGGTGGGAATTTGACAGAATGCCTGAATCACAATGAAAAGCGAACAAACGCCAGAACTCAAAAGACCTACTACTGAAATGAGTTAATAGCTCAGTTTTAAATGCTTCAGACTTTTACTGTGACCATGAAATCCAAGTAACTTATTTATTGCAAAAAAAAAAAAAAAAAGTCACATAAAAAAGAAAACAAAAAGAATTGTTTGTTCATTTCGTTGCATTAATTTTTTGTAGCAAATTTTCTTAGTAAATCTCGCAATGATCATTTATATTTATAAATGGACATACGCGAATTTAGAGAAAGTGATGAAGGGATAACAGATAATAATATGACAATGACATGAGATAACGATGAGATAAAAGATTAGTCCGAATAGTTATCTTGAATGCTATTCAGATACTTTATAATATATTTACCCAACGTATTGGTTATTTACTTATATATTTGTTTTCCCTTTAATACTATTATTTATTTAATTGGGTGCATTATTTGTGTTTTATGGCGCAAGGACATCTAAAGTCATTTTGCGCCGGGACTTACAGTTCCGAGAAATCCTAGCCTCTGTTGCTTAGGGAACTAAATCCGGGACTTCGGTGAGTACTGTTGGTCGCTGAGGAGCAGATCCCCAGAAGTTGTTAAACTAGTTTAACTTGGAATAGTTGACTAACCAAAATAGGGCAAGGGTAGGATCCGGGGACCTTTGTAAAGCACAACTGTGTTTTCTTTTCGTGTTACCCATCGCAGGGCCTTTCCAACTCCCCCGTAAAGTAATCGATCTGCTTCGATTGACATTTTCGGTGGGGATTTTCTCCTCAGCGGCCAGCAGTAGGCAAACGGCACGTCTTCTATGGTACTGTAGGCTTCCAGAATAGACATACTCAGTGGCGTCTCGTGCGTTCAAAAATAGGGTGTTGTACGCATATTTTTGCCCTTAGAAATACATTTCGAGAGTGCTGTTTTCCTTTTCATCTCTTCTCTTGCGTTTGAGGGGAGGTAAGTGGGGAGCTATCCAGGCATAAGGGACCCTTCAAGTATTATGTAAACACATTTCTGACCATTTTATATACCCCTCCCCCTGTAAGAAAAAATAAGCAAATACCTGTCCCCCCCATATTCCCATGCTAACGTAAAATTTCAGTTCTCTAATGTTTCTGGTACATGCAAGTTTTTGAAATAAGAATGCAACGTGTGATGCAAATTATAATACTTATTTACATTTTTATTGTAATATTGAGCACTTATTTATAATTATTATACTTATTTATTACTACCGGTCCTTTCTTAATTTGGTTTAAAAAGTACCCCATGTACTACACCATTCTGCTAAATAACCGGCATCAGTAAATAGGCTTTATATACGTTCGTAGCTCAGATGGTAGAGCCTCCGCCCGGCAAGTGGAAGGTTGTGGGTTCAGGTCCCACCGAACGCAGAAATATTTATTTTCTTTCGAACGTTTCACCATCTAATCACGCCATAACATCGGCGCTGGTATCACTACGCCAATAAACGTTGATTAATATTGTTGTTTAATAACTTATTTATAAATAGAGAGTAATCACAACAAATTATCGCGTTTAAAAAAAGTTTTAATACGTTGTTGACGACTATTTTGATGGCCATATGTCACCGCCATCAGAACCGTACATCAACTTATATCAGCGTATTAACAGATACGTTGTAAGCAAATAGTATATAATTAATAAAAATTGATTTGATAAAATATATTTATTAAAAATAATACATTTATGATAATTTAAAATGGCGGAGGCCACGGTGAGCCTTCGTGGGGTGGGGGGGCGAAAAGTTTGAGAGTCACTGATTTAAGTAATCAAATATTTAACTGTGATTACGTGTATTTTATATCTTCTACTCAAAGTGTGTCGTACATTCAAGTATTGCAGTTCCTTTAGGGCGGTTGTCATTTTGTGACGATGTGCTAGTTTTATTATTGTTTGCATCTTACGTAAACATGTTCCCTCCTCCTCATTGTTAGAAAAAATAAGCAATCCTCAAATCCCCATCCACAAAGGTGTGTGTTTACGTAATACTTGAGCGGTCCCTAATTTAACATTATTAGAAACAACGTAAAGTAGCAACAAGACATTGTCTGCGTAATTACAATTACGACAATCCAAAATTTCAAATTACTTAAAAATTAATATAACTACTAGAAAAGAAAATGACAGGGAATAAATGAGGAGGGGGGCGATTGAGGGGATAGTGGGGCTTCGTATGCCGAGAATTAAAACAGAAAAAGCAAGAAATATTATGGAATATAGGGACTGATAGATATTTTATACAATTCATTTTGAATTCTAAAAATCCGCATTAATTTATAATTAAAGACAACCTTAATTATTTTCAGTGATATAATAAAAGAAGAACGGATTAGCAAAATGCAGTCATGTCGCAGGACTACGTTCGTGATGAAAAGAATGTGAAACTGACAAATAACGATAGTGTAGGACTTTTGCGCATACGAAAAACGAGAGGGAGAAACTCTGACTGCAAAGTTTGTGCAAAAACCAAGACTTTCTGTCTGGTGAATACGGTGATTGTGTGTGTCTAGTATTTTTAACCATACCTAACTCCTTAGCGGCTCGCTGTTGCTGCGCTTTTGCAACACGAGCGGGTAACGGATATGCTATTTCGAATATCGGATCATTTATTGTTTGAGCTGACTGTGATCATTTTTGTCACATATTTCAAGCTAAATGATCCTAATAAAATAATAACTATCCTAATAAAATAATAGCAATAAATATATTAACACAAATTCTTTTTCCTTGTTGCGCAACACTGCAACTTGACCACCAGCCGCCACTGGACATATGCACGTTGGTCTGCGCAAAGAAACAATTATGAAATGACGCCCTTCCCTCTACTGTAATGAACCAACCCGTTTGTGACGTCAGCTCCCGTGAATTCTAAGGGTACCATTGGTCAATTTTCCGCGAACGGACTATATATTGGTTAGTAGGTTATGTTAAGTTGCCGGTCCCACCCCCAGATGACCAATCGTACTGTCTTCGGACGTAAAAATACAGATTTATTTTCACGTATTATATTGACTATCATAATAACCACCATCCTCATTCTCACTTGCTATGTATTCTACATTAAATACGTTTTCAAATTTGTTTAACTTATTTCACTTCTCGCTTCCAGATTACTTTAGCTTGTCTTTCTTTAACGCTGAAAATGTTTCTACCGAGGATTAACCAGTTAAAAATTGGCTAAGTCATGCAATGTTGGTGATATGTGTGTATGTTTGCGCAACTTAGAGAGAACGACTGTACTTCTTGTCGTTGCGTGTCTATATTAGGCTTACTACTTTCGCTGAAGTTAGAAAATCTCAATATTAAGATTTAATGAGCTGTTCTTTGAAGGTGTAACATCAATCGATAAACCTCTATTACCATTGATTATTACTGTGGAGACTTAAATTTATCTTAAAATTCAGATAGAGATAATGGTTTTTACAGGGGTGTTATTGATAAAATTTGTCGCGTAATGCCAGTTTACGGCTAATTGTACTTTATTATGTATTCTACGTACTATCATTCTATTATATGTTAATAGAGTAAATTTTCCGAATAGCGGAACACCTCGAGACATGAGTATCTGTCTTCTGCTCGGAGTGGGGGTGTAAGGCGATAATATTGAGATTAGGAAATGGGAAACTGTCTATTGAATAGAGTTGTCCACTACCCAGGAATGCCCATTAAAGAGGTGTTTTACTGTATTTTTTATACCTCATACTTCGTTTACGGCTCATGCAGTCCTTTTGACACTTTAGCGGATTTCGTTTTAAGTTTTGGACCCGTTATATAAATTTAAAATAGTTAATTTTAAATGGTACGCGAATAGGAATCGTTTGTTTGATACAAAATCGATACATAATAATTTGTTTGAGTTTTACGACGCAAGGTCAGTGAGGGTCGGATGTTAAGGACAGTCAATACAGGGTGGTCCTAAACTCTACCGACAAAATAAGAGGAGTTGTTGTGAACAACTAATAAGGAATATTTGCCCATATCCCCGTGTCCGCAAAGGGGCCGGTTTGGCTGTAGAGCGTAACTACTGTTTACGTCTATCACGTTGCTACGTAGCCAATTGCACGAATTAAATACAATTTTTGATACGTAATTCAAGCGATTGGTTAAGTAAGGTAACTCAATAACAAGACATGAACATCAAACAGTGGAGGGTATTAACTGATTTTCACAATTTTCTACTAGCTAGGACTAGAAAACTGCACTGATATAAAATTGCGTTCTCCTACGTTTATAAGTTCAAGATTTTTGCTTTAAATTTCCCCCAAATGTGATTATTTCTCTGCAAGAGAACTTTTCGAGATTTTTTTTCTCTTCAGACCTAGCATTTGTTTGAAGGGGTTCCGCCGTTTTCCAAATTTCCGTAAATAATTGAAGCTATTAATCTTGGCGATGTCAAGTCATACCATGTAATTTAAACGTTAGGATGCTGTTAATTTTCCCCATTTCCCTATCATTATTTTGGAGGGAAGAGCCAATAAACGTTTTCGTTGAATGAAACACGTTATTACAGAGGAGCATTGCGATTCGCCAAATACTGTAATGCAAAATTTGAATTGTTACCGTGTACTAGAATATATTCAGTAACCTTAAAATCTAAAACAATTTAAATAGTTAAGAAATAATTTTTAAAAATTTGAATACTATTATTTGCTGAATTTTAAATATGATATTGTGAGAGTGAAGTTCAAGGGAAGTTACATTAATTTAAATTTTATTTAAAATAATTATGGATGTTTTAAGCCTGTTATAGGAATCTATTATTCTCATCCGTTATATCAAATAGAATCTTGATCGTTATATAAATTGAATCTTGTTCCTTATATTAAATTGAACCTTGTTCATTATATAAATTGAATATTATTCGTTATGTTAAAGTCAATCTGGTTCGTTGTATTAAATTTAATTTCGTTCGTTATATTAATTTTATATTAAATTTAGGTTATCCGGCCACATGTGTGATACAATAATCCCAGGTGAAAAATTTGCATACTAAGATGGCGGATATTTCAGCATTACAGCGTATTTTTATCACAGATTTCAAAACTGCGGTTTGTTTCAGAATAAAATTGTTTTCTAAAAATGTTTAATAAACGTCATTATTTTACTCAGAGAAAGTATAGTCAACGAAATTATTTCGAAATTGAGTAATTTTGCGTACACCGAAACAGTAATTTTTATTAAAAATATAGATTACATGCCTATTTGTTGTGCAGACTGTTGTTGTAAAAGGTTTGTAGCTGGTGATGGAAATGTATCCCTCGTGAGGAGCGGGTGAAATCCGCTAGCGAGTAGGTTATGCAAAATATTGAAAATTATTTGCTGTCGGATTCCTTATAAGGTTGCAAATAACTCCATCGGTTGCGTCTGTAAGTCAATGTGTTGAAACTATTTTTGTAAACAATGTTAATTTAGCATTGCTTGGATATTAAGGATCAAATGGTAATTTATAACTAAGATGCAGTATAGTTCTTTTGAAGAAGTGGACTTTTTTAAACGAACGTTTATTTCAAGATATACTTAAATTTCTTTTTCACTGTATATAACAATTATGGCCTTCGACAAATAAATGAAAAACCAAAGCTTAGATTATATTGTTAGTTCCGTTATTTGTGAAAGTAACTGTATTAAATAATCATGGCGACGAGGACGCTATTTGAAGGATGTTGATTAGCAAATGGTAGGATATTTTAACCGCGCCCAAAGGCGTTTTGTTTTCGGACGCTATATTTTATCAATTAGAATATTTCATGTATTTTTACGGTTTATGAGATTTAGCGTATACTTAATAAATAACATTTCCATTAAACAAAATTTGCTTATAAAAATAGTCTTTGCTACATTTTCTTTTTCAAACAATATATTCCGTTAGTCATATTTTATTGTGGTAACGTTTTGACGATGTTCTTAGAATCGCTCGACTATTTGTTTGAATTTGTTCATTTTACACCCTCTTCTCTATTTAGATTATTTTCTAACTGAACATTTTTAAAAGTAATTTGATAATGATATCAATCGTTGCTTTTATTGAAACGTAAAAGTAAAATATTATCTATTTTTGTGACCATCAGCAATGACTTACCCTTCTCTAGTCTCAAATATGCGAAATGGGAGATTTTTATATTACAACAAATAGTTAAATTTTGAGATAAGACAGTTGCCAAATGTGTATAAAATGAAGGCATCATATTAAGTAATATTACACATATGTATTTGTAAAGCAGAAAGAGTTTTCACGTAAATTTAGTTCGCGACAATGAGGCAGGCGATTCGTATTTTAATGACTAACCTAGATACGAAAAAAATAGGATGCAGGGTTGAATTATACTGAAAGTACGGCCCCAAATTTGGTTACTATTTTAAAAGAATCAAACGTTGATAAATTCGAACTAATCAAATTTAATTTCCATAGCAAAGTAACAAAGACCAGTACACCTGTTTTCATTTGGTGTCTGACAAAATGAGATTTGCCTGATTTTCAGTTAAAGTAGAAATGATTTGGTTTGTAGGTAGTTTTTTTTCCAAAAAGAAAGGCTAGCCAAGGTTTTTTGTGATTGGTTAGATCTTAATTGTCATTAGCACAAAAAGTACTGAATCGGCTCAAATTTCAGTGGAAGTTTGTTATGCTAAAATTCTTCGAAGAAAATAA
>QLNU02015360.1:54992097-55011387 GCA_006491805.2 Dysdera silvatica
AAATAATGAACATTTTATTGAAAATAATGAACATTTTATTGAAAATAATGAACATTTTATTGAAAATAATGAACATTTTATTATAAAAGTAGCAACAAAATTTTCTGACACAAGTAAGATGATTGCTGTTTTTATCATTATGGTAAAATCGTACCAAACTTTATCAAAATCTATTATCAGTATCAAAAGTACTAAATTGTGTACAATGATGTTGAATTGTATAGTTTAACTGGAATCTCGGATCTCAGTTACTTTAAAAGGGAATCTGGAAGGACATACTTCTCGTAAAAAAAGAACCTGCGAGTTTCGCAGAAACGGGATAAGCCGTTGCCGAGCACAATGCACATCCTGTTAAACAAGATTCCTTTAAATCCAACATCGCGATCGAATTAAGGATCTATAAGCTTGGAAAGTTTCAAACAGAGAATAAAGGAAAACCGAAAGTCTCTGAAAGGACCTACATTTTTTTAAATTAGTTAGTGCAAAAAGTAATAGAGGAAAAGATTCATGAAAAATAATCATACGAACGAAAATAAAGTTAGGTTTTTGCAATCCAGTATTTCTAAGCGAGACCATATTGATTAAAGTAATATGAAGAATATAAAATTGAATTATTTTATACATTATCTGGAAATGTTTAAATTTTTAGATTGTTATATATTAGCTGGTTTCTGTTTTTATTAGACTAACGTTTTTAAATTATCTAGTTCTTATGGGGAATTTATCTGGTATCGAACTCAGAACCTTAGGGGCAAGTCAATGAGGAAATTTTCGCCCACACGGAAATTTCGTGGTTTCAGAGGGGAAATTGCGGATTCAAATTGGTAGACTCAAATCGTAAAAATATTTATGCTGACAGTAAAATTTTTGGGGTTGGTGTGGGGGGATGCCATTTTGAGATATGGTGAAAATGGCATATGGGCAAAAAAAAAGGTTGAGAACTACGGCTATACAGTGTATTCACAAAGTCTGACCCAGGGTCATTTATTCGGAAACGGTTGGCTAGTTGGAAAAATCGGCGAACACATATCACATTTTTTGGGGGCGCACTTTTTCAGTGAAAAATTTTTGGTGTGTGACCCGAGAAGGGGATAAGGGGCGGGGGTCAGTTAAAAATTTCAAATGGAAACGTATGTCAAATTGCATGTCATTCGAAAGATGTGACTGAAAAACGATGTCCCAGGTCGATATACCGAACCAGTCATGAATGGGGCGAGATGGAAGTTTGGGTATGAAATCACTTTCTTTACTCAAATTCCCCCACACATAGGTACTTAAAATCCCAGTCTGTGCTTGTTTCTGTAGAGAGTGCGTATCAGCGCTTGTGTAGATGTGGAGGAGATTTTATAGGAGGGGAACGGGGGATTCTCCCCACCCCAATAGGATAAAATTCCTATTAAAATTACACAGCGTACTACTGGATTGAACTTTATTTCAATAACTGCCCGAAATTCGCACCATTCACCTCCTGACAGTAAAATAAACGATTTTCAAATTCCTGACACAGGCGCTGAAAAGTAAGTAATGGTACCTCCCTATAAGTTGCAGTAATTCTGTTCCTTAATTCAAGTAACGAAGGTTGTTGGGTTCTTGTATAGACTGCATATTGCACTTGTCCCAGTAAGAAAAAAATCATTCATAGCCAAATCTTGGGATCGAGCCTACCACTCAATCGGCCCTCGCCTACCAATCGATTTGTTTGGGAATCTGTCATCCAGATACTGACGCATAGTGCGGTCATAATGTGCAGGGCAACCATCTTGTTGAAATACAATTCCATCTACATCAAATTCTAGCTCTCCTTCTTCAGTTGTAGCATTTTCGACAACCTTTGTAATTAGAGGGTCTACTAAATTTTCTAGCAGATCTAAATAACGTTCCCCTGTTAAAATACCATCAGTAAAAAAGAGGCCCTATGATATAGTTGCATAAAACTCCTGCTCAAATATTTAATTTCTGTTGTCACTGAGTATGTCCCTCTCTTAAAATATGTGGATTTCAATCGCTCCAGTAAAGCACGTTTTGGGTATTCACATACCCATTAAGAAAGAATGTGCTTTTATCGCTGAAACAAATGTTTTGTAAAAACTGATTATTTTCAGCGATTTCTGCGTTTATTATTTCACACAACTCAAGGAGATGATCAAAGTCATCCTCACTGAGCTCTTGAGTAATGTGCATTTTATACGGATAAAACGAATGTTTTTTAAGGATTTCTCTGATTGTGGTTTTGGGAATTATTCGTGCAGTGGTGCATTGCTGCCCTCAAGGATTGTTGGGGTGTTATACTAGCATTCCTAATAACTTTCAGCACTATGTCCTCATCCACCTTAGGTCGACTAGAGCGTGGCCGATATTTTACATTTTGTGTTTCGCGAATTTTTTTTACTAAATCGGACACGTACTTACGATCGATTGGTTGGTCAGAAAATAATTCATTGAACCTTCTAGAGGTCGCCCTGCAGTTTCGACCACATTCCCCATAAAGAAAAATTATTCCCACTTTGTCTTCCACTGAGCATACCATTGTATGGCCGTTAAATGATAAAACAAAGAGAGTAATTACATAAGAAATGAAAGTTTAATAAAGATTTATTTAAAATTTAATTGCTATAAACGAAGCCAAACAAGCCTAACAATACGAACAAGTAATTTTTTACTGTCCTATCTGTTGATGTTCGAAATAACACGTAAACGAAGCACAGTGGCTACACATGTGCAGATGCACACTCTCTTCAGAAACAAGCACAGAACGGGATTTTAAGTACCTATGTATGGGGAATTTTAGTAAAGAAAGAGATTTCGAACCCAAATTTTCACCTCTCCCCATTCATAACTGGTTCGGTATATCGACCTGGGACCAACGTTAATAATCGGTTTTTAGTTACGTCTTTCAAATGACATAAAATTTTACATACGCGTCATTTGAAATTTTTGAACTGAAGCCAGCTACGTTACCCCGCTGTCACACACTAAAAAACGTTTACTCAAAAAGTGTTTTTTTTTTAAACTTAAAGAATACTCGACGTTGTTGAAAAAATATTAATAAAATTAAGATCAATTGAGAAAAGGTATTTTTAAAAGGAAAAAAAAAAATTAGGAGCAATATGAATAAACAATAAATGATACAGTTTCAGTTTAATTCTTATGCGGTATTGCTGATGGTAGCTACATATATGTTGTTTAAATGAATAAAAAAGACGTATTCAACTTTGTTGCAATAATTAAAATGGTTCTATAAATACAGCATGATTAGATATTTTTTGTTTGCTTGTTTGGATAAGAAATTTGATTTTAGTATGCAGCTTAAGTTAACAAGATTACTGGATATGATATTTTGATATTAATTTATTTTTTATATCTATTTTTTCTTTATCTTTTTAGGTATTTAATCCAGCATTTGCGGATAATTCCAAACCTGTAGAATCTATCTCGGAAGAAGAGATGGAGGGTCATCCCATTAGCAGCGATAAACGCTACTTGGGAGCATTGGCCAAGAATGGTAGATTACCTAAATTCCAGGTGAACCGAAAGAAGAGCGGGAATGATCAAAGTTTTGAAGAGGACACGCCTCAAGATTTGGCTTTCAGCGTACGACGTCCTTTTATCGAAGACAAGCGCCATATTGGGGCTCTGCTAAATTCTCGTGGTAAACCAGATTTCTCACGGTTTATCGACCGTCGCGCCATCTACGAAGATGTGAATGCCCAACCTTCAGGTTTGGGAAACGCAGATAAAAGAAATGTTGCTACCTTAGCCAAGTTGGGAAGACTCAACGCAGTAAGATATGCAAGATTTCAGCCTCAATACAGTGGGAAAAGATGGACTCCCCCTGTCGATGAAGAGCTTAACGATGGATTTATTCCAAACGAAGAAAATGAAATTGTTGATGGCGAAGAGGATTGCGAAAATAGTAAAGAATCTGAGAGTGAGAATAGCGAAGACAACTATACTCACCCGATTTGGATGCAGTCGCAGAAGAAGCGTTATGTGGCAGCCCTTGCTCGATCAGGGCGGCTACCCACGTGGCACCCGCAAAGGATGTGGGGCGGAGGTAAACGAGATACACCTAAAGCTTACTGGATGAGATATCGATCTGGCGCAAGGTCTCATGATAACAAACGTGAAAACACCATCGATGAAGTACCGCGCTTTATGCAATCGAAGAACAAGAGATGTAAAAAGTTACCCGATGCCATTCAACAACAGAAAAGAAATGTGGCAATGTTGGCTCGCAAAGGTGTTTTATCGTCTCTGCCTTACACTTCAGCGTGACGTTATTAATATTCTTCCACTAATATATATATATATTCAAGTGCGTAACGTAAATTGTGACTTTGTCTTTTGAAGTGATTTTTTCGTGTCATCCTGATATAGAACTTCGTTCAATTGGCTGAAAATTTAACTTTATTCTATAATTTAAATCTGCGAAGACTGGCTTTTTCGTTAGCAGAAACATAACGTAAGAGAACTGTGTTATAAAGAAACGCAGAACTGCAAAAGCAAGAGTAATGATCTAGTTAAAGTTATATTAAGTTACGATAATTATATTTTACTTTTTCAAATATAGTTTATTTGGAGATTTTTATTCTTTAGGGTAAAGACATTTAAAAAGTGATATTGGGCAACACGCGGAAAAGGTCTTTAGTGATATGTATTTATAATAGCTTTCTTATTTGAATTTCACATTACATTTCCATGAGAATAGAATTTATACTGCTGCTGTCATTGTGATTATTAATGCAATTATCTATATAAATATATATTTCTGGTAAATCAGATTCTTTAAATAATTTTGAAAACCAAGTTTTTGGTTTACAAAACCGTCATTAACTGCCTTTAGCATATAAGTATAAAATATTTTAATCTGATGATAACACACTGCGCATAACATTACTCAATGTTCAATAGGTAGAATATATTTGCAATATTAGTTTAGTTCTGTATCTCAATATCTTATGACTATATTCTTGTATTCATATTGATAAATAAAAATGTATACATATAGAGTAAAGCATAAACAGTATAGAATAAGTCTCATATATCAAACTGAATTCTTCGTCTTCCTTGCATAAGCAAAGTGTTATATCTGATAAAGTACCAAACTATCATCTGTCCATTTTCTCTAGTCTTTATCTTTAGTAATGTGAAAATTCCAATGTCCTCAAATATATAAGGAATATTTTAAAATTTTACACATCAAAATATTAATTTGTATTTTAGAAGCTGATCATATTGGGCTTTGTTATAAAAACTATTTCTACTTTAGTTTGCTATTTGGTATATTTGAAAAATATGTTGAAACCTTTTGCTATTATTTTCTAAAAGAAAGTTTTGGTATGTAATATTTCTTCTGAATAAAGTCATGAGAGTATGAATTTATTGTAGCCATCTTTGTTTAGTGGTCATTTCCGAGTTCACTTCTTAATCAGCAACTAAATTGAGTTAATTAATTTTTGTAATAAGAACCCATAGTGGTGCTCAAAACTTAAATAATAAATGCAAAAACATTTTAGTTAGGTCAGTGAAATCAAAGCACAAAATTTGGATCTTTTACATAAAAACTAAGGCGGATACCATCCCTAAAAATAAAATTATACACTGTGCGCGTTAAATAATGGAGTATCATTTAGTGTAAAAGAACGAATGACTACATTTCGAAGTCGGAATACCACCCGTGTTGAAACATGACGTAGTCTTGAAACATAAAATGTACAAATAATAAGTGTAAGAAGTGGTTATTACAGCATTTTAATATAACCGTTCTTCAACTCTATAAATAGCTTAGACCATTTGTACAAGTAATCGAAAACGCGGTGAAGTCTTGAAATGAAACATCTTGTAGTCGCTTGGTAACACCGCGTTGGATATTCCTCACGTTGCTGCAACGTCCTCTTTTTAGTACAAATTTCACCTTCAGAAAGAGGGAAGTTCAATGCTGCCAAATCTGGCCAAAGAATTAAATAAAAAAACGTATTGTTTAGGACCCCAACTTAGAAAATTAATTCCAAAATGTAATATCTGGCCTTTTGTGTTAAACAGATCACAGACCAAGGCGATAAAAAAAGACAATAAAAACAAAGTCGAAGCTTTTGGAATGTAGACATTTAAAATAGTAATGAAAATAAAGTGGACTATAAAGATCTCTAACCAAGAAATCATGAACAAATCCAGATCAAAAAGAATTATCATCATCATGATACTATATAGAAAGTCAGCATATTGAGGACGCACAGTAAAACGTAAAAGACACAAAATATCCCAATTAGCATTAGATGAAATCATCATGGGGAAAGAAATTCAAAGGCAGAAAAAGAAGAGGGTGGATGAATGTTTAAAGACTTGATGGACAGGAATAAGAACAGAATCCATAGGAGCAGAGAGAGGGAATCGTAATCTATGTTGGTAGCCAAATTCTAAATCAGAGAAGGAGCTTGAAGAAGAAAAAATCCAATCTCTCTTGCTTCAAATAACATGTCTGAAAACTTATACAATTTTAAAAGTACATGATATAAATTTACATGTGTAAATTAACTTGAAATAGTTTAACATTTTTTACAAAATGTTCTCCAATTATCATGGAAATAATACGTATCCTCGTTCTTCAAAGCTTTTTATTCTCTCTTGTAGGCAATTACATCTGATTTTGAATTTTTATTTAAAAAACAATTAAGACAGATTTAAAAATTGAAAGATACATAAAGATTTCTAAACACAAAAACTTTCTTATCCTTCTTAGTCTCCGTTATCTGTTTCGAAGAAATATTAAGGTTTCTTGCTTATGTATATTTTCTTACAATTCAAAACCGTAGCCAGGCTTTAATTTCGGGAGTAAAATTCTTACAGCATGTATGGATACAATCACAGCATGTATGGAGGCATGTAGCCAAGTCCCATTAAAAATTTAGTTCCGGTGGGGGACAGGTCCTAAGATCGCCCTTCTGGATACGGGCGTGTTACAATCTAAGAGGAAACTTTAATCTAATTGAAAATCAATGGTATTAACAGCGATATTTGTACAGCTTCATTAATGAAAAGTTTCCAGAGTATTTGATAGCATTCCATTGGTTTTCATGGCTGATAAATTATTTCTTTATTAAGGAAGGTTATTGGAAACTAATATCAAACTCGTTATGTAAATTTTTATGTATAAAAAAAAACTTACCCAATAAAACAACTTACAAAAAAGAGTAAATTTTTACGGAGCAAAATATTTACATTTAATACAATTCAATTACAATAAAAAATATTTACATTCATTATTTTTTACTCACTTATTGTATATTTTTAAACCAAAGGTTTCAAAAATTGCCGTGAACGATAACAAAATATTCTTGAAGATGACTAAAATTTAAAGACTGATGCCCGCGAGGAGGAGTATATATATTTATATTGCTTGCTTTTATATAATATTTCTTCTCTCTTTTCTCTATGAATATTCATTTTCAATCAATTACACAGGTTTGTGATAAAAAAAATTTTCTTAAAAGTGATGGATATTTCTTATGTATTTTTGGATGCTGATCTCAGAAAAATACTCAAAAATTTCTATCACGGGCAGTTTCGCCACGAATTGAGATTTCTGTCTGGTTGCCTACCTACTAGGTGCGCTACTATAAAAATGTGTCAAAGCAATATTTTTGCTTAGAAAGAGGTATTTTGCCTCATGATCGATAAATTAAAACATAGAAAGTAGAAATATGTTACAAAGAGGGAACTCAAGACTCACGGCAAAAGATTGGAGACTCTTCATTGGCTCATCACAAAGAAGTTTTAAAGCTGTCCTTCTTTACAACTGCAACAGATATGCCTCCATACCGGTTGGCCTTTCAGTTCATCTGAAAGAGAGGTAACAGAATTTAGGTCCTGATTAAGCTTAATTACAAGGAATAGGAATGAATAATCTCCGGCGATCCGAAAGTGCTCTCTTTGACCCTTGGTCAACAGGGTGGCTACACTAAATATCCCCGTTTCTTCTGCGAATGTGGGACAGTCATACTAAAGCCAAGCACTGGACTCAGAAGGTAGCGTCAGGACGCTAAACGTAGAGAGAAAAAGAATGTGCACTTCGAATATTTAGTGGACCCAAAAAAATACTTCTACCTCCACTTCACATTAAACTTGGTATCATGAAGAAGTTTGTGAAAGCCCTGTCAAAAAATGGTGGTACTTTCAAGTACCTGGCAAATAAGTTTTCAGAGATGTCAGAAGCGAAGCTGAAAGAAGGCGTTTTCGCCAGTCCTTAGATTTGAAAACCCATGACAGAAAAAATCTTTGAAACTAAAATGAAAGACATTGATAGATCGACTTGGAAATCCTTTAAAGAAGTTGTAAAGAAGTTTCTTGGCAAGCAGAAAGACCCTGACTTCAAGAACGTCGTAGGAAACATTCCAGAGGACTTCAAAGATTTGGGCTACTCAATAAGCTTGAAGGTCCACTTGTTTAACTCCCATCTAAGCTATTTCCCAGAAAACCTAGGCATTGTAAGTGAAGAGCAAGGAGATTCCACCAAGATATAAAGGAAATGGAACGGAGGTATCAGGGAATATCAACATAATACTGCTACATAGACTACTGCTGAATACTGACTAGGGAGGAGGCGCAAGCAGCGCACAGGAGAAAGGGTTCTAAACAGAGCTTCGAGGGGAAGGAAAAGAGACATTATAATGATTTTTAACTCGTGGTGTTTATGATAAAAATAACAAATTAATAAAATGTAAAATACATTTTATTTTTAAATTTTTCTTAAATGAATTTTTTAAATTCTACTAGATATCCTGTGCGATTTTCCTGGGCCTTCATCCTCACTTTATGGAAAAACCTTACATGATAGAGGGAAAAGATCGGCATTTCTGAAAGTGTACCAAAAAACATTAGAAATACCTAAAACGGTGCAGAATAAAATTAAAAAGTATTATTTTGAAGACCTGTGTTATTATTTCTCTACGAATAGCAACGGGGAGGTATAGAGAAACGGGGGGTATAGAGGGGATACAGAGATATTGCGTGCTATACTGGTTTGCTAACTGACTCATGACGGAATATAAGAACGTACTCACGTACTCTTGTCTTTCGTATACCCGCCATTTATTTTGAAATTGTAACCAGAGTCTTCATTGTCAGTTTGCGATTTGTTTGTTTGGATTTTTTATGGCGCAAGAGCATCTGGGCTATACTGCGCCAAGTTTGCGGCTTCGAAATGCCACACAGTGTCCCACATGATGGCCATTATAAACAAATAACTCGAAAATAGTAGGGGTGAGCAGAGGAGATTTGGGCGAGTTCATTATTTTTGCGCCCGACACGGAACCTCAAATATACTCGGTTTTTCGACCATCCAGAATCCTTAAAGAGTTAAGCTTTTTTTATGGAACAGCAAAAGTCATGTTGCGCCGGGATCTCTAGTTTCTTGAGGAATCCGAACCTCCAGGTAACCAATCTCTGAACTACAGTGAGTAGTTAGTCGGTAAACGTGCTTTTGTACCTTTGGGAGTCGAATCTGGATTAATGGAACGCTAGGTGAACGCGCCACATCTGCACCACCAGAGGGCTTAAAAAACAAAAGCGATAAGCTTTATCTAAAAGAATATCTTATTCCGCGGCTATATCAACTCCTAAAAACACACAAGCCGAAAATTACATTACGTTTGATTGTCAACTACTCATTGTATCATCAACGTGAAAATCCTCTCCACATCTATAATAATAATAATAGTAATAGTAATAACAATAATAGCTGAAGACCTGATCTTTGCTGCACAAGAGTAAGCACTGCAAACAAACGTGATGACATCAAAAATCCAAAATCAAAACAAAAATAATAAATGCAAGCTATTTAAAGTAAAAGATGAGACAGTCGACTACCTAATAAGTTGCTCTAGTAAAATAGCTCTATTAGACTACAAAAAGAGACATGACAGAGTGGCTACCCTGATTTACTGGAATATCTGCAGAAATTATAAGATCTAATAACTACTGGGAACATGAAGCAAAAAAAAGTGACAGAAAACACCCAAATAAAAATCCTTTGGGACAGACAGACATTTAAAACACAATACACCAGACATAACATTAGTGAAGGAAAAACAGGTATTTATCATCGACATTGCGGTGCCAGGTGACAGCAGAATTAAAGAGAAGGAATTCGAAAAAATCTCCAAATATCGTGACCTTGCAATAGAAATTAATAGACTCTGGAAAAAACAAGTAACAGTCATCCCGATTGTGATAGGTGCACTGGGGGCCATCACACCTAATTTAAAAAACTTCCTAGAAAAACTGGACATTACTGACATAACGACAACAGACCTACAAAAAACTGCCTTACTGGGCACCGCCTATATATTAAGAAGATACATGGACAGTTCTCAGGTTTCTGGGTGAGACTTGAACTAAACCAAGAAGTCCAGATCAAGAGGATAGTGATTATCTCCTTGATGCTGTGTAACACAACAATGTAAAACGGACATAATAACTGACAAGACAACACCACACAACAGACTAGACATAACGCTAATTAATAAAATTACCAAAACCGCAAGTATTATTGATATAGCAACCCCAAACATAAACAACATATGAATCACATGAACAACAAAAATTACCAAATATCAAGACCTTAAATTTGAAATTGAAGACATGCGGCATACGGAAAGAGGTGACATTTTACCCGTCATTTTGTCGGCCACAGGTCTAATACAAACCGCACTGCATAGAAGCTTGAAATCGACCTAAACATCTACACTGAGTTACAAAAAGCCACAATTTTAAACATATGCTGAATAATCAGGAAGTTTCTGGACACAACACCTGAATAACCTACAGAAGGAAGTCTTAAATACTTGGCACTGCCCGTTTCAAGTCTGTACCGCCAAAAGCGAGAACAATATGCAATAATACAAAATAGTGATAATAATATTAACCACCAATAATAATAATAACCCCTCTATGGGCAACATTTGAAAGAAAATGAGGAAAAAGTCGATAGACAGCATAACTGTCAATGGATTCAATTAGAGACTTTGAAAAAAGAGAATTCTTGGTCTTTTCTGCACAAGAACAGGCATTGCAAATGAAGGTGATGTCTTCAAAAATCCAAAAGCAAAACAATCTCAGTAAATGCAGGTTGTATAAGATAAAAGGTGAGACTGTAGACCACTCAATCAATGAATGTAGTAAAATAGCCCAATCAGACTATAAAAGAGAAATGACAGAGTGTCTTTCTTGACTCACTGAAATATCTACAAAAATTATAAGATTCCGGTAACTGATAACTACTGAGAACATGAAGAAAAAGTGACAGAAAACAACCAAACAGCAATTTTTTGAGAGTTTCGGCTTCAAAAACACATGCATTTAGAGCATAATATACCAGACATAACACTGGTTAAGGAAAGACAGGTGATCGCCATTGATATCGCAATACCGGGTGACAGCATAATTAAAGAGAGGGAATTTGAATAAAACATCGATCTTGCAATAGAAATTAATAGACTCTGGAAAAAACAAGTAACAGTCATCTCAAATATTATAGGTGCATTGAGGGCCATCACATATCCAACTTAAAGAACTTTTTACCAAAACTGGACTTTATTGACATGACTACAGCAGACTTACAAAAAACATACTTACTGGGCTCCGCCCAAGCACATGGACAGTTCTCAGGTCTCTGGGTGAGACCTGAACTGCACCAAGAACTCCTTATTAAGAGGATAGAGTTTATCTCTTTGATATATTATGTGTGTGTGTGTGTGTGTGAGAGAGAGAGAGAAAGAAAGAAAACTATCCGATATTTATAAAATACTATGCGAATGTATGGAGGATAGAGTCCGTACAACGGCTTGTAATGAATTCTTTCCCTCCTTCTTCGCCAACACGAACGCTTCAATATCTGCAATAACAAAAAGTAAGCACACACTAAAATTTTCAATCAGCACACTGTTGAATGTGATCATACTAACTGATTTGATAACACCAAGATAATTGCCAAAATATAAGTATACTGGATGAATACTCTACAGAAAGGCCATTGGAGGAAATTGTAAAAAGAACCAATAATTTCAGCAGGAAGGAAACTGATATTCTCTTTTCTATCTTTCTGCCTGTCCATTTTAAACTTTTTATCAACTCCATAATTAAATACACTCTGCAATGAAAAAAATATTTAACACTGAAAGATTCGATTTTTTTCATGTTAAATTTTTTGAGGGATTTTTTTTGTGTTCTACAATACAAGGGGATTTAAGGTCATGCTGCGCCGGTCCTAAAGTTTTCCAAGGAATCGGAACATTTTTTCCCTAGGGAACCGTACCTCAAACTAAGGTGAGAAAAAAGCGCGCGTTCCATGGCAATCTTGGAATCGAAGCCGGGTTAAGGGCACGTTAAACGAACGTATTACCTCAGGGTCACTGTGAGGACTTTTCGAGGTGCTTAAATTTTTTTTGTCAAATAGTGCAGTTAGTAATTTTTTTTATTGGCGGGTGTGAAAGACAAAAAATAATAAAAAGAAAGTTAACAAAAGAAAATGAGAGAAATATAAATAATTATATAATTAATAATAAAACAAATTTAGCGAAAACAGGAAACAAAATAAGATAAGTTTGAAAAAAGGCAAAGACGATTATTACTAAAAAAGTAAAGAATTAGAAAAAAATACAAATAAAAGAGAAAATAAGTGGAAAGGATAGTGAAATAAAAGTAAAAAGAAGTAATTTTTGCTATTTTAATTTTTATTCCTATCCTTGTGCTTCACTTGATTATTTTACTTTTTAAAAAATGAATTAGATAACCTTTTTCACTTTTGTATTTAGCGACCCAATCAGTAATACAATTTTGCTAATTATGGTAAGGTTAAACAGTGTGCGTTTTGTCTGTAATTAAATTAAATTTGCTTCCATATTTGCTATCTCTATTTGATTCCGATAGCTATTAAAATCTCAGTGCACGTATTGACCACTTCAGTGTTTTTTGGCAACGTACAGTCTACTTATTGTAATTTTTCATTTATCGAAAAAATTGTAATTCGCTCAACATTATTAATTTTGCCATTTTAATATATATTTGGGCAATTTCGCTTTTTTGCAATTTTCTAAAGAAGTCTTAAACAAGTTGAAACACTAGGTAAATACGTATAAACGTCGATAAAGCAAACTTTCTCGAAAACATTTGCTTATCTGAACATTTTATTTGTTGATTAAGCCATTTTTAATTATTTATATTTATATGCTTTGCCAATTACTTGGCAAAAATAAACTCCCGTGAAAACGATTTCTTCAAAAAATAAATCCTCGTATTGAAAAAAAAAATAATGAACTGCTATCCAACAGCTCTTCCTCATTATTCAATTTCCAAAGAATGAAATTTTAATTAGCAAGCGAAATTCTAAATTATTATATTATTTTCGATGCGTTATCAGTTTTTTTTGCTGAAAACTGCTTTCATTATACGTGGACGACTAAATAATAAAAAATATTTTCCTTGTTAAAATTTTACACCGCATATTTTTGTTTTTACAAAGTTTTTATTGGAATTACGATTATATGCCACTGTCGTCTGGGTAAGTACTGTTTTTTGCTGCCTTTCATATCTCATATTTCAATCTCATTATATCCTTATTAATAAAAAATAATGACTTTCGGATCAAAGAACACCAGTTAAACAGTTTTTCAGTTTTTCGGAAAGTTTTTCTCGTAAAAATAGGAAAACTAGCTGTTATGCAAATTATTGGTCGTCTTTCGGTCTTGAATGAGATGATTTAAACTCTGTACTTCTTCTCTTAATAGACGGCTGAGGAGAATTACGAGGCAATATGATTACTAGCTGAGATCGATCTGAAAATCGTTATTTGAAACATAGAGAAAAGTGACACATACTCAAGAATATATCATATAAGTTCAGCAGCGTATAGTCCTCTTTCCAAAATATTAGGGGAATCGGAAAGTAATGTCGTTTCTGCACATGTCAATATTTATTTTTCATTTATCAACTCATTGTGTCATTATCAAACATTTCACACTAGATGGCAAAAGGTTGTTGATAACGAGGGTGATTACATTATTGATTAAAAATAAAAACTTGGTAAAAATTTATCTGTTTGAATTTAATGTAGAAAAACGACATTACTTTCCGGTCCCCCTAATAGTACCCCAAAAGCCTTTTATTCTCATGTTTCCTTTCAGTAAGATGTAGACGTCCCTTATTATATTACAGGGGCAATAGTTTAATTTAAAAAACGGAAAACTTAGCATATTTCATTTTTTTACTAGAAAAGCAGGATGTAATTAAAATCGCTATCTATTTGGAGAAATAAGACGAATTTTAAATAAATGTTTTAATGAAAAGGTTATACTTATATCTATACATATTACAAAAATACTAATTCAAAAACATATTGTGGATAGCCTTTTTTGGTCAAGTTTTACAAAATTTGAATGCTTCAAGCTCATTTATGATGTATGTTAGAATATAAACTTCTGTATATTGCTATTTTTCTAATGTACAATTCGCGGATGCCTTCTTAACTTGTGCAACGTTTAAATACGTCGCTTAAACTTCACTTGGGAGTATTTAAATCGAAATTAACACAAATTCAATGATGTGAGTTGGAACGTCCTTTACAATTGTTTCGGCAGAGACACGTCTGCCTTTATCAGAACAAATTTTAAGGCAGGTCCATCATCACAGAATCGGAAACACTTACTTAATAGCAAATGCGGATTTAGGGTAAGACAAGGAAGGTAAACACCTAGGGCTTCGCGCAACACTTTGTTAGCTGCATTAATGTTTCTAAACTTCAAAAATACAAATATTTAACATATTAAATAATAGAACAACTTTAGCAGTAACAACTTTAAATAGCGTAAAATTCTTTGTTGAAAATATGGCATTGAAGAATTATTATAAAATGCTATGTCCCTGCAACAGATAGGAGAGAGAGAGACCTCTACATTAGGTCCCTGATTCAGTAAGTATAATTTGTGGCATGTGAATGGAGAAAGAAAGCCTTATAGTTGAATGTGAAAAAAAGAGAAAGATGGTAAATATGAGGTGGGCATGTTGTTTTCAGTAAGTTCACCACCTCCATGAATAAAAGCATTTGCTTTGCTTTTGGAAATTCTGGGTGAAAGAGAGCCATCAAACCGCGTGTCCTCCTTAACTAAAATTTATTTAAAAACATACAGGAAAAGGTATGATTTCTTGAAATAATTTCTATACTGTCACTGAAGTCAGACATTTAGACCGTTGGGTAGGCTAACCCTAACGTTTGAAACTAGGTGAAATACATATACCTATTTGTTTATGTAACTGAATTAATCCTACTAGTATTAATGAAAAAGAGTTCAGAGTATGGTTAATTTTTATGCGTGTCTCAGTGGTTTCCACTGATCACATCCTTTTTTCTAAAAAAAATTTTGAGCTGTGTTAATATATGCAAATAATAAACATTTCATCAAATAGAAACTATATATAAAATGAACATCGAAGTGGAAAAGGCTTCATCAGCAAATTCTAGAGATCGATATAGGAAATTTGATGGTTGGTTGTATTTTTATGAAGCAAGGGCAGCAAGGGTAATTCTGCGCCAAACAAAGCGAGGCTGTACATACGATATAGAAAATTTGAATTTAAATTTGTGACAAAAAGCAATTTGAAGTTGAATAAGACAATACCAGGATTGTTAGAAAAGTGTTTGGATTTTAAATTCACTTCAAAAGTTCTTTAGAACAGATTATCTTTTATTTCAATTGGTACAATTTTTCAAAATATCAGCCCAAAGTCTGAATTTCTAAAAAACTATCAAAAAAGAACTTTTTAATTTTTTTGTAACATATTTGTGTCGAAAACGAGGCTAAAACTGGAATTATTAAAAGAATGTGTAGATTTTCAAACCATACTGACTAGGAATAATTAATTAATTAACTAGGAATAACCCAAGATTGATGGTATTCAATGTTGGGAAGAAAAATAACGTCTTGAGAGAAAAGTTCTGATAACTACGATAAGTTTGAGGCTCTAAAATACATTACTATGAACAATTTAAAAAGGAATTTATCAAACGTTTCCGTTACATCGCACGTTTCCTTAAGAATACTGATTACTGTGACGTATACATAGCGAAGTATTTCTTGATTGAAATTAATAAAAACATCTCTGCTATCTATTACAATGTGTCAATGCGAAAAATGTTCTTCCTTGAATATTATATTTGTCAAAAATGGATGTTTAAATTGCCAAATTTCAAATTGTGTAAATTGCATAATTGCGTAACGATCTATGTAATCGGCGTAAGATAACACAATCGAACCCCAAATTTTGCTCAATCTTATGCCTCATTTAAGTGTTTCTCAAAGTGCAGTCCACGGACCACTGGTAGTCCGCAGGATTATCACCAAATTTCAGAAAAAAAAAAAAATTTAAAATTGTCGACGTAACCAGAATTTATGTTCTGATGAGATTTAAGGAATTTCTCATAAATATTACTTGTTATAAACGTTACTTTACGGCATTTTGTGAAAGATTTGAATCCTCTAAATACACCCTTGCTGTCTACATTGCTTATTATTATTTAATTAATTTAATGATGTCATTTTCATTGTAAATTTGACAAAATAAGATCATAACTGACACTCTCTTTATCAAATAGCGTTACTCTAAAAATTATTTTGTTTCAGGTGAGTTTGGCAACCAACCCATGTTTTAAGAACATGGTCGGATATTTTAGAGATTTTCTGCCAAAAGCTTAAAGTAAAAAGAAACTAAAAAAGATTAAAATTTTTCACAAAAGAGTTAAAATAAACTAAAAAAGATTAAAATTTTTCACAAAAGAGTTAAAATAAACTACAAATTATATTTCACGGGTGAATAAATCTCTCTTGCCGGAGCTCTCATATAAGTAGGCTATATAAGCCTGCCAATAAGTCACATAAATCGAGGGTTACTTTGGATATGTCTTTACTTGGGAGAGATGGGGAGCGGGGATTAGTATGATGGGCTAAGTAGGGCTTAATATTATTAGCCCTAGTTGGCAACTTTAATTTCAGGCAGTATTTTTTAATAGGTGCAGAAATACACCCCCTCCGATGGTCCGCGATAAATAAAGAAATCTTTAAAGGTTTGAGAAACACTGCCTTATTTAGATCAATCTAACGTCGAATTTTGCTCAATCTAACGTCAAATTTTGCGTAATCTAACGTGAAATTTAGTTCAACAGAACTTCAAATTCTAGTCTTCTTTTCTTGACTTGCTAATCAAAAATTAGTTCGGGTAAACCAGTTGTGGGTCCGTAGCCGCGTCTTTTGCTATGGGACGAATGAAGTTTCTCCAAATAGAGGACATGGAATTGAACGGAAGCTGATCGTTAACAGTAGAAGAGGAATGCGAAAGAATATGGAAGGCTTCAAAGAAATTGAGGTCGGCTGGTGAAGAAACTTTCTCTATTAGATGGGCCTTGTCGAAAGAAAATTTGTGGCCAGCTTCCCAGGCGTGTTTGGCCAAAGCAGATTTTTCCAGTTGTTGTTTACGCACGTAGGCTTCATGCTCTTTAAGACGAAATCGAAGGGCCCGACGTGTTTGACCAATATAAACACGATTACACTGGCATGGAATGGAGTAAATTCCTCAATAGTCGCAATCCGGAATATTATTTTTAGTTTGGAATAGCCAAATTTATTAATTGGAGTAACCATTTAAATTTCTAGAAATTAGACGATGGTCAACTTACAGTAAAAGCAGTAAGATCCATAAATACTAATGAGAAAGATATGTCAGATGACTTGCCATACAAAATCTTTCACCTTGCAATTATTCATAAGACAATTTTCGACACTGAAGAAGCCTGATTAGACTTCTGAAAGCAATTTACGACAAAAATCTGGCACAAATTCTGAACGCAATTTACTGACAAAAGGCATATTTGCCAATATCTGCCTCGCCATTAAATTGTTTTGTACAGTACCAGTTACCAGGATAGGGATCATCATCGATAGCAAAACATCGATGTTTATTCGATGTTACGTTTATTTTGCAAAAAATGTTGATTATAACCTAAAATCTTCGTTGTTTTAATTTTAAAAATATTTAACTAATTTTGCTTTATTAAAAAAAAGAGTATTTGTTAAATATCGGTTTCTAAACATCAACGTTTATAATAATAAAAAAAATCGGTATTCCAATTTTAAAAAAATATAGCAGTTGTTTAAGTAAAAAAAATGAACATGTGTAATGATCAATGAAGCAAGGTAAACCCAATTTTACGAAATAAATTACGAAAATATTAATTTATTTCAGGAAAAATAACAGTTAACTCATTATTTTAAATTAAAATAAATTACAATGAAATAGCGAATATAAAGTACATCGAGATATAGATGAATTATTATTTGTAGGAATATCCTTTGCAGGTATAACATTGTAGAAAATAAATCGAATTATTTATTAAAAAATACAGTCGAACTTAATTCGGATAAAACGAGAGCACGGTTAAAACGAGCAAACTGCACATTAAATTTGGTTCACTATTTAACTACATTAAGAGTTTCACGCTTTTTACGAGCACAAAAGTAGAATCTTGTCTAATACGAGAAAAATATCTGTTCACTTTAATGCAATTTTCTCCTTTTCCATACCATTTTTTCCGACGAAAACGGAAGAAAAAAAAAAGAAATGTCAAACTACATTGTAATTGTTGCTTCCACATTACCCGACAATAATGTCCGCCCGCAAGCAGAACCATAAATTCCCTTACCCCACGAAGAGAACCCATTGTAAGAAATACAGCTCGTGCTTGCAGCCGTCAACGAGTCGAGACAGAATCAGTTGAATCAGTTTTTTAGAAGCGTTTGTTTTGGTTTTCAACATGGCGTTTTGGCTCCGGTTCTTTAGTACCAAGGTGCAAAAAAAGAAAAAAAATTTGGAAAATCTATAAGTTAACCTTTTATCTTTTTCAAATTTATAATGACAAGTATAAAAAGTAAAGCATTATCAGTTAGTGAAAAAGTAGTCATTGTTAATGATTTGAGGTGAAGGAAAAGTTCTGCAGTATGTACAAAAATATGGACATTCCCCATCTACAGTATCGACACTTTCGAAAAATAGGGAAGCCATTCTATCTGCTTTTGACAAAATCTTGTGAACATTACAAAATTAAAAAATGCAAAAAGTAAACATTAACAAAGTTTTGTTGTCCTGGTTTCTAGTCTCTGATTTAAAAGTTGTCTATTTAAAAGTTTAAATTTGTATTCCTTTGAAGGGTTTTACGAGTAACGGCTAATACGAGGAATTTTACATATTCCT
>QLNU02015360.1:55011487-55026668 GCA_006491805.2 Dysdera silvatica
CAAGCCAGTTGGCTGAACATGTCTTCAGGGAGGGTCACGAACCAGATTGGCATTCGATGAAAATATTACATCAGAATGTGACGAATCTGGGGAGTAGACTTTTTCTGGAATCATGGGAAACCTACGGTTTGAGGAGTCGTGCAATAAACATCGCAAAACCTCTACCAGAACCTTACAGGATTTTTGCAAAACCTCGAGTTGGGGGTGTTCATCTGACATCGTCGGGTGCGGGGGCTTTCCCGGCGAGGGTTTCCCCAGCTGGAAATGCTCCGCACCAAATGGCGTCAGATGGGGATTCCCAACATGCGGGTATATAAGCTTAGGACTTTCACGAACTCTTCATTCTGCCTTCACTTGACAAAGGGAGCAGTTGGCTCCCGAAACGTCGTGTTTTTAAACCTTACGCCAGTGTCGAAATAACTGTTTGTTATGGAATCTCCTGGTGAAACTCTGTATTGTTTCGTTATGATGATTTATGCATTTAGTCGTACCCGACCCATGGAGACTTCATATGCAAAATCCCTCCAGTCTCTTTTATGAAGCACTGCACTTTTTAATTGGCTGATGACCATGTTGGAATCGCTTTTGATGGTGTCCAGCCATGTTTTTTTTTACCTTCCTCTTCTTCTATCGCCATTAACCATTCCTAGCATCGTTGCTTTTTCCAGGGAGCCAATACCCATGACGTGACCAAAATATGTCAACCGAAGTCTTGTGATCTTTCCCTCCAGTGATGTTTCTGGCCTTATACGTTCCAATATTTCATTGTTGGTGACCTTTCTGTCCTTGTGGTGCTGTGAGCTGTTAGTGGACAACTGTGGTGCTGGAGAAAATTATAAAGAATTCTTTATAATTTTCTCCAGCACCACAGTTCAAAAGAATCAATCTTTTTGCGGTCTGCTTTTTTCAATGTCCAGCTTTCACATCCGTATGTTGTTATTCACAAGGCCCTATAAAGGGGAGCTGACTCGTCAGGCATTTTGGATCGGGATGGCAACACCGAACGTATTATAAACATATGGTTTTTTTGTGTTATTTATTTATCCTTTCTTACGTGTTCCTTTTCTTGCTTTGTCTAAATGGTCGGTTGTGCTGCAATGAATTATTCGAACTGTTCCGAAAAAGGTTTCAGGTTGTTTAGGTTCTCCGTAAACGATGAAAGAAAAAAAAATAGATTGATTTAAAATTGCAGAAGAGTATCTTTGGCACCTGGAAGCCGATTATGTGAAGTGCTGAATTAGTTTTATTTTTTAGTTTATAGTAGTGTTATAAACTTGTAAGTAAAAATAAAATTATATTAACACAATACATATTTAACGAAAAAATATGTTTTAAATGTAAAATTTCTGGGGTATATGGTTGCCATAATTATAGGCTTTTACATTTAATGATAGTATAGTTATAAATCATGTATTAACTTTTTGTCCATAACAGTAATTAAGAGCTAGTATATATATATATATATATAATAAACCTTTTCTTACAAGATTTATTATTGTGCCAGAATAAGAGTTTGTGATCGTTACTTCAGATTACATAAAAATAGTTAAAGGCGATGGGTACAAAATCTCCAAGTAAAATTGCGATTATAGTGAAATTATAATGCATAATGATTATAATTAAAATTATAAATATATTATAATTATATAATTTTAATTCTTTTTCACTTACCTGGCGTTTGAGTTGCTGGCCGCTGGGGTCATTCTGTGATAACTAATTTGTTTGGGAGGGGATATTTTAAATTATTTTATATTTTCTATTTAAAGAGGGCAAAGAATATTATTGATTTTTAAATTTTTAATAGTCTTTGGGATAAGATAAACTTAGGATAAAGTGGAAAAAAAATAGTTAATGATTTTTTTACATAAATTTATTATAAAAAAAAAACAAACATGTGGAAGGGAGTTTAAAATTTACTACTTACATATTCATCTAAGAAACTCTGCTCTATTAGAATATTCAAACTTTTTTTTATCATACATACTAAATAATTCAAAGCATTACAATTTACTCCTTTAAATATTTGATTTTAACAAAAGGGCTTATTTGTGTATATGGGCCACACATTCTAAAAATTTGTAAGATAATCATTTGTCATCAAATGTGGGCTCAGGCACGTTTTGATTGACCTGTAACTGACGGATCTAACTCCTGTTTTCTTTTTCAGGAAATAACAAACATTAATAAATACTGATAAAAGTATGTGAATCTTTCATTCATATATTCTTATTATTCAATAATAAAAATTTTTGATAATATGTAAATATTAGAAATAAAAATAATAAGGCTATTTGAATGGAAAATTATTACAGATTTTATAATGAAAAAATAATAAACAAAATATTTTATTTAAAAATAAAGTACTAAGGAAATAAAAATTATAAGATGCTGAAATTGCAATGAAAAATATGGAATTGGAATTGGGAATTTAACTAACATTGCAATTTAAATTTTAAAATTTTGCTTGCAGCTTTTAAATTAAAGTTAAAAATTTTAACAATTTCATTTCTTTTTCGCTTTTACAAACTTCATTACAAACTTCAGTTAATTCGACATGTTAATTTTTGGCTTAGGCATCTTCTTCTTTTTGTCAAAAATAGAGCCCCTACATTAGAAGTTTTACAAGGGAAGTATATCAAGTGAGAATCGAAAATGTGCTTCATTTTATTTTTATAATGAAGTATAAAAGTTTCAATAAGAAATGAAAAACAAAATTAACTTAAATCCCCTGGGTGGTGGGGTGAGTTATAGCCCCATCAAATTTGGCGAAAGAGATTATTTTCTCCAAATTTGGCTTGATGCGCTACTCATTAACAGTATAAACCGCGAAATATTTTTGAAGTGATGTCACCAAACTAGAATTAATAAACAATCCTTCATTCATGATAAAAATATTATTGAATTTGATTTCATGAGTATTTATGCATGTATTTGCATAAATATTTAGAACATTGATTATTATTAGTGAATATCTGTTTGATTTTAGTTATATAAAAAGCGTTTATTTCGCTTTAAAAAAATAATATACGTACTTGGCTTTATTAAAAATACACCTACTTGGCTTTATTAAAAGTTAAAAATGTGTATGAAAATGGACAAGAAAATGCAAAAACAAACAAACAAAAACAAATTGGGTTTGAACAATGACTGCAACTAATAAACGAGGGATTTTCACAATTTAATGTGTAACATGAATTTTTGGAAAAAGTGAAATACACTTGTTTGACATTACGAAATGTATTTGGTTTGAGAACTGGTTATGTGCTCTTATACCAAGCATATTTAATCACGTCACTGAACGTTGGAGCTGATAATTGGTTGTGTATTAATGAATGTGACTTTGTTATGGTATTTTGTATTTCTTTCGTGCAAATTAATGTTATTGAAATGATAAAGTATAATATATTGTGTGACAGTTTTTGTGAAATATTCCCATTGTCTGAAAAAATACACATGGCAAGGTTGAATTAATTCAACCTTGCGATGTGTATTTTTACTTGCGTATGTATATGCATCCTGTACTTGTAAGCGTCTCTGCATTAATGCAGTGGTGTTTGCAGGTATATTTAATAATTCAAGCAATAATTTATCTCCAAAATTAATTTTTCCTTCCTGACATTTGTCTGTCCTGTCCAGCAATTTAATAAAATTACGCCATATTGATCTATTAATTGGGGTTTTATTATTTCTTTTAGAAATGATTCATGAATATCTCTGCAGGATTTCCCACTTTTTGTGTATATAAGTACTACGTTTGGTGGTTGGCTGAATAATTTCTGCGAACACGAAGGCCCAAAGTACCCGTTTTTTCTTGGTGTATGAGCAAAAATTTTGGTGAGACTATGCCATTCATTATTATGATGACGAGTTGTACGGTATACAAATGCGAAACTGCATTATTATCCTGAACAACACCGTAAATGTGTTGAACGCCTTTTGACGAAAGGGTTCGTAAGGTGACAAATTTTTAGCAAAGTCTGTTTGATCGCTATTAAAAATACAAGTGTGCGAATAATCTTGCATTTTTTCACAGGCTTGAAGTGGAAATGCAATGGCTGCATTTTCTATTTGTTCGTCATTTTGTAATTCTACTTTCATAACGAGTTTAGTAATTTTTAGTCCAACTATACCAAATTTCTTTTTAAAGGGAACCAAAAAAGCATGAGATACTATAAAATTTGGAAAATTTATTTTTTTCGCAACACCAAGAGTCCAAATTTGCAGATCAATTTTATGCGCTGGAATTCCATTGGATCTGGCTTCTAAAAATTTCTCATGCATTTGTGTTTTAATAGTATTTAGCTATTGAATTCTGTTCCCCATATTAGCAAGGTATATTTTCATTCTATAAATTTGTGATAGTGTTAAATTGTCATTTCCAAAACGATCTTGAATTGAGCTTATATGTAGACCGTCGACGTCCTAAAGCCGTCCAGGAGTAAGCTACAACTTCTTCCATGTTTTCTAATGAATGTGATGACGAACCACATGCAAAATTTTCAGATGTTATTTTTCGTCATATGAGAAACCAAACCAACTATTATCTTCATTGTTATTAACAGGTTTTTCACAATAAAGATCAAAATTAAAATCGTTAATAACTTCAAAATTGTTAGATTCGGCAATGGTTTCAGTAAAAACAATAATTTTATTTGCTATAGTAATTTCCATTTCAGATAAAGTGTCATTACATGTTCCTATTTTTTTAACTTCATTAAAGCAATATCTCATACTCCCATATAAATTTACTATACCGATAAAGTTTTGTTACATTCGCGTAATTAAAACTTTTTCATTAGATAAAAAAAAACAAAAAAAAACGCCGCCCGATAACATTTAAAACGCGTCTGTTTAATACTGCTTCTCTTTCTCTGGCATAGTTTTTAATGGGATTTGCAGATTTGTTTCGAAGACCATGCTCTTTAAGTTATAATAATTAAAAATAAAGTCAAAAGAAACACATGCCATTAAAGTTTTAAATATTTATGCAAATGCACACATAAATATTCATAAAATCAATTTCAACAATATTTTTATCACGAAATAAGAATTGTTTATTAATTCTCTTTTGGCGCCATCGCTCCAAAAATATCTCGCGGTTTTTGCTGTTAATGAGAAGCGCATCAAGCCAAATTTGGCAAAAATAACCTTTTTCTCGTTAAATTGATGGGGGACTATAACCCCCCCCCCTGTAAGGGATTTAGGTTAATTTTTTATTTCTTATTGAAATGTTTATACTTTTATTATAAAAATAAAATAAAGCATATTTTCGTTCTCACTTCGTGTACTTCCCTTGTTAAAGTCAAAACAAGTAAACAAAATAGGTTAAATTTATTTGGGTCTTTCTTTTTATTAAAATTGGAAACGCAGAAAAAAAAAAAAGCGTTCAGAGAGAAACTACTGCGACATTTGTTATCGATGATGCGCCAAATGAGGTAATCGGAACTGCTCAGTGTGAAAATGTGTCCAATCCAAGTGTATCAAATGTGTCAAATCCGCTACTCGCTCACAAGAATCTAAAATCCAAGAACATATTCGTCTTACTCATTCACGTAAACTTAACAACCTTAGATCTTCTATTTCAAAACAGTCAAAACTCCTTACAAAAAACTGGATACTAAATCTTTCAAATAAAAATCTCACACCACAACAGCAATTCGTACTATCACTCGGCCTAAATTTCTCACCTGCTCCACTTAAAATTCCTACACCACAGATTCTCGCTTCCATAGAAAATGCCCTACAAAATAATCATACTGCCAGCTGATAAAGGCCGTACTACAGTCGTCTTAAATCGTCCAGACTACTTACATAAAGTCTCTACACTCTTATCTGATACAAATACATACACCCGCATCATAAAAGACCCTACACAAACAATTCAATCCAAAATGAACTCTCTCCTTCTAAAACTCTATAAATCTAAAAAACTTACATTTAATCTCTATGATTCTTTAAAATGCACTTCTGGCCGCTTACCATCCTTCTACGGATTACCTAAAATTCATAAACAAAATATTCCTCTCAGACCAATGGTTAGTTTTTGCAGCTCTCCTACATATAACCTATCAAAATATATTGCACGTCTACTCTCTCCTATAATCGGTAATAACGACTACACTGTTTCTACTAGCCAATCCTTCTGCACCTCTTTAAATAACCTACAACTTGACGACGACGACCTCATGGTCTCATTCGATGTAATTTCTCTCTTCACTTGCATTCCCACATCACTTGCAATCGACACCGCACTTACACGCCTCCAAAATGACACAACACTACATGAACGCACTTCACTAACACCTCACGACATCTGCACATTGTTGAAATTTTGTCTGGACTCTGCTGTGTTCTCCTCAAATGGTTCTATCTATAGACAAGTTTTTGGCACTGCCATGGGATCTCCGGTCTCAAGTGTTGTAGCTAACTTGGTTATGGAGTCATTTGAGGAAACTGCTTTGTCTTCACTGAATTTTAACATTAAATTCTGGAAAAGATACGTCGACGACACGTTTGTTGTACTTAAAACTAATACACTCCAAAGCTTCTTCCATTACCTTAATAACTTAAACTCACATATAAAATTCACATACGAAACAGAACAGAACAATAAACTCCCTTTCCTAGACGTTCTTGTACACAGATCTCACGATAACTCAATCTTCACCTCAGTTTACCGTAAACCCACACATACAGACAGATATCTCGATTTTAAATCGCATCATCCAACATGCCACAAAGCTTCCGTTGTTAAAACATTAAGTCTTAGAGCGAATTCTCACTGCAGTAATGAAACACTTTCAAACACAGAAACAAAACACATACACACGGCACTTAAAAATAATGGATACCCTAAACGATTCATTCTCAGAAACTGTAGACCCAATAGTACATCTTTAAACAATACATCTCACACCCGCATATCTATTCCATATATTCACGGCATTTCCGAAACAATCTCTCGCATCCTTAAAGAGGCAAATATCAAAACATTCTATTCCCCTGTCACAACACTTCGCAAACAACTTACAAAAGTTAAAGACCCAGTTCCACCAGAAGATCTCACAGGCGCCATATACCAAATACCATGCAAAGACTGCAACAAACATTACATAGGACAAACAAAAAGAATGATCAAAACAAGAAAAAAAGAACACAAACAAGCACTCGCGAAAGGAGACATAGCCTCACGTCTGGCAGAACACGCTTTACAACACGGACACGAACCCGACTGGGACTCAACAAAAATACTACACCGTCACATCACAAACAAGAATAGTAGACTCTTCTTAGAATCTTGGGAAACTTACAAACTACACGGGAAAGCCATTAATACATCACAACCACTTCCAGAAACTTATAAACAACTCTTACTCTGAAATGTATGAGACATCCCCAAATTAGGTAACCCGCAGTGTGGGTTTCTCATTGGTCCCTATTGGGGTTCTTCCATGATTCTATTGGAGGCCTCCCATTGGTTCTCATTGGGTTTTCCCATTCTGCGGGACTACTCTGATGAAGGGTTTTCCAGAAATTTCAAGTATAAAAAAGAGACAGAAACATAACATCGTCATTACTCCTGATGAAGGACTGCTGCTGATGCGTCCGAAAGCTTGAGTGATCTTTTTCATTGCTATTTTACCAGTGTTTAACCTTTTTTATGTAAATGCTTATTATATTACTTTTATACACTTAGCTATGAAATTATCTATATTTCAACTCCTTTCAATAAAAATGGATTGATCTTACCAATCATTCTTTGTGCCGTCACTTTAGAGTTTTATGGGAGTTCGTATGTCCTTTAAAAATATAGCGCATAACGCTCACAAAGTTGTTCTTTCCTTTTGGGGTACAGTTCCACAGTTTCTTTCAATGGGGAGTCCACGTTACAGTCAATTACGAAAAGGTTTTCCAATTCGGAATGCGTCTGCCGACGGGCCCTCTTCTTCGTTCCCCGAAAATTTCTCCCTCGTCTTGCGTCCGCGTAATAGGATAGGTTTCCCCGTTGTTTGGCCGTCGTCCACTTTGTCACTCGGACGGTCCCCTGTTTCTTTTCCGGGATCTGCAGATGGGTCTATCTACTTTGCCTGGATACTAACGCCCGGTCGAAATGACGTCACCTAAGGTCTTCAATCTTTATTTGGTATGCTTCTTCAAACGATTTTATTTTCCCTTAAACTTCATCTCATTTGTAATTCGTACCTAGGATAGCTGCCACCATATGTCATAGTCAGGTATATATATGCGATCACACAGCGTGTGTGCAGGTAGTCGTGTGCTGCCACCAGCTCGGCTCGTAGCTGAGCAATATACGTCTCTTCGTGAGGCGGGTTCCTTGTCCTGTTGGCTAGGTAGAAAACTAGAAGGTCGATGATGAAGAGTGAGGTAGATATCAAGAATGAAGAAACAATCTAAGACTATTTATTGAAGGTGATTAGTATATACCTTGACATCACAGACAAGGCAACTATAGGCACACCCCCTAAGTTCCAACGTATTGATGAGGCACGGAAATCGCACACATGTGTGTCCGTCCTACTCCTCTGCCTAATTCGATCTGCCCTCTCTTACCCACTGTACGCAACCAACTCTTTCTCCACTATGATATAATTGGTCAGTCTTAAGACCGTGGTCACACCTGATTGGCCGATGTGACCCTTCTCCCCGTTCCATACATGTTTCCCATAAATATTCTGTAATGTCAATCTGGACCTTGCAGACCAGAGTTATTGCAATTTTATCCGCCCACATCCGGACTGTTTCCTCTCGACCCTTTTCACAAAGAAGACCTACAAGTCTCACTTTCCCATGCTAACGCCATGTGATCATTACACCGATGATCTCAAAATATCGGACATTCACCATCGATCGGAAAAACATCGATGTTTCAAAAACATTGACTATCGATGCTCATCTCTACACTAGGGGAGAGTTCAAGTATTACGTAAGCACCTTTGGGGGAGTGAGGGGTTGCCGTTGGTCTTATTTTCCTATGTTAGCCAATGTTAATTTTTGCTTACAGGGGGGGGGGTTAAATGGCTAAAATATTGCTTACGTTATCTTGAACCCTCCCTAGGGTGCTAACTTGAAAAAAGTATCGGGGCCCAGGTAAAACCCCCAGTCCTGTCCACTTTTTAGGTTTGATTTCAGTCTTAAGCGAGAAGAGAGACTTTGCCCTCACAGCGGTAATTTTATTAAAAGAAACGTTGATACATTTGAATATACAGCAAATTAAAAAAAAGCGTATTCATTTCAGTTGCTTGACAATTATTATAAATAGGGCAACAAAATAAATTTTTTAAACTGATTCGCATCAATCGCGTCATTATATGTCAAATATTTACTATTTTTCTTTGAAATCTAATCAATGAACACTCAAAGAAGCACCTAAAAAAACTGGAATAATGTAGCATTTCCAGTGAATGTGGTTGTTTAGGTTTTTTTTCCATTTATATTAAAAGCTCAGATACACAGCTATATCCAATTAAAACACAGACAGAACTGCGATATATTCACAGGATGTGGTAACCCCCTCCACCGTCGTGATATTTTTGCCTTTTCTACTCAAATTAGCTGATGTCATGGTCTGAATCTGAAAATCACTAACCTACTAAAAAGCACGTCAAAATTATTTTACAAAATAAACAAATTAAAAAATTTTTAGTACACAAACTCTAACGGACCTATCTAAATAAGATACATGCGTCAACTCAATGCTTCATCCTACTCTATATCACAGTTTCTCAAATGAGGTCGTAAATCTACATAAAACAATGTTTTGTTTTATAATGGGTTCAGATACACACAAACACATTATCCTGAAAATCTCACCCCCTTAGGAACCGTTTTCGTCTCCTTACATTAAGTATTTACAGGAGCATATCCTTCACTCAATCTTATATTTCGTTGTTGGCCGGAACAGTGGCGAATCCACGAGGGGGGGGAGGGGATTAAGGAAATTCGCACCAATCCATAAAAATGCGGTGGAAATCGGTTATAACGAGCGCCGATTATAACGACCAACCGCATATAACGACGGAATTTTTACAAAAAGTTTCCTATTTCGTATTTCATTCCTTGCTAAATATATCAGTTACAACGACATCGTATACAACGCAAAACATGTTATAACGACGGAAATTTTGTTTTAAGTAGGGAAATTCGTACCAAATATATGAACACGTTTTGACAGCCATTCATCAGATCAACATCGGTGTGAGACAGAGTTGGAATCACACAATTAGAAATATACAGTTGTGCGAATAGATGCTTATTAAGGAATATATACTTCACATCCAGTAATAGTAAGCAGTGATGGACTAAGAGCGGTGCTGCCTGTGCCATCGCACTGCCGCCAAAACAAAAGGGACGCCAAAATGTCCTAACGACTCCGAAATGTAGACACGACCAAATCCAATTTGACTATCTAAGCGCCTATTTTTAAGTAAGTTTTGATAAATCAAATTGATGTTTTGTAAGTTCTGTGAATGCAGTATGTAATTATATTCACTTTCATACGTTTTCTGAAATCGATAAGAATAAACAGAATTCATAAATGATGTTCGGAGAAAAAAGAAAAGATGTTCGACTATGAAGGATATGATGAGGGAATGGAACAAATACCTAAGGAATGCTTCAAGTGTCATTTCTTTTATGTTATAATTGATAAAGTTTTGACGTATATACAGGAAAGATTCAAGCTCATCAGAGCTTGTTTATGATTTGGAAGTATACCTGAAGACTTTATCTCTCACTATAAAGATCTGCACATTGCACTGACAGAGAATGATAGTGTTGACCTGAATGGTTCTGAGCTGAGAGATGAGCTGAAAAGTTTAAAGTTTTTGCTCCCAAAAGGACATGTTACCTTAATAAAGGCCCTCAACTTCATGACCGATTAAAAACCATCTGTAAGAGACGTTCTCGAACGTATGGGTAGTTTCGAGAGTTCTGCTTACTATTCCGGTTACCATAGCAAACTCCGAATGGAGTTTTTCGAAATTAAAGATTATAAAAATTTACTTGAGATCAAAAACTTCAAATAAGCAGTTACCTGTTTAGATATGTTGTCAGTTGCAATTGGCATCATCCATTAGTTGGATATGACGTAAATGATACACAAGGTTGTAGAGGTAAAGACTGAAATGGTACATTTTGTTTAAAGTTCGAGTAATTCTGCATTTTTCATTATTAATTTTGTTTTTTGGCTACTTTCAAAAACATTTTATAAAAATGTACCTTATTAAATTTTGAAATCCTAAAGTGGTTTAAACCTTATTTAATTTTTTTTTAATAAACCCATTATCCATAGGTAAAAACGCACAGGCCTAGGGGCGGCACTTTTGTGGGGAGGCATCAAAGAGTTTAAAAATAAAATTTTACAAACCCGACAAGGTTGAAAATATTTTCTTTTTAAATAATCTTGTTTCTAGATAAATGTTTCTAGGTAAAATAATTTATAACACTTAATATTAATTTACAAATAAAAAAATTATATAATTTTTGTAAATAATAAATATAACTTTTTTTTAAATATTAGCTACTAATATATTAGTCCAGTGGTTCTCAAACTTCTTACCCTGAGCTCTCGTTTTACACCAACGTGCGGAAGTTGCGCCACCTCCCCCTCCCTCCCTTCGACGTAGTATATGAATAAAAATATTTTGTTTGCTTAGTTGATGTATTTTTACACATATATGTATATTTTAGCAATTTATTTATACGAAAATGAATATATGGTTCAAATTATAACAGTTTTATTTAAATAAATTCAATATCTAATTCAACACATAATTATATTTTCGGTCAGATAAACATATCAGCAAATTTTTTATTAAAGAGCACAGCCTGTCCTTCTTGTGTTTTACGAAGACACTATCATCCGCATTTGTAGAACATTTTCCACCCTTAGGAGGACGCAGTGCACTACCAACATATAATGATAATAATTATGTTTATTTATTTATTTAAAATATAGATTTAATAAAAATATCATATTTAACGGAAAAGAATTGCTTCTTACAATTATCATAACTGTTTTTTCCTGAAACTTTACTAATTTAGCTCAAGTTAAAAATAAGAATTTCCCGTGCGACATTTTCTCGTACCCCCTTGGACAACTATGGCGCCCTACAGTTTGAAAACCTCTGTTTTATTCAATTGCTTAACTATCCAGACTTCCCTTCAAAATGGGAAAAGAACTCGTCTTTTGGGAACCGTGGGACACATTCACCCAAAGCGTGACTCTCTTTGCTACGAATCTGACGTCTGGTTAATGCATTAACAGAATTCTAAGGGCAGATAGATTAAAAAAAAAAAAAAAAAGTTCGTAGCATTTTAAAATTTTACGCCCTGAGCACTTGTCCAGCGTGTCTATTTATAAATCCAGGTTTGACACTCTTTTTATATATACTAGTAGTAAACGAATGGATAATGAAAAACTTGAAATGATAACGAAAAACAAAATTCCTGTATGTAAGCGTACGTTTATTTTTCCTAAGTAAACGAAATACACGCAAAAATATCAGAGATTCCAGAAATCCATACTAAAATTATTATGGATTCAAAAAGTGTCTCAAATCCACGAAGTCGGAGACTATGGTAGCAATAATGTCGAGTTGTATCTTATTAGTTTGAATAATTATATGAAAAATCTGCTTTACATATCAAATGTTAAGAGTATGATATGCGTTTTTTTTAAACAAATATTCTTTTCTTTGTAAAGGAGGGAGGGGGCGGCAGTACAGGCTGTGCCTAAGGGCGGCAATTTTATAAATCCGCCACTGATCCCAAATCCTAGTACAAATTATTTTTTACTACAATATCTGTTTAATTAAGTTAGTGTGCAAGCAAGTTAAACAACCTTTTTCAACAAAACCACAATACGACACTGCAAGTAAAAAGTTAGGAAAGTGAAAACTACATCAAAATGGATGAACTTACGTGCCTTCAGAGAGTAGTGATGTGTAAAGTCGGTCACTAACCGAGTCAGTGCAAAGATTTTGTCCGTCTCTTAGAGATGTGACGTATCGTTCATTGATTCGGTAAATGAACGATTTCGCCCATCTTTACTATAGAAGACATTCCAGATTATTGAAACTCATGTAAGGCTTTAATTTTTATATTAAAACAATTTAATTTTTGGTTCATCAGAAAAATTACTTGTGGTTTAGTTACATGTTATTTGTTGTAAGGAAATTTTAGCAGTTATCGAGGCTTTCCGCCTTTTAATAATATTTAGTATTTTTGGTAATAAAATTTAGCAACCAATTTAGGAGATCCCTAGAAATAAAATAAACTGCACCACAGAAGGAATTATTTCGAAAATAATTAATATTTTGCGGGAGAAAGGGGGCGACGGGTCACCAAATTTTGGGTTCGCGCCGGGCGCCATATGACGCAGTTTTGTCTCTGATGGTAAGCTAAGTTCTGACAACCATTGTATTATTATAAGTTATTCAAAAAATTTCGATTTAACAGTGTGGCGCCATCTACTGAGCAAACTAGAAAACAAAACGTACAATATTTTCAGTGGGAATTTTTAAAGCTTAAATGATATATTGAGAAAGGAAAGAAAAGACCATAAACACAGTATTTGTTTTTCTTCTTGCATTATGATATCAAGCGTTTTATAAGATTGTAGATAACAAAATACTAAAGCAGACATTTCAGTTATAAATGTATAAAACATAACAATTTAAGTGTTTTTCTAGAATTAAATCTGCTCACTAAATGCAATTTATTGAAAATTAGGTTTGCCCTATAAATATTAATGTTAAAATGGAAAAGCTAAAAACATAATGAGCATTATAAATTCATTAACCCTATTTTTATTTCCTAAGATGTTTCAATAAATTATAAATGGAGCTACAATAAATTCTAAACTATGGATTCTTCTACCATGAATAATATTCTGTGTTTTCTGAACCTATGAAGCATGTACCTCTGTCAGATCAAATGACTTAGAGTCTACAGCAGTGGTTCCCAACTGGTACTTCGTGGACCACTGGTGGTCCGCGAAGGCGTCCCAAGTGTGCCACGAAACAAGTCATTATTTTAAAAAATTGAAAAAAAAATTTATGAAAATTACTAAATATTAAAATTAATTATAAAAATGAAATTGATGGTATATTTGTAGTATTTTACAATCTGACGGAACTTCATAAAACGGTTCGTATTAAAAGTAATTCGTCTTAAGCGTGTTCATCTTAACGAGGTTTGACTGTATTGTAATTAGATTTTTTCCCCGTTTATTATTTCTTTTTTACTAAAGAAAGATTGTACAAACACATTTTCCCCCAAAAAAAGACCCAGGTCCCTTTTTTTTATTAAGGTGGTGCAGTCAACTCATGAGAATTTTTCAAAGTGGTCTGCGGGTACAATTGAAGTGGAAAAATGGTCCGCGGGTACAATTGAAGTGGAAAAGTGGTCCGCGACTTAAATTGAGTTGGGAACCACAGGTCTACAGAATATATATTTACATTTGACGCTCCAAAAATTCAGCAATTAAAATTGCTATTATAAGACTCACTCATTGTATTTATAGCAAGTGATTCACGTCAGCATTTTCTTTGAATATGTGTTCATGTTTTGTATTACACTAGCAAATGGTTGACATGACCTTCAATACAATGCACAGCACAATTCGGGCGAGTGATAACATCCGTAATTGTAGAGTATGGTATATCCGGATGGATGAAACTCGGCTTATACGAAATGGCAGCTTTTGGTTTCGACAACGTTGAAAGGCCTGATCGATCAAGACTAGAGTTTACGTACCCCACAATCAGAGATCATATAACGTCAAGTCTAGAAGATGAGAAACCCGTAGGATCTTACAATCCATACTGTTAAGTTCAGTGAAGGTATTGGTCAAAAATGCCTTCACAGGAATTGCAATGTGAACTTTTGTTCCATACTAACAAATGATACAATAGGCATCACATTTCGTTCTCGCAAGGACTCGCTTAACAGTGGGATTGTTCAGCATTTTTAATAAACGAATACAAATTTTAATTTTTAATTAATAAAATATCGCTGATCACGAATATCGAAGTGGAATTAAAAAAACATTAAATTTATATCAAGAACAGAAAATGCTTGAAAACAGTAAAAAAAATCACATGACTGAAAACGCTTCCTCATTGACCGTATTGCTAGTGACGTCCTTTCTGCCTTATGA
>QLNU02015360.1:55026768-55042518 GCA_006491805.2 Dysdera silvatica
CATACCAAACCAATGGGATTCTGCAACAGTAATTCTTTTGCATAAAAAAGGTGATAAAGAGGATTTGAAAAATTACCGACCAATTAGCTTGTTACCTGCTATTTATAAAATCTTCACAAAAGTGCTAACACATCGCCTGCAGAAAAAATTAGATGCAGCTCAACCAAGAGAACAAGCTGGATTTCGAAGTGGATTCAGTACAGTGGACCATATTCAAGTATTAAGAGAATTAATTGAAAGAACACATGAATATGAACTTCCATTGTGTGTTGCATTTATTGACTATGAGAAGGCCTTTGACTCTATAAAAACATCAGCAGTCATCAACTCTTTAAGATCAACAGACATTGAGGATGTGTACATTGACATGGTGAAACGTGTGTATAAAAATGCAAGTGCAAAATTTCGGTTACATAAAGATACCAAAACTATCAAAATTGGTAAAGGTGTGAGGCAGGGAGATACCATTTCTCCAAAACTTTTTACTTCAGCTTTACAGATGATTTTTCAGCAGATAAATTGGAATAACAAGGGAATAAAAATAAATGGTGAATATTTAAATCATCTGCGGTTTGCTGATGACATTGTTATTTTTTCAACGAACTCATTAGAACTCCAACACATATTACAGGAGCTCTGAACTAAAGGTAGAGAAGTTGGACTCAAGATGAACCTCAAAAAACTAAAATCATGTTCAATAATTTCGTAGAGAAAACAAAAATACAGGTTGAAAACATTGAGCCAAAAATTTCTGATTCATATATTTACCTTGGCCAGCTGATTTCAATGGATGGCAACATTATGAAAGAACTCAACAGACGTATTAAACTTGGCTGGAGTGCATTTGGAAGAAACAGTTTTATCCTGAAGAGAAAATTACCTTTGTGTCTAAAAAGAAAGGTCTTCAACCAGTGTGTATTGCCAGTCCTCTCTTATGGATCAGAGACATGGAGTCTAACAATTGAAGCAATACGGAAGTTACAGACAACCCAAAGGAGCATGGAGAGGTGCATGCTTAGAATAACTGGGAGAGATCGAAAAAGAAACACTTGGGTGAGAGAGCGAACTGGAGTAGGGGGAGATCATTGTTAAAGTAAAAAGTCTGAAAGTGAGATGGGCTGGGCATATCGCAAGAAGAACTGATCAACGATGGACAACGCAAATTCTCAACTGGATTCCAAGAGACCACCGAAGACCTAGAAAACGTCCTCAAACTAGATGGGTGGATGAAATAAGAAAAGAGGTTGGGGTGACGTGGAAACGAATGGCCCAGGATAGACTTGTGTGGAAAGCATTTGGAGAGACCTTCATCCAGCAGTGAATAGATAATGGTTGAATATGTTAATAATGATGACTACATGAATGCTTGATAGCAGGAAACCTCCATCCTCTATTGGATCGATAATAGTCGTTGTTGATGGTGGTATATCTATAAGCATCGGAATTAAACGTTGAAAATAATAAGAAACTGAAGTGGACATATTACTATAAATATATTTAAGTATAAATAAATAAAACAAATAAATTGAACGAAACGATTATATGCATGGAATCATAGTTTCGCTTCCTATCATTTTACTTTTATGTTTTTACAGGATAGGCACATTAATACATTTTCAGACAGGTCGTTTAACCATTTAACACGCAGCCTTGTATGTTACACGAGCATCTAATTCTTTCTGGCGAATTTTTGCAGGCCCATTTCTGCACGAATGATCTAATTCCAACGAAATTTCTTAAAGCATTGTTAAATACATTATTAAAACAAATTAATTAATTAATTGGCACGGTACCAGTGGTTATGACTGACTAGTCTAAAAATGTGGACGCACTTTTTGGGGCATTGTCATCAACGTAGAATTTTCAAAATCATTGTGGCAGCCTAAGCACATATTGTAAACATTTTTACATTACCGTACATGTAAAATTTCGGTTTATTTTGAATTATTGGGGAAGGGGGATTCGGGCCCCACGGACTCTACGCAAATGGGCGTCGTGAAAAATAAATAGCTAAGCTTCATTAACGTATTCTACAGGAACTTAGAAAATTATATATTTGTTTGCCAAAATTCTCCTTGACATGGTATTTTAGTTACTCTGTCCGCATCTGGCACTATCCGCAAATAACATGTCCTCAAATAGCACGTAACCTTTAAAAAGATATGATAACAGTAGCACAGGTGTGGTTTAAAAGAATCGTAAGACGATTTTCTAACAGAAATTCTACTTGCAATTACAGGCTAATGATGAAACGTTAACGTTAAATTAAGGAAAGCAAACAATAAATCGAGTCCGATATAACACTGGACTCAATGCAGGGATTTATACACATCCCCCAACATTCCTCCAGATGTTTTAATATACACCCCCCCCCTTAATGAAATTTAAGCACGTAATGTGTTTAATGAAAATAAATTAATGAAATCTAATCCACACCCGCGAAAATATTGAACACCTCCAGTTTATGAATCCTGGAAAAACCCCTGACTCAATATTACTCAGTTCGGACCAATAAAAAGATTCGTTAAATCGAGGAAATCGTTCAATCGAATGTCGATAAATCGAAGTTAGACTGTATTAATATAATCCATTATAGATCTTTTAGCAATAAAAAGAATATGGTCCGATCAGAAAGTGTTAAAACATGTTTCGTTTGTCTTTTTTGTTTTTTATTTTTCTTTCCTTCTTCTCCCCCATTCAAAATTATTGTTTGTTTATTCAAAAAAAAATGTTGTTTGGAAGAATTTTAACGCACAAAGTCTTCTAAATTCTGAGGCCGTCTCACGCATCAGCAGTAGCGCAGCAATTAAAAAATTATGGAGGGGCCTCATGAGAACTATGTTTGATTATATCTTGCACCGAAAAATTCCGAAGTTTGCAAGTATACTATTGCTAAAATGTATGTCTCTTATGTCTGTGTACAATAAATGGTGTACAAATTTTTATGCTTAAATTCATAAAAATACGCGTTTTCATATACAGATAACATTTTACGTAAATGCTGTTTTTCATTTCTTTATAGAAACTTGAAAAACCAAATTGAAGGCTCAACAAAATCCTTAAATTATTTAATTGATTTCATTGGTTTTTCGTTTAAAAGAGTGCAGACTTACGCGATGCTGTGGGAGAATGAATATACTTTTAATTGTGCCTATTACTGCCTATGTAAAAACAGCAACAACGCTAGAATGCTTTTCTGAAGACGCATTATAATTGTTGAGCTTCCAGCACAGTAAAAGTAATCCAAGGAAATTAAATTTCGCCATCCACGTGCTGATTCGCTACTAACCCACTCAGATATTGTGATTACAATTATCTCAAGGTCTGAGTGTTAAATTCCACCCTGAAGTAGAGAATATCTACTTCTGGACAAAGGTCGAATCACCTTTGTTTCATTTGCATTTCCTCAAAATGTTAATAAACTAAAGGTAATGTACCATTTGCGTTAGTAGTTTTAGGAGGAGTTTCAAGAATTACGTAAGCAATATGTTGGCCATTTTATACCCCCTCCCGTAAAAATTAACATTGGCTAACATAGGAAAACAGGCACAATACTTAAAGATAGAAAAATAATATAAAAGAAGGTAGAAATATGCATTTACATATACATTAGATAACAAAGTTAACGGTTGCATTTTCACTGATTACATTAATGTAAATAATTTTGAAAAGTAACGCAAATAGTTTAAAATATAAACTACCTTTATAATAATAATAGTATTATTTTATAAACAGGAAATTACATTGTATTAATACAATATTATAGCATTTTTAGTTAACTGCCAATAGATTGTTTGTGAACGTGTTTTTAAGAACGCTTTGCGTGAAAGGGGAAAAAAATGGTGTTCGATCAGAGGTCAAAGCCCGTAAATGATTTCACGAAAAAAAGAAATAAGAACTGAGATCGGAAACGTCTCCGTTGGTTGTCAGAATAGCGGTATTTTCTCATCTCCCATGCTCCCCCATCCCCTCCGTCTTATTATTCAACGAATTTCCAAACGATCGAGTCCACGTGTTCTGCAATACTATCAACGACACCAGTTCGTCACCGAAACCAGAATTCTAACCCTTAACCTAGCAACTAGCGACACAGGCGTTACGTCGCGTAAGAAATAAGTATTCTTCGCCTATTCTCTAGCGGTTGGTGTCGGTACGCGCGCTAACGTACGTGTGATGGTTTTTTAACCATTGTCAAGGGTAACATACACGGCGTCGGTGTTTATCATCTCCTTCCGAAAACCGCTATTGGTCGGAGTAGAACACATTTATGACGTCATATCATGACGTAGGCGTTTTCTTCCCGTAACACTCTTTTGCCGGTTCCTCTTTTTTTGATGGGAATATTAAATAAATCCGGCTAGGGGTAACTTGGTCATTCGCACCGAGTATTTATTTCTCCGACTGTTCAATAACCCATTTTCCTTTTAATTTGTGCATTTTGCATTGTTGTCTGGGTTATGTGAAACGCCATTATATCGTTTTTTCCAGAGCGAAATCAGACTTTTCATACTCCATCTGAATTAAAATCATTCTTCATTTGCTGCCTAGGGGAGAATGCTAGCCAAAGTCTGTCTAGTTGGACCGAAAAGTAGGTTATTTTTCAAAATGCATTTTTCTTCTGATATTGAAACTTTGTTCTATATTGTAATATAGAGATATTGAAAGTACCTTAGATGAAAAATAATACTATGCCTTCATTTAAAAAATGTAATAAATATCGTCGAAAATCAATGAAGTTTTTTTATATTCAGTTATTTATTCTTATTCATGGGGTCAGTGTTGTAATATCATAAAACTTCTACTTTAAATTAATATGGAATAAATTTTTTATTGCTGCATGTGACATTTCTCTATATCTTAATGTAGTTTTTTTTTTATGTTTGGAGCAATGTACTGCTGATTAGCTTTAAATTTAAACCTTCAAATTATTTTTCGAAATTTACCTCATGTAGTATACTGAACGGAAAAACATTTTAAATGAAATTAAATATTTTCCATAAAGGTACTCGAGGCTTTTTATGCATATGCCGGAATATTTTATGTGTAAATTAATTAAAAATTGATAATTTTACAAAGAATTACCTTTCAAGATATTTTTGTTTTTAAGTACCCACGACAGTAAGTTTTCTTTATTGATGATACTGATTAATTAGTTGGTTAATTAAAATATAGCATATAATTTGTTTGAAAGCAAATGAAGATTATTATTATTAAATTATTAAAAAATTACTGAATATAATGTTAATAGAATGTTTTATTTTTAAACGTGACAGGAATATTTAAAATTTTAAATTATTTCATAAATGGTTTTTCGTATATCAAATGATAGGAAAACGTGTCAAATTGAAAAATTCTCCTTTTTCAGAAATATTATTCATATGTATATTGTATATTGAGTAAGTTAGATTTCAGAAAGCATTGCTATTTAAACGTCAAATGGAAATGGATTGAAAAACTACGAAAATGGACAAATAAGCACTCAAATGTATATTGAATGCATTATACGGTCATTAGCAATCGCTTTATTATTTACTGCTCTTTATTAAAGATAAATAAATTAGGTTTTATTTAGTATTTTTGTATTAACTTTTTTGAAAAGTTAACTATTTACAAAATACTCTAAGCTTAATAGCAACCAAAGTATTAAATAAAAATTAATAGTAGTAGGTTATTCCCAAAAATTTGATATCTTTAACATACTTTCACAAAAAAATTTTTACTTCGTAACGTTACCATCTCTTTTCAGATTTTAACACTACCATCAGATAGATTCCAATTCCATTTAGTATATATTGTATTGAGAGAACTCGCCCCAATTCACTTTACAATAAAGACAAAATAATCATATTTGGAATATTAAAACTATTAGTAGTCAAATGTAATGCTCCAGAATTATTTTATTATAACATTATTTCTTGCATATTTCCCAATATAAACTCCATCTAAATGCTTTACTGCAAAATATTCGTATATCTCTACAATGCAGCAAATAGTAGTTTGACTCAATAACAACGTTCTAATTGACGACTATTTTCGTGAAACGGCAATATTTTGCGGTCCTGCAAATGCTTCAAATTACACATACTCCGCTTAATGTCGCTTTCTGTTTAACGACATTTTCTCTCTACCTTTAAAGTCTTTAATGGGAGAAAGTAATGCCTTTCTTTTCATGCAGCATATTGTTAAAGTCTATTACATTATTCACTTGGCTCGCTGTATTTTAAATAAGCAGTGGTCATTAGAAGATAATTAAAATAGTTACACACACCCACATTAGTTTTAAAAATTCTGTTCCCTTTCAAATGAACTTGCCCTTTTTTAAAAATTCCCATCGAATTATTTCATTTTCAGTAATCGTAACCAAAGGTGGACAAGAACTATGTATAAATAACTATATTCAATCACTGTTTATAATATATCTAGAATAAACTTATCATTATTAAGTTGGTAAACTGATCCCCACGCGTTCAGTCTAGTTTAAATGAGAAAGAAAAGCAAAAAACTGGCAAAATGTAAACAAATTTATATGTAATTGCAGGGATTATTGTATTTTATTTTTATAAATATTTTCCAATTTATTGGATCCCACGATGCTTAAATAATTTTCCTTTATCAAAGACCGTGTTTTAAATTTCCCAGTCTGTAATTCAATAAGGTTTCATTTTGTAAACAAAGTTTTTAATTCAACGAGAAGGCTCTGTGTGATGGTTTAGCCGTAACTCGTTCTCTGGCGTACCGTTATACCAGATTCGACTTTCAACGGTGTTGCTGTTGCTGAAAAAAAAGAGTTACCGATTAATTGCTCAATGTAGTCCAGGGAGTGGTTCTGTAAGTCATGAGAGGTTCGAATTCCTCGGAAAACTGTAGGTCACGGCTCAACCCTTGCTGTTTTTCCGCTACACAACTCACAACAAACCAGTGCCACGAGTTCTCATAATTGATTTCAATTTATATTTTATGATAATTTCTCACGTTATTTTCGAATCGACGAGAAGTATATTTTATCCTTTAAAAAAATATAATTTTTAATTTCGATAAATGAAATCAAGCTTGGGTAGTCATTGTGTCAGAAATTGAATTTATATATGATGCAATATAGGCCTGTAGTAGCCAGGATAAAGGGGTAAGTGGGGCAAGGTAAAGGAAAACTGAAGCAAACAAAGGGCACCCAGAGACTCACGAATATGAAGTAATTGCCAGAAGCGGTATAGAATTTAGACAATACGTCACTATAAACCCAAATAAATTTGTCCCCCCACCCTGATGGCTTTTTTTTTAAAACTATACAAATATTGTAATATTAGCGCATAACAAGGTTTGTATTTAAAATTTTATAGCAGGGGGAATTGCGAGGGATAGGACGGATTATATAAAAACAGTTTAATACATTATTAATTTTTAATATTTTTCGATATTCCAATGTTGTGTTATTACTGTTCTATATATATATATATCATCATCATCATCATATTCAACCATTATCTATCCACTGCTGGATGAAGGTCTCTCCAAATGCTTTCCACACAAGTCTATCCTGAGCAATTCGCTTCCACGTCACCCCAACCTGTTTTCTTATTTCATCCACCCATCTAGTTTGAGGACGTTTTCTAGGTCTTCGGTGGTCTCTTGGAATCCAGTTCAGAATTTCTGTTGTCCATCGTTGATCAGTTCTTCTTGCAATATGCCCAGCCCATCGCCATTTCAGCCCTTTTACTTTAACAATGATGTCCTCTACTCTAGTTTGCTCTCTCACCCAAGTGTTTCTTTTTCGATCTCTCCTAGTTATTCCAAGCATGCACCTCTCCATGCTCCTTTGCGTTGTCTGTAACTTTCGTATTGCTCCAACTGTTAGACTCCATGTCTCTGATCCATAAGAGAGGACTGGCAATACACACTGGTTGAAGACCTTTCTTTTTAGACACAAAGGCAATTTCCCCTTCAGGATAAAACTGTTTCTTCCAAATGCACTCCAGCCAAGTTTAATACGTCTGTTGAGTTCTTTCATAATGTTGCCATCCATTGAAATCAGCTGGCCAAGGTAAATATATGAATCAGCAATTTCTAGCTCAATGTTGTCAACTTGTATTTTTGTTTCCTCTACGAAATTATTGAACATGATCTTAGTTTTTTGTAGGTTCATCTTGAGTCCAACTTCTTTACTTCTAGTTGAGAGCTCCTGTACCATGTCTTGGAGTTCTGATGGGTTCGTTGAAAAAATAACAATGTCATCAGCAAACCGCAAATGATTTAAATATTCACCATTTATTTTTATTCCCTTGTTATTCCAATTTATCTGCTGAAAAATCATCTGTAAAGCTGAAGTAAAAAGTTTTGGAGAAATGGTATCTCCCTGCCTCACCCCTTTGCCAAGTTTGATAGTTTTGGTATCTTTATGTAACCGAAATTTTGCACTTGCATTTTTATACACACGTTTCACCATGTCAATGTACACATCCTCAATGTCTGTTGATCTTAAAGAGTTGATGACTGCTGATGTTTTAATAGAGTCAAAGGCCTTCTCATAGTCAATAAATGCCACACACAATGGAAGTTCATATTCATGTGTTCTTTCAATTAATTCTCTTAATACTTGAATATGGTCCACTGTACTGAATCCACTTCGAAATCCAGCTTGTTCTCTTGGTTGAGCTGCATCTAATTTTTTCTGCAGGCGATGTGTTAGCACTTTTGTGAAGATTTTATAAATAGCAGGTAACAAGCTAATTGGTCGATAATTTTTTAAATCCTCTTTATCACCTGTTTTATGCAAAAGAATTACTGTTGCAGAATCCCATTGGTTTGGTATGTTACTATTACCGTGTTTCCCTGAAAATAAGACCTGGTCTTATATTAATTTTTGCTGCAAAAGACACTCTAGGGCTTTTTCGGGGAATGTCTTATTTTTCATGCACAATAATTAACATTTGCTCATGTTCAAGAAACACATTTATTCAGGTTCAAGAAATACATTTATTCACGTTCAAGAAACATTAAAAAATGAACAAAATCATTTACTCTAATACAGCCATGTCGTCTTCTTCTGGAACGTCATCATAAAGCTCCAAATCACGAATTCTGTCCTGAATTTTTTGAGACTTCATTTCTTCTAAAACCATTGGCCCTAGTCTTGAGGGTTGAGCAATAGAGTTCTCATCAAATGATCTCTTCTTGTCCATGTAGCCTGCTCGTAGGGCATTGGAAACGAGCTGTCCGTTATTTTATCCCATGCATTCTTCACCCAAGTAAAGATTTCTTGTAACTTAGGCTTCACAAAGTTTCCTCGTTGATTTCTCTCCATTCTATTTTCAATATAGTCATTGATTTCCGTGCGCAACTGATCTTTAAATGGCTTGTTTATTGCAATATCAAGAGTTTGGAGATATGCAGTCATTCCTGCAGGAATCATTATTTGATCAATTCTTCTTTCTGCAAGGAAGTTCTTCATGGTTTTAGCGCGGTGAGTGCTGGCAGAATCTCACACTAGCATACCTCTTTGGCCACTTCGCAAAACAATTGGTAGAAATAAATCAACCCCCTTTCTTATTGCTGCTTGTGTGCACCAAGCTTTTTCTATCTCAAGAACATAAATACCTGAAACACGTTCTATTTCTTCTTTCTTGCCCTTAGAGATGATTAGAGGGGGCGGGGGGTTCTTTCCATCGAGACGAATTGCCAAAATACAATGTAATGCGTGTACTTTCGTAACCAGCAGAGGGAATGTATATCGCAGAGGCACCCCACTGATCAATGACAGTTTGAGACTCTTGAACCATAAACACTGCAATTTCATCCATGGCAATCATGTTCTAGAATTGGCACTTAGAGAAGTCGATGCCATCAACAAAACACTTGAATGCAAGTGCACGTTTAATCACTTCAGTGTCTTCCAATTTGAACAGTGTTGTCGATCTTCTTAGAGACAGTGCATATCGCTGAAGGAAGCCATCCGCCCAGTGTTGTGATGCTTTGAATTCGTCTGGCGATATGTCTAGCTGTGGTGCCAAGTGGGCGTTCAGCGTGTGGGTCTCCTTCCAGTTAGATACCAGCAACCCTTTTGCAGGCCATATATATATATATATATAAATAGCTCGATGGGGCACTAGGGGCCGTGACCCTGCTTGCCCCCGCTTTGCTACAGGACTGGTGCAATATTTTATTTTTGCGTGTTCCCTTCTCTTTTCACATCGCTTTTCTGGACAAAGGTTTTCAAATATAGTCAATAATATACGGCAGGATTAATATTTATAAAAAACTTCCCCCTACTCGTAACGAAGCTCTTTCTGCTCTAATGCTTTTGCACGATTATTTAACATCAAACTATTTTGGTATGAAAAACGTAAATACTTAATAAGGGGTCTCACAACTGTTAAGCAAACAATAATTTGCTATTTTGAAGCGAAATTTAAACCTCTGCAGAACACTTATGACTGATTTTGGCATATAGGAATTATACTCTAATATTACATGAACTTATGGCTTTATGAATATATAGTATTATATATAATATCTAAGGTGGTTATTTAAAAATAATTTGTTTTTCATGTTAAGTATTTACACTTTTTTCAATTCATGTAAGTTTTGCGCGCATGATTAAAAAAACTATTTTCGCCAAAACTAATAAATTTCTATAGCAAAATAATAGTTATATACATAGATTTGTTTTGTTCTAGGATCTTTAAAAAATGTTAAATAGAAATATTTTTTAATAGAAAATGTTTTTGCAATTTGAATGTATCATAATTTTTATATAAAAAAAATCATAAATAATGACCAGATGTTGATTTTTTTAGTTCAAAATATGCAGTTGTGTCCACACAATATTTGTGAAAAATTTTATACTAATTGAACAAGTAGTTCTTTCTTTATGTTGCGCGCAAGTCCCAAAATTTCGTTTTGAGAAAAACACGTTTAAAGTTTAAATTATAGATTTTTTTTAATTAAAAATGTTTTCCTTTATTCAAAACACATCAGCAGCAAATGATGTACCTTCCTAGTCTTTAAGTGCCTCGTTATCAGCTTTTACTTGTCTTTCGTTTTGTCCTCCGTGCCTCTAAACTTGGCGTAGCGTTATGTTTTTCCGTTGTAATCCGATGATAGTCGCCATTTAAAACGCCCCTTTTAATAGGACATTTAAGTATCGCCCATCATGTAAAAATTCATATCTTCGTAAAAAATAGGAATATCTTAACAAATTTAGTACCAAAATATTAAGAAATATTTATTCTTTCTTAAAAAAAATAACCCCCAAAATCGAATTTTTGAAGCTCTAAGGGTCGTGAGACCCTTACCTTGGTCATGGAGAAAACAGAAAACAAGAACTACATCTTCCTAAACTATAAAATGAGTGAAAATGAACTACTTGGTGTTCAAAAAGAACACAAATTTATAATGCGCTCCAGAAAGACAATAGAAATTAAAAATATATATTTTTTTCCAGTATTACAATAAAATTTCCGCCATCTCTTACTCGCTTTCGATTCTAATCTATCTTTCGTTTCCTATTTGTTTTGAAAATTAATACATGATTTAAAAGCAACTTTCTGCAAGAAACATGCAACGAATTTTCAACATACAGATGATTATCGCAGGATTCATCGTGGAAACCACGTGAACCGCTAATTATAACTTTTTCCTGTTTTGGAGTCCATATACTCACCCGAGGCGAGCATCACCCACCTTCGCAGCTGCAGATTCAGTTCTTTCAGGACATTCGCTGACTATCAACAACCGCTGTCGTATCCCCCCCCAAAAAAAGTAAACAAAAGTATGAGGAAAAATAAAACAAGATGGGTAAAATTTAAAGTTGGCTTTCCTTTACTCCATTCCGGTTTTTTAGCCAAGTGGATCTGTTGCCAGTGTTCGCATCTCAATAGATAGTCTTTTTTATTTTCCTACGTAGAGTTCCTTTTCAGCATAGCAGAGATTCGCTTCGCTTAGACTAAAACATTAGTATGGATGCAGGAATAATAGTTGAAAAAATTAAATACGGGCGTATTAGTTTTTTGTATTGTTTGGCAATTTTGTACAACCGTTGAAGATGGATCTTAGTATCGAATGAAATTCGATAGTTTATTTCGTACGAACGAATTGAACTTTTCTGGTTGCAATACGTAAAAGCATTGACATTGGAGGTTCTATGTATAGTCTATTTAATGATTTAAGAGCAAGAAATATATGTGTTATGTGTTTGTGCATTATTCACTTGAAAACGATACTCATTATGGGTACCGGTAACCATTACGACGACATGAAGTTGAATAGGAAGGGTAGTTAGTACGCTCTAGCGTTCAGGCGTTGGATCATAGGAATTAAAAGACCCAAGGACTCTGGGAAATATGCGCATTTCCGTAATAGTGCCTCTACGAAGTTACTGCGTATTTGTCATGCCTATTGACCCTTTGAATTCATGTTGTTCAGTACTGCCTTTGTACCACTTAGTAGCTCATTATAGATATTAAATTTTAGTGAACTTGTATAAACGGTGAAAATACAGAGCTAATTACAGCCATGATTTAGGAAATGAAAGGACGATATATAACGTATCGCAAATATAGTGCCTTGTTGTTGAATACTCAATTATTTTTTTTTTACATACAGTGAGTTTCCTTGGTGCTTTGGGTCTCCAAATAGGCAGGCATAAATTTTAATTCCATTGTATTAAATGATATCTCGAACATATGCCCATGTAATTTGTCTCACAAAGTCATGTGTTAAAGTCATTTTTTAAAGCAATGTTGCTTATATAAAATAGTGTATGTCAAGTGATATTGACTGTCAGTGTAAAACAGCGTGATTCATGCTATATTTAAACTTTCACAAGGAAGAAAATTTTAAAAAACGTATTAATGATTTGCAGAGCGAAATGAAAAATTAAAAATCAGACTTTACAATCCTAAAACAAAATTAATTTTACATTATATTTCTTTGGTGATAAAACTGGAAAAGTGAAATATTTTATCATTGTAATTTTGGTTTACATTGTAATGAATGTTAGAAGAGATAAACTCTACAAGAATCACAATAATGTCACTTTGAATTAAATTTAGATTTGGCACTTTTCAAATCGGAGGTTTGCGTTGGACTTAATCAAGGAAATTAACTTTCAGAACATACAGGAGGATAAACAGTGGAATCTGATAAAGTGACCACCTTGGTAAATTGACAACCTGAAGAAATTGACAACATTGTGTAAGAGATAACTGGTAAGGACTTAGTTATGCCTATACCAGAGTCTGTTATGTATAGTGACCATTGGCAGTCGAGTCCCGAAGGTTGTTGCTTTAGACAGGTTCTACTGTATTATATTATATTCTGACTTCTCCTTCCTTTCCTTAAGCAAAGATATCATCAAATTCTATATCATTAAATCTTTATATCATTAAATTTAGAGCAGCTTGCAATGAAATGTCAAACCATCCTAACTCTTCGCTTACCGATGTTAGGATGAATTGGAGAACTCCAGGAAGTTTTTGATACACAAGATATATCTATATTACGTAGTCAACCTTTTATAACAGGTGCAGCATAAAAAAAGGTTATAAAAGCAGCAGGTGCTCTTATCTTTTCAATCATTCGGCTATATAATAAAAACAAATTTTCTCATAAACGTTGATGAATCCTCATGACTATGAAACCATCTGCATGTCTTACGAGTAGAAAAGTTTAGCGATAACAGACATAGGTATGTCCATAAATATTCTTTATGCGCCTTTATATAAAAAGGATCGTTCTACGTAGTAAAGGGATTTATTTAAAATGAGGCAAATCACAAAAAAGTATAACTTACAAAAAAAAAACTCACTACGCTGTAACAAGTCCTAAAAAATATGCGAAATTTAGTAAATTGTTGCGGAAATTTTAATTCAATAATTATATCTTGTCATAAGCAATACAAAGCTTACTGCTGTGATTAATACATGCCGGTTCAATAACACAACGTCTGATATACAACTCTACACAATATCTATAACTTGATTGCACCTCAAAATAAAATTGAATGTGCGATGTAAATATCCACATTACGATGCTCTATTAACTAAGATTTATATGAACTTAAAACAGTTTAGTTTCGAACCTATGTTTATTTTGAAATCGCATTTGAACCTCCCACTTTTAGTCGCATTGAGCCAATCAATTCATTTATAAATCACGTACTCAGGATACTGTGTCACGTTGCACAAAGAAAACTCTTTGAACCTTAATTTGAAGGTGGGACTCTAAAGCTCTAGCAGATTTACTGGCACATTTAATGACAATTATTTGCCTTTTATTTAATGATGACATCTAATGGTCATCATGCTATTGAGATAATATCATTATAACCTAACTACGTAATTCAAAAATTGAACAAAATATTTAAAAATCCATTCAATAAAGGATTAAATATGATTACAGACTGTGATATAGTTTTTTTTTAAAAAGTTAAACTTTTATCTGTCTAACTTATATAGTGAGAGATTATTTAGATAGCACAATATGAGTGAGCTCGGGATATAAAAAACTGTATTGTTTGATGGACGAAATTTTTATGAAAAAAAAATCAGTAAAAATGGTTTTTAACCTTATTTTTGCCCATATACCCCTTTTCATTATATCTCGGGATATCCCCCCAATATTCTAAGAGGGTTTTAGTTAGAAGCATCAGTGCTGATACAATTTAAGTCCCCTAATTTCCCTCGCAAACTGTGCAATTCTATCCCCGGTTGAGATCCCTTAATATGAAGCTTTTCACTTGTACTTTTTAAATAAGGTATGTTTTAACTCAATTCGTATATATACCTTCATTTAGCATCTTAAAGTATGGAGACGAAGTGCAAGATTATATATATAAATATAATAAAATCCGGACTTTCCTCATTTTGAAATGGTCAATTTCAAAGCAGAACTATTTAACAAATATATGTATTTGCTAAATAGTTCTCCTTTGAAATTGGCCATTTCAAAATGAGGAAAGTCCGGATTTTCTTGGGCGAAAATGGCTGAAAAGCAAGTCACGTTACTTTTACAAAATGCTTGAGACACAGTTTCATCATCAACAGGCAAAACACTTCTTTTCGTATTTTCAAGATCATTGAATAAAATGAGTCACATCAAGGAAGGCACATCAGCATGTTTTTGCCATTGCAATCAGTATCATTGAAGAAAGTGATTAACGCACGAATGTAATTAAGTAGGCCCATTTCGAAACGAAGATGGAGACTTGGTGAAAATCCCATTTCCCATGACATTGAAGTTGGGCTGGGAAGAAACGCTTAGAATATTACGTGCTTACAGATTATGCGGGAAAACAATGAGTGAATCATAGATAAAAGATCACGACGGAAAACGGCGGGAACCCCATTCAAAGTATAATCACCATATTTACAATTTCCTTTAGCGATAAAAATGGTAATTGTGTTGGTAACACCAATGAGCCCCAACCGTGAGAAAAGGTTGGGCACAGAAAGTATATGTTCCGCGAGAGTTTGTGTTGCCCATCTTCAATACTAGTAAGGCCCAACTATAAAATATCCTGTGAAGCTCGTGAAGGGGTTTCTGGAGTTTTAATTGGTTATTATTATTATGCTTCTATTAACAAAATTTAAATGATGCGTTTATAAACTGTTATACACACATATCGTATATCTAAGACCGGTGTATGCATATAATTCTTAATTCCTCAGTCGAGGCTTAAGGATTTGCAAAGCCCTATATTGAAGGTTCTAAATAATATTTGCTATTGAGGAGAGGGTAACACACAAATTATAAAAA
>QLNU02015360.1:55052581-55085055 GCA_006491805.2 Dysdera silvatica
GTTGGTGCATATACCTGTACTATTTGAAGTTGGTATCGCTGGGTTAGTTGAACAACAAGCCTCGCTGCTCGATCTGATGTACTTTCAACTTCCAGAAGACAGTCTTTAATTCTTTTGTTGATTAAGAAGCCAACACCACTTGTTCTTCCAGTTTCCGTTCCTCTATAATAAAACAAATGTCCACTTTTAAGTTCCACCAACTCTTCACCTTTTCTTCTAACTTCACTGAGTCCTACAATGTCCCATTTGATCTTGTCTAGTTCCTCTTCCAATTCCTGAAGTTTTGCTTCAGAAGCAAGGGATCGTCCATTATACGTTGCCAAGGTCAATAACAAACGGCAGCCTGGGCCATTCCAGTGATTCTTAGCACCCCCTGCTTTCATGCCACACTGACCGCTGCCTTGATCAGGAGCACTCCAGCACCTGGAGACTAGGGGCCATGGTTTCTGGTGTGTCAACATAATGGAGGAATTAGCCATAATTTCACCACGCTGGCTAGACGGGTTGGTGAATTAGCCCTCCCCTTCCGCCTTTCTATCCGTGCAGCAAATATTAATTTGCCACATAAATAGAAAGCTCAGCCTGCACCACTTGAAGGCGGGGTAGGACACTAGGTTACTGGCCTGGCCGGTTCCACACATCGTCACATACGTTCAGCGTGTGGGTCTCCTTCCAGTTAGATACCAGCAACCCTTTTGCAGGCCATATATATATATATATAGTCGAACTCCTTTATAACGGCATCGATTATGGCAACAATTCGGCCACAACGAACCCTCGCTAGCTTATTTTTCCAGTTTATTTTTCTTTTCGGTCATAGCACCACTTGACTGTAGCTTCTAAATTTCGACGGCTCTTTCAATGTCCTTATACATAGCATGAATTAACAACGCATATACAGATGCTTACCGGTTTTAAATTACCTTATTGATTACCTGATGAAGCATATTGGAGAATAGACTGTTATCATACGCCTCAATAGTTTCAATATATATATGTATAACAGGATATAAAATCGGTTAAAGCTTGTAAATTATCCTGCTTTATACAGGATTGAATCACATATAACGTAGAATGCGTAAAATGTTGCCTAGCGACATCTATTAGCATTTTAAGTAAAATCCATCCATCACAAGGCAAATACTATTTTTGACATAAATTGGCAGATATTCAAAGCCACCCAGTTTTATCCAGTTTCATCTAGTTACAATGATGATTCAAAAAACCTTTGAATACAATAACAACTTAAGTTCCTCTTAGATTATTGAGCCAAATATAATTACAGTAGTCTCGGAAGATCCAGTTTTAGTTGAAGCGATGAAATTTTTGGAATTTGTTTTTTTAAAATTCTTTCCCGTCATTATTTTTAAAGAAGAGGATACGAAGAATTTCGGTTTAAAAGAAGATTGAAAATTTCTTTAAGTTATGAAATCTTCTGTTCATCGTTATTAAAAAAAATAAAGGTATGTAAGTATTTTGTGAGATAGCTTCAAGTGCAGAGCTGTTACTAGCAGGGGTTTAAAAAGTACCCCCCACACCTAGGCGGCCAGTCTCAGGGGCAGCCGCAGCCCGTTTAATCTATTATTTTTAATCTTCTAATTAAAAAAAGGGCAACGTCAGGAATTTTTGTTTCAATTTATGAAAATAAGAATTCAAAAGTATTTTTCTTTTGCACATGACAACTATTTTAAACTATTTATATATAGATATAAAAGTAAGCACTTCCCACATCAAATTCTAAACGAAATAATATTAAATTAATAAGGGAGGCGCGACATTGTTTTTGAACCAAGGCGGCCAACAATATAAGAATGTCCCTGTCCAAGTGAAACAATATTTTATGTATTTTTTATCATTCTTTGGAAAATCCGAGTTTTCAATAATTCGAAGTGGTCTCGGTCCCGTTTAGTTCGAACTACTAAGACTCTATTGTATTAAAAAAGTTAGATATTTGAGGAGTTTCTGACAATTCTTCAGAAACCGGCAATTTATCCCCACTCTTAAAATGAAGAGATGATGTCAATGGACCTTGACATTGAAGATCACGCCATTCATTAAACTTATTCAAAGAGTTTTCCTGAATTCAATTTTTGCCTGGCTGTTGTTGGAAACGTTTGACAAACTTAAGGTGGGTAGAACTGATTACAAATAGTCAGTTGTGATCTCTTCGTCGGATTCTCGAATTTTCTCCAAAACAAATATGCAGAGCTAAAATTTTGTAAACATGGGAAAAGTTAAATGTAAATACACCAGGTAGGATTAACTTCAGTTCGTTTCTGGAACTTGGCTATTAACCGTGACGTGACATGCAATTAGTGACGCATGAAGAGAGATATAATCATCAAAGTCAATAAATTAGTTATTCAGAACAAGATGACAAGAATCATAACAACTTCCCAAGGACAAACTGCAGGATTAAAATTTGTTTGCAGTTGAGAATATTCTATGGAAGACTTTCTCTCATTTTTAAATTACACATTCATTAATGTACAGGAAAAAATATTTTTGCAATTCTTTGAATGCAATCGAAAAGCTTGATTGTTCTGAGAAACATAAGAAATTGGGTTTTTTATATTCTTTTTACATTCGCTTGTCAGCTGGATAAAATGAATGGCGCCTAGATTATGTTTTGTTCCCTGACACATAGAAGTCATTCTTTATTTGAGACGTGCGTTTTACACTTGTTGAATGCTGAGTAAGAATAAAAAAGTATTAAGCGCAAAATGTGCAGTAAGGAAATTTCCACATCAACGAATGTCGTGGGAAACTTAAAAAATGCTACGTTACATAAGTGTCATATATTATAAATAAATTCCAGTAATTAGTTTGCAAAATTCATGTCCGAGAATACATTATATCAAATGTCTTCTTCAACTTACAAACCCCCACAATTCATGAATTGATTAACGACTTTTCAATATATTTCTAGCAAACACTTTAAAAGTGGCAAGTGCTTACTATTCAGATCAACTTTCGGAGTTAAATAATAAGAATTGGCTTCAGAAGAAGGGAAGTAAGGAAATTAAAAATGTATCATAGCTAACAATCTAGATAACAGTGACCTAACTTTTGTCGGAAGTATTTTGAATGAGGGAATTATTTTTTTGCTGTTGCGAATCCTGTTTTTAAATCGAAACTTCCCTGAGTCATAATGTAGTTATACTGCTATTATGCATGGATCTGAAAATAAATTTGGATTATGTGTTTAGAAGAACAATTCGTTTTCAAACTTCTATCATTAGTAAATTGTGATGGAGATTCTAGCCTGGATATGGCATCCCCTGCTTTGCTTTAAACATTTTTTATTCTCTTAAAATTTGTGTTTCCGTGTCTGATCTGTATTCAGGGGCGGCTCGAAGTTGATTTAGAACATAGGAGGCCTGGCTCGGATTGCTTTTTGGCGCCCCCTCCGGCGAAAACAGGAGATTTTCACAGATGCACAGTGAGCCATATACCCTATAAAAGTGGCCTAAAGTCTCTGAAAGAATTTCTCTAAAGATGTCTCTAAAAATTTCTTTAAACTTGTCTCTTTTTAGAGAGATTTTTTACTATTGGGTCCATTAAAAAAATTTTAACTTGACTTCAGTTTGGCTCCCCCATCCAAACGGGGCCCCTGTCGGCCGCCCGGTTCGCCCTTCCCTTAAGCCGCCTCTGTCTGTATTAACATATAAGCCAAAATAATAAAAGCTAAGAATGAAATAATACAGCAAAAGTGTTAAAATAATAGAATATAAAAATACCATGCACGCTTAAAAGGCCTAAAAAATATTTGTTTCCAATGGAAGTTAGCGGTAAGAAATAAATTAATCGAAGGCCTCAAAATGTCTCCCGATAGTCTCGAGGTAAGCAAAAATTTGTATAATAACTCAGATGTCTTAAGTTTAGTGTTATTAAAGAGTGTTATTTTTACTAGGCGTTGGAAAAAGTACAATCGCATCAAGATACGACAAATCTCCATTATCAAAACTGTTGAAAGGAACTGCACTCGTTACCATGAACATGTAAGTTTTTCTATTTACTGATTTGTAGAAGTGTATCAAAATTACAGTGTACGCGATCAGTTATACATTTCGGCTGTCACAACATATTTATATAATATAGTATGTACTAAATTTCAGAAAAATATTTAATAGAAAAATCAGAAAGAATATTTCGCGGCAAATTTTGTGCACATATTTAAAAAGACAGCAATAAAAAACGCAAAATATTATGAAAAAAAAAGAAAAAAATATTCCCAAATGCCCCAGCATTTAGAATTCAAGTACGTATTTCATAGTTAAATTTCTATTAATTTATTTACGTTGAAAAGGTGCCCACATTTTTATCGAACTTGAACCTATAAAAATTATCGTGTTTTTCGTAACATGTTTGGTAACAATTTTTTCGTAACGTTTTTCGGTAATGTTTCTAAGTCAAATTTCTTGCCAATCTTCGCTAAATTTTAATATTTCTAAATTTTTTAATTTCTAAAAATTTCTAATTTTTTCTAACAATAAGCATAAAGGCAAGGAAGATTTGATCCCTGTTTGAATTTAAGATGTAATATACAGATGCAATAGTTTCAGCAATATACATTTAGATAAGATAATCGAAATAAAACAGAAACAGACGATTCTAGTTGTGGTTTTTTCAACTATTTCTTGCAGTAACCCTTATCATTTACAGTTTGCGGTAACAATTGTTGCATCATATGAAATAAAGTAGTAACATTTTATCTAATACTGATACTACTTTCTAATTACACATTAAATCTATACAGATGATATAAGTGGTATTTATGATCGCTTAGGTTGGTTATACTATCAGAGGGGGTTTTAGGATAAGGCGAGTTACATACAGCCCAAGGCCTTGTACCATTAGGTGAATTGCGTAATAATTCAGACGTTTATAAATATTTATAAAATTTTTTTGATTTTCTGAATTTTATTTTATTTTTTGAAATTCTTAAAATTTTTCATGGATAAACATAATCACAGTACAGAACTGCACGGGGTTTTCTAAACTTCCTTTGTTATGTAAAAACTGAATATAAAAATTATAAAATTTTACCGTATTGATATAAAAATTACAAAAGGTAACAACTTTACTGTATCTATCCATTGGTGCTTTTAAACCATAGGCTGGTGTCGAAATAACAGTTGTTATGGAATCTCCTGGTGAAACTATATATTTTGTGAAATTTAACTCTCTAAAACCGTCTGTTTTATATAGATTTGTAAAAAAAAGGATATGAGCAGGGAGAAGAGACAGAATGAAGTTATGACGACATTAAAATGCTTGTTTTATTTGCAAACACAGTAAAATCTTAGCAAACCCACTATGTCCCTGACCGTAAACCACGAACTACAGGTTGAAAACCTCTTTGCCATAGAGAGCTATGGTAAATGAAGTGACATGACAATATCTGTAAAGCAATTTTGAATTACGTGTATGAAACTTTTTTAAATTTTAACATATATTTTTTACAAAACAGCTGAATAATCCGAAATTTGAAAAATTTGTAGCTATGTCACTTGTGTTGCAGGGTAAAACTTTTTCATGGCAATAAAAAATGATATTCGATTTGTGGCTTAAACATATGAAACCGCATAATTAAATACAAATGTAAAAAATAACATAATATACTATACAGAGTGTACAAAAAACACCGCCCTAACTGCATATTTTCGTAATCTTTACGCCATACCGAGAAAATTTGTAAATGGTTCCCATAGTCGGAAATCAATAACCACAATAAGTTATTTCAGATAATATGTTGATCAATCGTCATACGCGAGCTCCTCTAGAAAACCAATTGAAGCGTTAATATGGATTTACTGGAAAGAAGATCGTTCTGTTGGTTCGCGAAATCTTTTCGGGAATTCCTACTTGGCGCTTTTGCAAAAACGAAAAGGCTATGTTCGCATATTTTCGTAACCGAAACAGTAAAATATGAAATAAAATATTAAAAACAATTTGGAACTTTTACTAAATATTTTTTTTCTCCTTGCGGCTGCGGTTTGAGTAATTCATGAATGCCAGGCTCAATGGACTACGACCTATAAATTTCGCCCGCTGGATTGATTGTAGTTTTTAAGATCTGTTGTTCATAATATAATTTATTGAAAGATAAAAAATAACAACTAAAAAATATACTTATTTTAGTCAATGCAACCTATTTTGCTCCTTGCGAATAACTGTGAGCTTGAGTTAAGCTTAGCTTTATCTTGTTGAAGTTTTAACTATGTGTACAATATACATAGTATATTCTATTTATTTCTTGTTTACTTTAAAATTGTCTTATAAGTGCAAGCAGAAGTAATTATAAATGAACCATTCGGGACTGCAGAATTATTTTTCCTAATATTTATTTTGGGTGTGAGAACAATTTTTAAATTGACTATTATATTCAACAAAGAAAAAATTCATATTTGTAGGCTGAAAATTAAATGCTCAAGTATTTGTAGATTTTATAAAAGGAATATTTTAAATACTACTCAATGGAAAATGATATCCAAAAAACTTAATACCAGTGTATAGTCCGTTCGCGGAAAGTTGTCCCCCAGTCCCGTTAGAATTCAAAGGAGCTGAAGTAACAGACGGGCTGTTTCACTGCAGTAGCGGAAAGGGCGTTTTTCTTAACCTTACCTTTACTGCAATGAAACAACCCTCCTGTTACTTCAGCTCCCTTGAATTCTAACGGGACTGGTGGACGACTTTCGGTGAACGGACTATACATGAACTGGGCCAATCTTAGTGAAGACGTTTTCCATAACTTTTTCCTAACTTTTTTTTACGCAAAGTTTTGGAAAAAATGGAAGATTATAATCTTTATAAGGAGGCAAACGTGTTCACGCTTATTTAGTACCTCACGGTTGGCAATCTGCAAGTTCACGGTTCTTTCTTTCTTTTTGGTTTTACGGCTCAAAGACTACAGTGGTCATGCTGCGCCGGGACCTACTGTTTTCCGAGGAATCCGAACCTCTTAAGGCCTAGGGAACCAAACCCCGGACTACAGTGAGCAGTGCGATCTTTATGAGATCTCTGAGTAAGCGTTCTTTTTGCACTGCTGGGAGTCGAACCCGGATTAGCGGCGCACTAGGAGAACGCGTTACCACACTGCGCCACCGCAGGGCAAGTTCACGGTTCAAGCACCACCAGCAAACCCTGTTGGAATGCATACAGACCAAGAATAGATTTCAGAATTGTCGCTTCCTTGAAACCAAAATCAAACCGAATATAAGCTACCTATTCACAAGAAATTTCTATTAATAACACGCAGCATGTTTACTTATGCTTAAAAATAATCTTTCTTTTTTTTTAAGCAAAAATAAAAACAAAATTTCTTCAGATATTCCTCCTCCTTATGTTACTTTTAAATCTTAAATAAAACAATTTATATTCCCATATACCTAGGATTTTTATCTCCTAAACTAGATTAACGTCATTAACAATCCGTTTTTGTCAATAGTTGTAAATCAATCAATAAACCAAACTGATAATTTTTATTTTAAATATCTCGTGTCTTATATAATTTCATTTCACTTATAATCCAAAAACTACACCAACAATTGTAAACTATGAATCAGAACAACGTTGTAGTGGTTTAAAATTTATTAAAACGTTAATTAATAAATTTTAAATGTTAATAAATTTTAAATGTTAATAAATTTTAAATGTTAATAAATTTTAAATCACTACAACGTTGTTCCGATTTATAGTTCATTTCACTTTTTCATTTGATAACTTATAACGTTTATTAAAATGTTCGAATAAGTTCTCAAGGAACCTTAAATGACGCCGAAGTAAAAAATTAATTAGGAATTATTAGGCTTCCTTTGTACAAAAAGCGAAATCGATAGCAATCTAATATCGATACTCAGCTTTCATATAATAATTACATTTTCATAAGTTGTGAATAAATTTTCTTAAAAACATTTCAACAATTATGTTTACAGTTTGATGGTTAACTTGAAACAAAACATTGGTGGTTTTATTGCGTCACACACATCAAAAATAAGGCTGCTTTTTTTCTAAACCAGATTTCTGAATTTCCGGATTTTCATCAACTTTAGGCAACCAATGAAAGAAAAGTTCGGTTTTTCGTTTCAAGGTTGGAACGTCCCTTCTTTTTTCATTGGGCAACATATTATCGTAAATATCTTATTAAATATGGATTTCCGACTACAGTAATCATTTGTAAATTTGTTCAGTATGACGTAAGGATTACGAAAATATGCAGTAATGCGGTATTTTTTTACCACCCTGTATACTAGTGGTCCATTAAAATCTTAGAAACCTGCATGTAAACGTGCAGTAATACGGATGCCAGCTTAATTGATCCCGTCTCTGATGACACCTGGGTTAGAGCCTTTGGGTAAAAATATAACCAATAGGTACGTACTAAGAGTCTTTAATATTGCCAAGGTTTCCTATAAAGAAATATCGCAATTTGAGCTACTGTGTCTTGGGTATAAATAAATATACTGATTAATAAAAATTCATAATATTCATATTCCTAAATGCAATTTTAAAAGCGAGTTACCGTGTTCAAGCTAAATGGATCTATACTTTAATTCACAATTCAATACACACATTACTATACACTAGTATAATTAGAATTTGAATATATAGAGTGTAATTAGTATCTACAAATATTCTATTTGCTTTTATTTTTTCTTTCCCTGCTAAGTAAACAATTTAATTAAAGGAACTTCTAAACAAAGGGGGCCATTTTGCGTAATATACATTGCCCTAGACTCGTAAACTCATAAGTCGTCTCTGCTGAATAGAGTAGTCTATTTCTCAGCAAACCGGTGGTAAAACGTTTTACGATGGAGTGAAATGATAGTTAAATTTCTTCAATTTATTACTACACAGACTACAAATTTATACAATTAATTATTCATCATAACCACAAAGGTCCACAAAAAACTTCAATGTGTAAATATTTATCAATATTTAAAATTTTACGCGAGACCCACCGTAATGGGAGACCCGTGATGCAGTGCGATCCTTGGCGATTTCTTAACTCGAGACCTCTGCTTTGCGTTTAGTAATTACATACAATGGAGATATATGGACGTATTATTCATGTTCACTGAAACATGTATTGCGGAGTGAATTGTACAATTATTAAGTTTTACCTAGGGGTAGACACTTGAGCGGACTGGGTCTTCTCAAAGGGCGCATATCTTGGATTTTCGGAGGGCGGGAGTCCTATTGTCCATAAAGGCGCACCGGCCCAGTCTGCCCCTGGGTAGATACATGATAAGCGGGTCTTCCTTGCAATCTCTCACTTAGTGGGAATGATAAAAATCAAATTAAAAAACATCTAATGTAAATAAAACGTCGATTCGCGTCTTTAGTAATCTGTACCAAAACTGGATAATATTTCTCACATATAATAATTTAATAAATTTTCCAAATGTTTACGTATGTAGTATCCTTTTTTCTTTTATTCCATTATTTAGGTATTTAAAAGGTGCATATAAATGGCATTTAAATTAATTGGCTGGGTGGATTTTTATGGCGCAAGGAGAGCAAAAGTCATTCTGAGCCAAACAAGGGGGATATGTATGCACTGTTCACACAAGATTACACACACGTAAAAAGTGTAATATATGTATTAAAAGTGAAAAATGGAACAAATAGATATGAGGGTAAAAACCTGTATCAGATAAAAATTAAAAATGATTTCATGATTAAAAGAATTGCATAAAATGTCACAAAGGGTAAAATTATTTTGGTTAAAAGCTAATGTCGGCTATTCTGGAAAATTCTTATTGGTGGATAAAATATATAAAATATTTGAAGGGTCATTTCATGTGACACACATCGGAGCGTTTTCTCCATTCAACAGATGTTGGTGAGAGAAGCGTGTATGTCCAATGCGAAGTCTTGTGAGGGTCAACTCTCTTTTACAGTCATTCTTGTTCCTGAACTGCCGCATTTCAATCTTTGATTTAATGAGCCATTTAAATTAGATTCCTAGTATATAGGTACGATTTAAAAAATGACATATTACATGGAGTAATGATATTATGGTGACGATATGGATAATAATGGAGACGTTTCCACATCAGAAACATATGAAACTTCAGATTTTATTAATTTTTTTAAAATGAATTTAATGATACTATTGAATATATGCAATATTTCCTTCTTTTTTTTTATCTCTCTTTAGTTTCATGTATTTTATAGCTCAAAATTCCTGATTTTGATAAAGCGTGTGAATTTTTATTGAACAATGCCATTGTTTTAAAGTTTCTTAGTAATCAGAATATTTTTATAGAATTATGCATGTTTGTAAAATATTTAAGTACAATATTTTTCTGCACGTTCTCATTCAATTGAACCCAATTCTTTAAACAATTCATAATCGTGTCACATTTCACTCTATAAGGCAATCCGTTTTCTTTTCTGGTTCATGGCAATCTTTCTTCTCTTTGTCATCAATCATGTTTGATTGGCGTTAACAGCACGTCAAGTAAACGTGTTACCACTGCACACTGCACTACAGCATGGCCTATATACTAATTGTAAATTTCATCGCTGAAATAGTTTATATATACATATATACGCACACAGAGAGAGATATTTCACATATCGGCCCCACAGCCGTCCTCTGCTGCGAATATCGGCACTTGGCAGAGCGCCGAGCCGCTTCGAAGTAGCAGCGGTAGAGGTCACTCTGTAAGAGGGTGACACAACGAGTCCCGCCCTAGCGCAAGACTTTCGGCTGTGGTGACCGAAGTTCAGAATCTTCATAAAACTGTAGGTTTATCTCCCATACCCGGCTAGCCAATGTGGTGAGCGTAAGGCCTCTTCCTCTGCATTTCTTTCACCGTAATACGTGTTTGTGTAATAACAGAGAGACTTCCATCCTGCAGATTCCTCCTCCATATATATATATATATACAGGGTTTGTCCCAAAAGTTCCCGAAATGATTTTTTTTAAAATCATTTATTCAATATCAGTTTACAATCTTTTCAGAACTTTTCAAAGTATTCTCCCCCTGCTTCGATGCACCGTTGCCAACGCTTCACCCAATCATTGAAGGCGCCCTGGAAGTCGTCAACGGGAATCTCCTTCAGTGAGGTCGTCGCGGCTGCTTTTACCGCCTCCAGCGTCCCATGCCGAGTTCCTTTCAGGGTTCTTTTGATCCTTGGGAACAAAAAGAAATCCGCTGGTGCCAGATCGGGGCTGTACGGCGGCTGGGGCAGCGTTGCCACACCCATTTTGGCCAGCAACTCGGAGACAATGAGCGCGGTGTGGGTTGACGCGTTGTCATGGTGCAAGATCCAATTGTCGCGAATTTCGTTTCGGACGCGTCGAACCCTGTTGCGCAACCGTTTGAGCACTTCACAGTAAAACTCCTTGTTGACTGTTTGTCCTTGTGGCACGAATTCACTGTGAACTACACCTTTTCTGTCAAAAAACACAATGAGCATTGCCTTGATTCGCGATTTGCTCATCCTTGCTTTTTTCGGGCGAGGAGACTCCTTGGTGTGCCACTCGCTGCTCTGGCGCTTTGATTCGGGATCGTACTGAAAAATCCACGTCTCGTCCCCTGTGATCACTCTGTCCAAAAATTCTGGGTCCGTTTCGTAGCGTTCATGCAATTCCTGGCACTTCAACAAACGCTGCTCCTTCATCTCACTCGTCAGGACTTTTGGCACCATTTTCGAGCAGACTTTCCTCATTTGAAGATCCTCCGTTAAAATGCGATGAACGATTGTTTTGGGTATTCCACACTCCTCTGCAATCACCCGAACACTTAATCGTCGGTCATTGTCCAAAACTTGACGCACTTTTTGCACCGAGTCGTCCGTTTGTGATGTCGACGGGCGTCCAGAGCGGTCGTCGTCGTTGACGGACTCCCGACCTTCCCGGAACCGCTTGTGCCACATGAAAGTTTGGCTTTTTTTCATCGCCCCGTCACCGTAGGCTTTCCGAAGCATTTCGAGTGTCTCCGCCCCGTTTTTACCCAGTTTCACACAAAATTTGATTGCATAACGCTGCTCCAAAAACTGGTCCATTTTTTGATCGACGAGGGTGCAGTAGATACCTCTGCGCGGAGCGTGACCCTGCCTCAACAACTGCCCGCAGGCGACTGATACCGGTCTCGTTTCCAAGCTCAGATCCCCCACCAACTTCTCCCTCCGCCCCGTCAGCCAGCGTTGCCAACTACAAAAAATCATTCCGGGAACTTCTGGGACAAACCCTGTATATATCATCTTCAACCATTATCTATCCACTGATGGATGAAGGTCTCTCCAAATTCTTTCCACACAAGTCCATCCTGAGAAATTCGCTTCTACGCTACCCCTAGCCTGTTTTCTTGCTTCATCCACCCATCCATCTAGTTTGAGGACGTTTTCTAGGTCTTCGGTGGTCTCTTGGAATCCAGTTCAGAATTTCTGTTGTCCAACGTTGATCAGTTCTTCTTGCAATATGCCCAGCCCATCGCCATTTCAGCCTTTTACTTTAACTCATGTCCTTATATATATATATATATAAACCGTAATTTCAGGCATCGTTGTGTGAGGTTTGGGTGAAAATAAATGTATTGTATTAAATTGATAACACCTAAATGCGTTTTCAAGAGTAAGTTACTGTGCTTAAGCTGAACATTGATATATTTTAATGCACATACATCACATATTTGTCGACTATTGTGTGATTATTATTTAAATATATACTGTTTGCTTTTTAATTTGGTCTTCCCTTTACTTCTCCTTTGATTAAAAAGTTACTTAAAGAAATTTTCAATTATAAGGGTCAACCGAATCGCACACTGTCCTAGTAATCGAATGTTCTTAGGCCACCTCTGTCTATTAATGGTACTGAAACATTTTTATGTGAAACTAAGGTGAAGGATGCACGTTATATTGGTTTTATATTTACGCCGACCAACGAAATACCACACATGCTCAATCGGCGACATATCCGGCGAATAGGCATGCCACGGGCATTGTCTTATTGAAATACAGCTCCGGAATTCCTTGAAGGAATGGAATATTTTCGGGCTTCCAAACTTCATTGATGTACCGGTTGCTGTTAAGATTACCCACAATTCGTAACAGCTGAGATTGTCCATTATACGCAACAGCACCCCAGACCATAACGCTGGGGGTTCGTCCATTATGACGTTGGATAACGCACTCCGGAAGGTGGCGTTCACCGGTATAGCGTCTAACACGGATGCGGCCATCACTATACCCCAAATTAAAGCGGGATTCATCAGAAAACACCACTTGTTGCCAATCAGCAAGCCAGTCTCTATGTCCATGAGCCCACTGTAGCCGCAGGCGCCGATGGTTTTGCGTCAGGGGGATCCTGTATAAAGGAACTCTTGCACGCAGTTAACGGTGCAGTAGACGCCGACGAATTGATGAAGTACACAATGATACACCTGTAGCAGTGCACCAACATTCTGTCAACTGTCTGGATGAAGCAAAATGATCTGTCACCACCATGCAGACCAGGCGTCTATCATCCCATGCTGACGTCACCTTTCGGCATCCACTCCCGGATTTCCGGTCTTGTTCTCTTGAACCCTGCTTCCACTCGCGTCACTGTGCTGTTTACGCCCCGCTACAGCCCTCTATTTATACGGATCCATCAGCAGTTCAGAGGGCGCTGCTCAGCCCATGTATCCGCGATGACTCTGAAATTCTAATCATTTGAATAGCATACCCTAATTTGCATTTCCTGAAAGTTTCAGCTCAGTCAAGTGATTCCTTCATGGTGTTGCAATTTTTACAAACATGAGTTTATTATGGTGAGTGTTCGAAAAAAAATTAAAAGCCAAATTTAAAGGCTTGCCGACGTCGTAGGATCACACATTTGGAGCTAGGGAAATACACTCATGAAGAGGCACTGAATTATTACGATTTTGAAAAGGAATGACTGAGAGTGAAGCAATTGAATACAAATTTGCAAGAATTAATTAAAAAGCCGGCATTTATATGAAAATGTCTATTGTTATCAATTATTTGATTAATTAATTATTATTTTATTAATGGCGCAAGTGCAAATATGGCTACGCTGCGTCAAACGAGGTAAAACTGTACATACGAATTTCGTGAAAAAGATTAAAGAGATATAACATTATTGTGTCGGGACGCATTCAGTTGACATTTAAGTGCACGTGCGTTTGGGGGGGGGGGCACATATTTATTCAAAAATCCGAAAAATTCTACGTTTCGAGAGTTATGGATGGTTAAGTTCAACCTGCATTGCAATTGTAAAATTTGTCAACGGTGCCCGCTGTGAGAGCTCTATGGTTTTCCATTAAATCTCCGCAAACAAGAACTTTACTATCAAAGCAAACGTTATCAGAAAAATATTCTTAGAAGGAACATATAAACTTTTCTTATTTTTTTAAATTGTATGTTAAAAATCAGGTTTAGACTGAATTTTTGGGACGAAAATTACGGATTAGGTGAAATTTTTATCTTGTTTCTCTTAGTGGGAGGTTCTCTTGAGATTTGGGAAGAACATCGATGCACTGCTACGATTATTTAAATATAGTGGATAGGATCCTTTTTTTAAAAACGTATCGGAAATAATACTACGTGGTGACACCAAGACAAAATACATATCTAAGCGATTAATGTCCGAAGATAGCTATGGCGCGTAGTCATAAAACGTCGTTGTTGCCAACAAGATTTATATCATATAAAGCAAAGTTTTGGTATCTCAAAGCTCGTTCTCGTCTGCCTTTTTAGATATTATAATATCTCGACAGGCATGAATAAAAAAATAATGACAGCACGTGGCTAACACGACATGTTTCAAAGAACACATTTCCATATTTGTGCTACCGCCATCGTGACTTGAAGGCTTGTTAAACCATTGTATTTTCATCTCGATTACGAAGTCAATGTTTTATGACTGGTTGTAGAAATGACCGGCGTATTGAAAGTCAGACGAGTTGACGCAAGCACACTTTTCTTATGCAATGCGAGAAAGGTCGGCTGAGAGACAAAACCGTACTTTTGAAATGATATGTAATAACCCTGTTGTAAATATTAGGGAAGGACATACCGCGTTTTATCAAATCTGATACAACTGATTTCACGCATTATTTCGGTTTTCGAAATGTATGTGTTTCGGAAAATTATAAGCAATAAAAGTTACTTGTATTTGGAATGAGATATGCCCTATTACAATGCTTGGAAACTATTTCTTCACATAATAAGCTGTGCTTGTGCTTGAAAATAACTTTGGTTTGAAGAACTGACAAATTATGAATAAAATGATTGAAAATATTTAATTCTGCATAATAAGTTTGGGTTATATGCGAGATATATAAATTACTTGAACAAAAATTAACATGAAACGAAAAAGTATTAGAAATTTAATTTTAAATTACGAATTTTCTGGTTCATACACGATATGTATAAAAGTGCTTATTATCTGATATTGAACAATGACTGCACTTTTATATAAAAATTAAAAGCGTATGTACAAAAAATTGTGATCATGAATATTTTTAAAGAATTGATTATTTTGATATAAAGTGTGAAGTAATGTTATAGGTACAAAGAGAGCAATCGAATGAGACTGGATTTTATATGACGAGTTTTTTAGTTAGTAAACAAGTTTTCAGTGATATAGATTGTATCAAATGCTATGGGAATACTAGTTTTATACTGGCATCATATGTAATTGTATAGTGAAATTATTATAGGTTATCAATGCAATACAGATCTTTCACTAAGTTCAGATAATTGTTTATGCAATTAGAAATAGTAATTTTTGGATTTAAATAACAATTTTTTATAAACGATCAACAATGATGTAATTATCAATTAATTTATGAGTATATTTCCTAGATATTGACTTTGTATATTTCACTCGACATATCATATTATCATCATCATCCTATTCAACTATTATCTGTCCATTGCTGGATGAATGTCTCTCAAAATGCTTTCCACACATGTCTATATTGAGCAATTCTCTTCCATATCACTCCAACCTGTTTTCTTATCTCATTCACACATCTAGTTTGGGGAGATTTACTAAGTCTTCGGTGATCTTTTGGAATACAGTTGGGAATTTCAGTTGCCCAGCGTTGATCAGTTTTTCCTGCGATATGCCCAGCCCATCGCCATTTCAGCCTTTTCACTTTAACAATGATGTCCTTTACCCCTTTTTGCTCTTTCACCCAAGTGATTCTTTTTCAATCTCTCCTAGATATTCCAAGCATGCACCTCTCCATGCTCCTTTGGGTCGTCTGTAACTTCCGTATTGCTGCAACTGTTAGACTCCATGTCTCTGATCCATAAGAGAGGACTGGCAATACACACTGGTTGAAGACCTTTCTTTTTAGACACAAAGGCAATTTCCCCTTCAGGATAAAACTGTTTCTTCCAAATGCACTCCAGCCAAGTTTAATACGTCTGTTGAGTTCTTTCATAATGTTGCCATCCATTGAAATCAGCTGGCCAAGGTAAATATATGAATCAGCAATTTCTAGCTCAGTGTTGTCAACTTGTATTTTTGTTTCCTCTACAAAATTATTGAACATGATCTTAGTTTTTTGTAGGTTCATCTTGAGTCCAACTTCTTCACTTCTAGTTGAGAGCTCTTGTACCATGTCTTGGAGTTCCAATGGGTCCGTTGAAAAAATAACAATGTCATCAGCAAACCGCAGATGATTTAAATATTCACCATTTATTTTTATTCCCTTGTTATTCCAATTTATCAGCTGAAAAATCATCTTTAAAACTGAAGTTTTTGAAGAAATGATATCTCCCTTCCTCACACCTTTGCCAATTTTGATATTTTTGGTATCTTTATGTAACCGAAATTTTGCACTTGCATTTTTATATACATGTTTCACCATATCAATGTACACACAATCGATGTCTGTCGACTTTAAAGTGTTGATGACGGCTGATGTTTCGATAGAGTCAAAGGCCTTCTCATAGTTAATAAATGCCACACACAATGGAAGTTCATGTTCATTTGTTCTTTCAATTACTTCCCTTAATACTTGAATGTGGTCCACTGTACTAAATTCACTTCAAAATCCAACTTGTTCTCTTGGTTGGGCCGAATCTACTTTTGTCTGCTAGCGATGTGTTAGAACTTTTGTGAAGATTTTATAAATAGCAGGTAACAAGCTAATTGGTCGGTAATTTTTTAAATCCTCTTTATCACCTTTTTTATGCAAAAGAATTACTGTTGCAGAATCCCATTGGTTTGGTATGTTACCGCTGTTAAGACATTTGGTAAAGAATTTTGCAAGTATGTCTTCTACATATTCTCCAGCTTCTTTTAGGATATCTAATGTAATACCATCATCACCAGGGGCTCTTCCTTTCTTCATACTTTTTATTGCAAATGAAACTTCTTCTTTTAAGATTTTAGGAGCTGTTCCTTCGACTATTTCAGTGTCTTCGTTTAATCCACTGTTACTTTCATATAGTTTTTTGTAGAATTCTTCAACTCTTCTAAGTATTTCTTCCCTATTTCTTGTTACGGTGCCATCCTCTCCTTTTAATGCAATGATGTGTTTCTTCCCAACAGATAAACTTCCTTTAACAACCCTAAGGCTCTTGTTATTTTCAATGGCTTTCCTTACTAGCTCACAGTTGAATTTTCTTATGTCTTCTTTCATGCTTTTGCGCAGAGTTTTACAAAGTTCTATGTACTCAATCCTGGAACTGGTATTTCGATTGTCCACCTTCATATCTCTTCGCCTTTTCATGAGCTGTTTCGTCTTCTCAGATAATTTGCTATTGTGCTTTTTACAGGTTACACCACCAATTTCCCCAGCAGTTTCAACTATTGTCTTAACAATGTTTTCATTTGCTTCTGAGATATCACTTTCATCAATAAGTCCTTCCAGTGCAGAAAAGCGATTTTTTAATTCCAACTTGAATGCCTCGGTATTTACTTTCAGTTTCATTAAATCCACCCTCTTATTAATTGTTTCCTAATGAGCTTCTGTCGTTCTAATTTAGTATTTAAGTGCACTTTACATCTCACCATTCGATGATCACTTCCAGTATTAAATCTGTTCAGTACACTGCAATCTTCAATAATTGATTTCTTGTTTGCCAGGATATAGTCAATTTCACTAGTTCCCCCATTTGGGTGTTTCCATGTCCATTTTCTTTGCGGTTTCTTCTTAAAAAATGAATTCATGATGCTAAGGTTTTCAGCTTCTGCAAATTCGATGAGTTGATCGCCACGTTCATTCCTTTCCCCATATCCGTATTTACCAACCGATGTCTCTCCTTGTTCTAGTTATATTATATATATAATATAATACTAAATAATATAATATGCTTAAAATCTGAAGTGTTTGTCTGTTTCTCTCTCTTTCTTAAGGCGTTTCCGTAGGACAATATAAAATTATAAATTCAACGCGGTAACAATAATCTCAACCTGTATATATATTAAGCATTCGCTGAATTATCTCCTGAATTCGTTCTTTTGACTTCGATACAACAGCTATCCAACGGCATTGATTCAGCATGATGTCTATAGCATGTCGGGGTTAGGTCCACCAGGCAAATCTTTTAGGTCGATGAACCATGGTTAGGAGAGGATGTCGTACTGGCCGCCTTCTGGTATATCCCATATGAGGAAGCGTGTAGTGCATGACCATACCTGATACCTGTCTCGGTAGGCCATTTGGTATCTAGTAGCGAACTGTTGAACAGTGATACGTCTGCTGACCTGTATGAGTGGTTGTACAGATTCACCTCTGACAAAGTTTTATCTGTCCTTTGCAGTTGTACAGCTGGTTCGTTGGTTTTTCTATTTTGATACGAATCTTGGTACACTCTAATTACAATGGTTTGTGAACAACCTGCAAGTTCAGCTGTTTTTGAAATTAAAGCACCAGGTCTTCGCGCTCCCAAAATCTGGTCTTTTTCTAAGTCCAATAAATTCTTCTCTTCACACAACACGCTCAGACTTTTACTGCTTGCTGAACCAATGATACCTTATATGATACTTAGGCTGATTAATTACATAGTCTACAAATCATTGGCTAGTGATTGACAGGTAACGTTCAATGTGTATAGAAGAGTCATAATACATCGAGAACTCCGTATATGTTGTTCCTTATTATACTAGAAGGTGATTAAAATCAAGGAATTACATCTAGTAATATTTTAATTTATATGGCGTACTGCGTAGAAATTATTTTGTAAACACAATGGATTATGGCATTTGAATTTTTTTTAATACGTTGATGGCTATTTTGGTGGCCATCTACCACTACCCTCGTACTTACTTTGTTTACATACGATGCCGGTCACCGTCGCCATCTCGCCAATTATAAATATCATATAATATATAAATATTCCAAGAAAGAAAGGGCTACAGCCAGAGACCAAACGGCTTAAATTTAAAATTGAAAGATAGTCCTGATTTGCCATCTTCGGTGTTTGATGGATGGATGTTTGGATGGCGACTGAATGATTTGTGTTGAGAAGACTCCGGCTACATGAGTGTAGAGTTTGGATTGCATTGTGTACTGTCTATCTCGTGTGTGGATTGCGGATATCGTGATCTTTAAAGCTGGATTCTTCTTCAATATTTGTTTGGTTCATTATTTTCATTTGAATTCGAAAGGACGCCAAATTCTTCTTTTGTTGATTACTAGCATGAGACTGAAGTGAAATTTTTCAGAAACTAACTAGCCATTTGTCGAAGAAAAGTTTTTACGCAAGAGTTTTACATCATAGTCCAGTACTGATAGCTCGAAACTTTAAATAATATTTTGAATCTATTTTTGTTTCCCGATAGTTTTTGTTCTGTGCATAGAATAGTACAATATCTTGACTACCATTTACGATTGTATATATTTTTTATCCGTTATATTATCTATTTTAATTAACGTTACCTCTTATTGTATTTCGCTTATTTAATACTACTAAACATGTTATTTGATGCGTTCGCCAGTGGGCTTGTCAGGCCTTCTCTATTGGACTTTTTCTGATGTCTCCCTCCACGGGTGTCGGGTGTCGAATTCGTAGAAAATAAATTATTATTATTATAAATTCATCGGTTGGGAAATAGAAGAAATTAGTGCATCTATGGCTAGTTTTCTTGTTGCAGAGTAGAAGTTTCTCTAAATAGGTGAAATAATATTGACTAATGTAGATGATCATTAACTGTGATCTTGGCATTAGAAAGAATATGAAAGGCCTTGAAAAAATTGAGATATACTATTGACAAAAATTTTTCGAATAGTTAAGTCTTGGAAAATAAGAATTTGTGGCCAGCTCCCCATGAATATTTAGCCTAAGTAGATTTAAGGAATTCCTGTTTTCACACATAAGCATTATTCTTTTCTAATTCTACACGAAGGGCTCTACGTGTTTGTCCAATATATATTCTGTCACATTGGCAAGGAACAGAATATATTCCCTAACTGTTGAAGTCCGAAATGAAAGCTTTGAATTTGGAAAAGCTTAATTTATCGATGGGGTGAAAACCATGCAAAAATTAAATTTACGAGGGATAGAAGAGATATTGGTTGAAATTATCGGAGAAAACAGTGTTAATCGAAGGAGAAGAAACGTTAGATAGTGTAGTAGCCAATTTGGGCTTTGTAATTTTTTTTCAAAGTCTTGTCAACGATAGAAGGGTTGCAACCACAATTCAGTGCAATGTCACGGATGAAGTCAAGTGTTTTAGAAGCAGATGCTCTTTGTATGCACAATTTCACAAGCAAAAATGTATTGCCAACGTTTCTTATAAATATTCACATTACCATTCTACATCATTCTACCAATTATAAAAATATTCTACTGTTTATAAAATTACACCCAACAGAGTTTCTGACACTGAAAATCTTAGCAAGTAAGGGAGAAAATCTGAGTATAATAGATTCGGAAAGCAAGTGAGTAGCAGCTCCAATGTTGAAAACGTTGGATCGGAATGGAATTCCGGGTTTATGTACCTTCGAGAGTATCTACCTATAATCGGGGGACATTAGCAACCGAAGGAATAATTGATCTCTAATTTTCGGATCCAAGAAAACGGAGCCACGGACAGCTTTATTAATCGATGCTAGCTTGGTGGATGATGAATTTTTCTTAATTTCAGTATAAAGACCACCACGAGTAAGACCATTGATCCCTTCAATATAATGTTTTTTATCCATGGCAACCACCTGACCGCGCTTATCATTTAAATTTCCAAAGATTTGTAATAAGAAAATATAAGAAGCAAACTTCGTAAATTTGGAGCCCTTGCATGAGTTAGGGATCAGTTGACCCACTCTTTAAGGTGGCACGCATTACATGCAGTGTTGCGAAGTGGTCATGTCCTTGGACGCATCGCAAAGTAGTTTGTATTATAGAAGAGAGAGAGAGAGAGTTAAAAGATTTTTTTTACTATTTTTAGCACATTGATCTTATGGCAAGTTGACTGTAAATTTTATCAGTAGTAATACAGTACATGAATTCATAGGCGCTTTTTTCAGCTAATATTGTGTTTTTTAACATAATGGTAATGTAGTTATTCCCCCGTCAATGTTTCTTTTCATTTAAGAGACTAAATAAGTATCGTTTGCAAATGGAATGGCACATATATTTGTAACACACTAAATTCTTTAATTATATTTGTATTAATATTATTGCAATATTAATTTCCAATCAGTTTCATAGAGTTTTATTATTGAATATGAGAGGACTTTTGTACTATTTAACAATCGTCTTGTAGTTATTCAAACACGTTTACGCTAAGTGCTTTTTTTCTTCTTAATTTTAAGTTATTTGGTTCAGTTTTACGAAGCAAGTGTGATGCTGCACAAGGACCTACAGTTTTTTGAGGAATCCGATTGCTTAGGGAACCAATCCCCGGACTACGTTGGGCAGATAGGCGGTAAGCGCTTTTTTTTTTTTTTGCACGGTTGGGTCTCGAACCCATAATAATTACATGCTAGATGAACGCGTTACCACTGGAAAGCTAAAGTTATTTAATTTTGCAGTGGTATAAATATTGTAGAATATTGCTTTTTTAGGGATATAGAAGCACGATTGGCATAACATAATAATACAACAATAATAGTAAGTTTTGATTATTTTTCACTTGTATATTATAAATATTATACATTGTATAATTTCTTTTTTCAATACGTGAAAGCAATTTGACCATACAAGGAAAGTTCCGAGGAAAATATCTTCTTGGATGTAATAAACCTAGGACCTCGAATAAATTAATCAAATACAACCATCTTAATACCACCAAGTTAAATACAAAAATTAATCTATGTAATACAAATACATTTTCAACTGAATATTAATACTGAAAATGAATTACTCTAATATCAATTCATTTTTCTTTTCTTCGTTGTTTCATTTATATTTCTGGATTATTTTTCACTATACAAAGAAATTGATTCCGCTTGACACTGCATTAACATATTACTTTTAATATTGACGAGCTAAGAAAATATGTTGTTTTTGTTTACCTTTTTCTTAGTGACATTGGTCCAACAGGGTTTATGAGGTGTTAGGTTTATGAGTTCATGAAATTGACAGGTCCTTGTTTTTCTATCGTATCACTTTTAAAAGGTCAGTCGCTGCAAACTTCCTATGAAGGAAACAGCTGGTAACCCATTTGGCTGTTTGCCCGTTTTCGTAAAACGACATGATAACAAAACGTTATTTTAAATTTACTACAAGGCTGACAAAGTGTCGATTTCTATCAACTGCTATTCGATTTCTCTGTTCGATAGGTGGATTCTGTTTGAAGAAGCGCGGACAGGATTTCAACAAACCAAAACTTTTATTGGGAATAAACACTCGCGTGACCTGTTAAAAAGCCATGAGGAATGTCACTTTCATAATCGTTTTCTAAGTCAACAAAAGCAAGGTAAATGTTGTACAATGTTTTTAAAAGTTAATTCGCTTTCGCAGCGATTAGGGGGTGGGGGAAGAACGAAGGCGATATGCGCTTTTCCAATGTAGATTTCATTGCCCTCTTATCGTTGTAGTTATCTTGAGTCTAGGCTTTTGTTATTTAGACGAAAATGGCAAAAAGCAAGGTCAGAATGAGCAAAAGAAGAGACCATATTTGTGCATTTCTTTAGTTTTTTTTTAGTTTGAAAGTATTTATGATATTTAGATAAGATTATATTTCGGAAGCTCTAAACAAAAGAAAAAGACCCTTCCTGTGGCAAATATTTCATCGCCTACCTTTAAAATGCGCAATCTGTTGAGGGGGGGAAAGGGAAAGGAACGAGGAAGGTAGCATAATGACATAAGTTAGCAAACTATATTGAATTCGTTTTCGCAGTTTACGTTTCAAAACTTTTTTGTGTAGCTTTAGACGAGAGTATTTTTTTTCACTGCCCACCATTTTGAATTATCTAACCATTTCTGGGTCTGACAGTTTAAACTAACAGATAAAGGCAGAATTTTGACAGTCGTTTTGATGTAGAGACATAGTGGTTTGTTGTTAGTTAGATATAAATGTGTTGCGGGGTGATGACCCCACAATACATTTATATCTAACTAAGCTTAACTGGAGAGCCGAATACAAACCCTGCTGACCCGAAAGCAGCGGGCATAACTACCGGAGCGGTTTAAAAGAATTTAACTTAATCTTTGTAACCTCTGATACATTTATAAAAATCTAACCATGCACATGTTTGGATTTGAATCCGAGTAGGGGGTCGGGATTTAAGTTAAGTAAAATAAGAAGTTATATTCTACTTGTACATTTGACACATGAATAGCATTAATTTGTAACATTTTAAAAACCTTATTAAAATTTTGCATGAAAGTTTATCAAATATTTTGATATAAATTTATATAATGATCAATAAAATAATATTTAATTTCAGAAAACATGAGCACACTCACATGAATTTTCCCTCTGATATATGGTTTATGATATTATAGAAAATAAAATATATGAGATATTGAGAGAGGGCACCATAACTAGACTCTAGGATAAGCCCCATCCTAGAATGTCTAGTAATGAAGTGTAACCACTAGATGGCACTAAACGCGAGAGTCGAAGCAAAACTATTTTCGGATAAATTTTTAATATTGCAAAAATTAAAAATTTTGTAATCACGTTTCGCGGGGCCTGGGGGAATGGCACTTGCCCGTGCTTAAATGCGGCCCTGTTCTAGGGTAAGTCGATATTCCGGATAACTCGACTTTTCTACTTACTCTGTTCTAGGGTAAGTCGATATTCCGGATAACTCGACTTTTCTACTTACCCTGTTCTACGGTAAGTCGATATTCCCGATAACTCGACTTTTCTCAAGAATTTGTTTGATCTAATGTGATTTAAGTGTATACTGCGCAAAATCTCACAAAATTGATACCCGATGATTGGTTCAGTCGATATAAATTCATGTCCTTTCTAATTTCCGAACACTGGTTAAAAACATGACAGGGAAATTTTCAGTAAAAAAAAAATATTTTCGATAATTACACTTCCTAGAAGCCCTTTTATTCAAAATGTCTGTCTTTTTTTCCGTTAGAAGGACTCGTACAAAATCATATTTAAAACACAGATGTTAGTGCTGATATAAATAGTGACAATATAAGATACGATAGAAATGAAGGATTCTGCTTGGCATTAGATTACAAAAACCACCATTTTCAATTGCTTTCTACATGCTGGATTTTGCTTTGACAACTAGATAGAGGATGTGAGTAGCATTAATTTTTAAGTAATGAATATTCAAACTCCAAACAATATCTAATGTTCGTTAATGATCTTGCTACCGCAGAAATGAAAAGTGAAGAAGAAATTTTAAGCATAGTAAAGCGTCCTGAATTTGCAAACACTCCTAATGAATAAGAAAACTTAAAAGATGAATTTGACATTCTAACCCACAAAAGAACTTTAGGAGCCATAAATACAATTCGTCTATTTTCCGAGTTCAGTATGATATACGAGGGCGAATCAGTTCACTTATTTTATTAGTTAAATAGCAGTACATTACAGATAATTACAATATACATACTATTTAGGCCTATTCGCTTTTTCATTACAGTCCCACACTGTTCAGGAGACCGATATAGCACCAAATTTGAGTTGGTTCTCGGTAGATTTCAGTCCGGCTGATCAGAACCACCGTCGGATCAGCTTCTTGCTTCGATTGTTAGAATCGCTGTCCCGCCAGGAGGACCTCGCCCCTAGTGATTTCCACGTTTTCGGTCCGCTGAAGAAGTTCCTGGCAGGACAGCGATTCACGTGCAACGATGAAGCCAAGACAGCAGTCCGACGGTGGTTCCACAGTCAGCCGGACGAATTCTACCACAGGGGCATCTCAAATTTAGTGCTGCGATGGGACAAATGTCTGAACCGGTGTGGGGACTATGTGGAAAAATAGTGTAAGGTACGTAGAATAGTACGTATATTTGTAATTACCTGTATGTACCTTATTTTGGCTAATAAAAAATAGGAGCAAAGACTTTCTGATTCGCCCTCGTAGAAGCAGCTTTGAAATATTTACATAATGTTGAAAATAGTTATTACATTCAATGGAAAAAAGAAAAAATTCGGAACTTTTTATTTAAGCATATTTAAAAATTTTTTATTGTAAACAAGTTGAAAAATGCATTTATTAATCGCAGTAAGTGCTCATTCACTGTGTAATTAAATAGAGACAAAAAATCTATAAAAATGTTTCGATTAAGGTAATTGACCTCTTTCAATTGACAGATTTAGACAAAAAAATAATTTTTTCCTGCCATTTCGATGTCTTTATTCACCAGAAGCTGAGATATGACAGTTTTTGAATAGGCGGGTAATTGGAAATAACGTTAAGTTGAAAACTTTAAATGCGATTTCTGAAGAATTGAATTTTTCATGGTTTGTGTTTACGCCAAACATGGTAACTGAAAAAATTCTTATTATAATCATGCGAAATTCTTCATACAGATTTTCTATATTATTGTGCATGCAATGCCCCAGAAGTTTAAAAAAACTTTCATAGAACTCAAGTTATGCCCTTTCTTCTTTGACAGCATGTTTTTTTTCTAATTTTGGGAGGCCCACTAACATTTTTCGCCATAACTCGCCAATGGTTGAAAATTTTCTAATTATCTCAGTTCACGGTATGCATATTAATTGTATATATAAAACTAAACCAAAAATAGTTTTCTATCATTAGTATTATTTTAGTTATAACGTTTACCGTGTTTGCTAATTTCGGGCTAAATTTTCCAGTGTTTTTGCATATATTTCTCAAAATAAGTTAATTTTGTACATTTTATCGATGAATATACCTTAGCTACAGTATAACTCATTAGCAAATAAATAAATTAAGAAATATAACCTTTTTCTTTCAAAAAAAAGCCCATCGAACGAGGCTGGTTACCTTAAAGCAGTGGTTCCACACCTTTCTCAAGCCGCGACCCACTTTTATAGTAACCAAAAGATCTGCTATCCCTCCACAATTATTTATGACCCCCAAAACACATTAAATACAAAATTATATATATATATTACATTAATTATGTACATTATATTAGTTATATATATTGCATTAGTTATGTACAGTGGTCCCATTTTTATTACATTTATTACAGTTTTATTACATTATGTACAGTGGAGTCCATTTTCAAATTGCCCCCCTGTGGGGTGTGGGCCCCACGTTGAGAAGCACTGCCTTAAAGTAAGAAATAATTAGTAAATTATAATTTCCGTTTTTAAAAATTTAGATTTAATAAAAATTTAATTATTAGATGTTACTATTTCTTTTTAAATTTCCTTATGCGTTGATTACTTGGCACCCGTTTAACTTGATATGACTCGTTTACCCAAGGACATGGCGACTTATAGAGACTCCACTGCATATACATGTAAATAAGTTAGAGAATTTCAAACGTCAAATCTTTACTTAAAAAAAAAAGGTTTAGGCAGATATCTGGAAATGACATGATTTATTGAAACGATTATCGATGACTTTCCTTGGAAGTATTTAAATAGATAAGTGTTGCCTGAAGAGAATAAGCGACTTATAAAAAATCTAAAAAGTGCTTACGTTCACTTGTAATGGCCAACTTTAAACGGATTAAATTCTTACCTTTACTCGTTTAGCTCCATTTATATTATTGATAAACAATTCTAGCAACGTTATTTTATGGGAGATAAAAATTCATCTCTTTCACGATTTAGGTTTAAACTAAAATCTTATAATTTTCGACTCCTAAGAGTTTGAAATAAAAGGCAATAGGCTATGCCCTTAGACTGGACTCGAGCCAGTAATATTTGGGTTCGCAGCCCAATATTTTGACCATTAAGAAACCGGGGGACACCCAGTCATTACCTTAAGGGTCCTGCCGAAGGTGTGGAAAAAAAAGCAGTTATTCCTAGCTAAGAGCTTAAAGGGGTGACAAATGAGGTAGTAATGTGTGTACAGTTTCATTTGGCGGGGCAAAACCAATTTTTGAAGGAAAAAAAAAAGAAAACGCTCGCACGTACAGGATAGAATTCAGAACCTTATGCAGTGACGAAAAGTCACTTTCTTAGTTAATGAGACTCCAAATGCCAGCTAATAAACATCACTTTCCCTTTTTTTAGTGTGTCGCTCCATTTGGCGGCGCCAAACTATATTTTTTAAGGAAAAGAATATGTTTTAATTCCGGTATTGAGCTGGGGGGCTCCTCAGCGGTGACAAAAAAATAGTTTTACAGTACATCACCATCAAACAGCTATCTATTTAACGTTTTATTCCCTTATTTTAGAGTTCCTCAAGCATTTCTAGGTCAATACGCGTTTTGGTTTCTTTTATAGCTATTGGTTTCATTCTCCACTGTAAAGCTACTTTTCGTAGAAATGGACAATGTTTCGAAGTCTGGTATCGAATTTCGACCTGTGACGATAAGTCAGTTTCAGCTTTAATATTCTTCCAACTGCCTGCTAATATGTTCCTTTCCCTCCTTTTGTTGTCTTACTTCATTTGGCGAAGCCCAAGGTTCTTTTTTTGAAAAAAAAGGTAAGGTTCTCAAGCCTGGTATCGAACTCATGACCATATGCCACGATGAGAAGCCATCCTTTTCGTTAATGACACACAAAATGCCTGCCATTAGACTTTTTTTTCAGTGCGTTGCTTCATTTGGCGGGGCGAAAGTTTATTTGTTAAAGAAAAAAATGGCGACGTTCCCAAGTCCGGTATCGAGCTCAGGGCCTTATGCAGTAATGAAAAGCCTCCTTCCTCATCAATGATAATCAAACTGCTTTCTTGTAAATGTTTTGTTCCCTTATTTTAGCCTTTATTGTTTTCTATTTAAAGCGCATTTTACTTAACTTTTTATAATCAATGCTTTCATTTTCTACGGAAAACTGCTTTTTTAAAAAGAAAAACGACCCCAAGTCCGGTATCGAACATAGGAGGGTATGCAGTGACGAAAAGCCACATTCCTTGTTAATGATCATCAAATTGCCAACTACTCAACATTAATGTTGAATAGTTGGCAGTTTGATAACCATTAACAAGGAATGTGACTTTTTGAAAAACAAAATGCATACTGACAGCCACTTGAGGAACACTGAAATATGGGAACGAAATTTCGTTCCCTTATTTCAGTGTTCCTCAAGTGGCTTTCAGTATGCATTTTGTTTTTCTTTTCATGGCAAATGCTTTCATTTTCCACGGAAAAACTACTCTTCACAAAAAAGAGAAGAAGAAAACGACGACTGTCTCAATTCTAGTATCAACTTCGGACCATATTCAGCGATATAAAGCATGGGGTGGGGGGTGTGCTCGATTTTTATGATTTTAAAAAAAATCTTTCATTAGCACCATTTGCCTAAGACGAGATTGGCATATCTTTCTTTGAATACAGTTTTGCATTCGTTGTCGTATTTTTTTGGTCTTATAAATAAATAAATTTAATTCAATTTAAAGTCAGTTTCAGATTTCATGACAGGGCCGTGACAAAGATGTAGCAAAGGAGGCGGTTGCTAAGGTTTAAAGCTTAAAGGGCGCCGAATGAAGTAATGACCCAGGCGTGTATTGTGTTTCTATGCCGTCAGTCATGTGCTAGAATTAAAAAAAATATATAATTAATAATTTAAAACAGCGAATAGTAAAATTTATATTTATTATCTTGGGGGCTCACTTTGTATGTGTGTGTGTGGCCATTGCCTTTGGCATGAGAAATTTCTTGGCAAGGCTTGTATACCCGCCTTTCCTCGTATTTACGTTTATCAAAAGGAACAGTGGTGTAATCGCGGCTCAATGCATGCCTAGCGGCGCTAGGGCAAAATTTTAGGAAATCATACATTTTACAAACAAAATTCTGTTCAAGTTGTAAATAAAAAATATGTGAATTCTACAATTCTGTTAAGGAAACAGAACTTCTTAGAGCAATGACCCTAAAATTAATCGTGGGAATTTAAACGAAATTACAGCTTGGAACACATATCATAAACTAGGTTCCGAAAACAGAAAAGAACACAATGAGTTGTTTGACACAACGAGTGCGGCAAGGGTGAAAAGGCAGACATTGGAGGAGTTGAGTGGTCAAAAACTTCCCTCCGACTATATTTTCTCTCCTACGTCTTTGGCAACCCGCTCCCAATTCCTCCCCATACCCACTTCTTCATCATCCTCTCCGATGCATTTAGGAATTGGAAAGTAAATTATATAGCTCCCCCTTCCTCCCAAAAGCGATTTAACCCTCTGCTTTCTGATGGCTTTTTGTAAACATGATCCCTACACCCGGGACCAGCCAACGTTTGAACTGGAATCATCCGAAGTTTTATTGCCACTATCCCCATTCTTATCTGAGTTTTTCCATCTCCTCTCCTCTCCACTCCAGAATTGGAGGGGGGGGGGACTAAAAAGGCGGGAAACTTTCAAAACACGGGAAAACACTAACATTTTCCAGTGGTCCCCACATCGTAAACCTTTGCGCTCTTTTGGCGAAATCAGAGAACTAATATATTTGAAACAAACGTTATTTTAAATATACAATGAGGAGATATTAAGTATTATTTTGAAAATAATATTATTAATTGTATAATGTAAATTTATTAGAAATAGTTTTAGTGATCGGAATAATAGAATATTCGAAATACAATTCAGCAAAATATGAAGATAGAGTGTAGTTTATTGCTAATGCATCTATTATTAAAGTACTTCATGCAATGTAAGTATAGATTTAAAGGTTTTCAAGAACATTTATTTGTATTATACATTCAGCGTCATATCTACCGTTCACAAAACCCCACAATGCGGGGAGTCCAAACAAAAAAATAAAGCGAAGAATTACGTAGAAATAATGCACAGCCGTTATTCGGAGGTTTCTGTTTTCCGAAGGTTTCGTTATTCGAATATTGCAAAAGTAACAGTTGCAGTTTCTGCTTGCTTTTTTTTTTGCTTTGCAGTTGCGTGCAATACTTTAATTAGCGAATAGTTTAAAATGAGTACTATGATCCTGAGTGGGGAAGAGAATAAAATTTTTGTGTATGCATCGATACAAATACAGCATATACCTACCGTTAGAGTTAAAGAATATATGGTTGTAATACGTATCGGTATGATTGCAACGTATATCGGTATACGTTTTTTGATTTCAAAGGGAGCCTTAGACATATTTATAAAAATAAGCAAATACAAGAAATTTTTTGGTAGAGGACATGACATTTATAAAGCATTGTAAGCTCAAACTGAAAAGAAAAAAAGCATACAACAAAATCTCTCCTCTCTTATACAGAAAAGGTGTAATAAGGTTTGCACGCACCTTATCGGAAATTAGACCGCCTTGAAGATTTAATAAACTGATTTAAAATTCCTTCCAGTTATACATCAATATTGGGATGAGTAGCTAGCTAAAAGTGCTAATCCATTTAGCTTATTTTCTCCTACCAAGTTCCTTAAATATGTTTTCGATCTTTTAAATGATGAAAATGTTGTTTCTACCGTTGCAGTAGAAATCGGAATTGTAGCAAGAATCTTCAACAACATGTATGCGTTTGGAAAAAGATTAGTCTCACTGTATTTATAAGTGCTTCCACTGCGTTAGCAGGTCTGGAAGTAACATCCGTTTTGATCCAATTGTTCCTCCAAACCATTGGCGTAGGCAGGGGGGTGTTAATGGGTTTTGTGATCCCCCATTGGAATGAAATTTTGTATATTTAACGTAAGAACACGTGAGTTGTCTCTCTGTAACCCCCATAGAGTACATAACCCCCCCTTACGAACTTTCTGCATACGCTTGTGCTCCAAACGGTGTATTCGGCTGTTATGAAAGTAAATCAACGTTCTCGAAAAATAACTCTATGATCAACTGTATCATTTGTTACAGGGTGTCTACTCATCTGGAATACCTGGAAAAGTCAGGGAAATTTGAAATACAAAGGCCAAAGTCAGGGAAATTTGTAATTCATTGTTATAATAAATAACTTATTAAAATAATTTTCCTGAACTGTGCTTTTCATACCACATTACCTACTGAAAAATTTGAAAAACTTGTACTTTTGACTAAACTTCTTCCAAAAGTTACCATTTTGCACCAAAACTAATATAATTTATATAAAATTATTAAGCCTATATATTTTTCAGAAGAAAATGTTTGCCAAATATATAACTAAAACTTGAAAAACAAAAAGTGTTTTTAGCTAAATTATTTAATCTGTAAGAGATTTTGGTCATACCAACCTCCTTTGCCTTATAGTCATGCACAATTTAAACGGAATAGAAGATGCAGCGTCAGCTTTGTGATTATGTAGTTAAACTTTTTATAATAAACTCAAAAAGGGCCGAATGGAAATGTTGCTGTAAATATTTAATTAGTTTTTTGTGTAAAGAAATACACTTTTTAATATAGCTTTTGAATTTGTAAATTCACTGTAATTGAGTTATAAATGGCTTTGAGGTTGACGTTAATCGATTTCATGGCCTTAAAACTTATTTTGATTGCGCAAATTTGAGTGCACTCTGTGTTGTTTACTGTAATCAACGACTGGAAATCAATTAACATTTAGTCTGGAAACCAGAAAAAGTCAGAGAAGTTTGAAACAGAATGTGAGTAGACACCCTGTTATTAACATAGAATTTACATCGAGTACGGACACTAAGCATGGAAAATGTGCAATTCTTGCTTTTCTTCAACATTGGTATTCATTTTAAGTTTATATTTGGCAGTTATCAATTAAAAAACCAAGTGTTATATTCACTAGCAGATTTTTACATCTTTTGCAATGGCTCTATAAATTGCAATAAATTATAAAATAAAATACAAAAATAACGATGAATAACGATGTATCACCTTAATTGGAACAACGAAATATAAATGAATAATACAAGAAATAAATGAGAAAATACCCATTTAATTCGATGAACATAAATGATTAAGTAAATTAAATTATGAATTTAATAACATAAAAGAGATAAACTAAGAAATAGCATAAGAGATAAACTAAGGAATAACATAAGAGATAAACTAAGAAATAATATGAAATAAACTAAGAAATAATATAAGAGGTAAACTAAGAAATAACATAAGAGATAAACTAAGAAATAACATAAGAG
>QLNU02015360.1:55099249-55119623 GCA_006491805.2 Dysdera silvatica
TAATAGTATGTTCATATCTAACATATTTAGATCAATTGTCTCTCAAAGGTTTGGAACAATCGCCTTCAAAGTACTAAACAAATTGCCTCTGCTAGGTTTGGAACAATTTTCTTTAAAGATTTAAATCAATAAACACACCATACACCCTATAACAAAAAAATCGACGCACCAAGAAGGAGTTGTCCGATTGCGATAAAAATTGGTGGATGTGAAGAACATACATAGAAAAAGAAACGATTAAAATTTCAGAACAATTGAATGATTTATTGCAGAGTTTGACCGTTACAAAGGGAGGAAGTCAATAAGGCGTTGGTCCACCTCTGGCCTGGATGCAAGCTGTCACCCGGCGTGGCATAGACTGATAAAGATCCCGGATGGTGTCCTGCGGAATTTCTTGCCAAATTGTCTCCAACTGTCGGGCTAAATCGTCAACATTCCTGGATGGTTGCAATCGCCTTCCCATAGCGTCCCAAATGTGCTCTATGGGAGAGAGATCAGGAGACCTAGCTTGCCAAGGAAGTGTTGGGCAAGCTTGAAGACAATTCATAGCAACACGTGCCGTGTGCGGCCGGGCATTGTCTTGTTGAAACGTAAGTCCAGGGTGTCGCAAAAGGAACGGTAACACAACCGGTCGTAGAATGTCGTCTACGTACCGCTGTGCTGTAAGTGTGCCAGAAATGACCACCAAAGGGGTCCGGCTATCAAAGGAGATGGCACCCCAGACCATAACGCCCTGTTGTGGGCATGTGTGGCGTGCGATAGTAAGGGCAGGATCCCCACGCTGCCCTGGACGTCTCCAGACACGTCTGCGGTTGTCGTCAGGACACAGTTGGAAACGGGACTCGTCACTAAAGACTATACGTCCCCAGTCAGCGCAGTTCCAAGTTGATCGAGCCCGGCACCACTGTAATCGGACTTGACGGTGTAAAGGCGTGAGAGGTAAGCGGCGTAACGGTCGGCGCGAGCGTAAATTCCGCTCTCTCAGTCGTCTGCAGAGGGTCATGTTGGACACATGTGTGCGGGCCACACGTTGGATAGTTGATAACGACGAATCCGGTGCTGTGACAGCTGCTCTGACAATCGCTCTGTCTTCCCGTTCTGTTGTGGCCCTAGGTCGACCGCTGCCGTCCCGACGCTGACATCTGCCGTTGTTGACCCACTCTTGCCAGCACCGTCCAATCGCCGCATCGCTTCGACCCACATGTCCAGCGATTCTTCGATTCGTCCAACCAGCCTCTTTCAATCCGATAGCACGACCTCTTTCAAACTCTGACATATGCTCGTAATGAGCACGAATCTTTCGGCGAGGCATTGTTACAGTCGACGTAAGATATCCGCAGTCAAAATGCAACAGAAATTTTGACCACATATTGAGAATCGCTCCTTATATACACCTGCTGAATGCGCAGTTCCGATGCGCTGGAGTTCCCGCTATTCATTCATTGGACACCAAATTTTAATCATTTGCATGTTCGGTCAAAATGTCTTTGCATACGAAATTTCATTACAATCGGACAACTCCTTCTTGGTGAGTGGATTTTTTTGTTATAGAGTGTAGCTTGATAATAAAAGTTAGTATCGAAAAATTACCCTTGATCCAGTAACGTACCCAGAAAATTCCTAAAAGGGGTTGGTTCGAATGAGAAGGTTTACCTCTATATCATAGCTTTCGGTAGATCTATTCAGGGGCGGACGGGGCTGTCGGCCAACGGGACCTCGGGCCGGTGCGCCCTCATGAGCGATAAGACTAGCGCCCTTCGATAACACCAGATATGCGCCCTTTGAGAGAACCCAGTCCGCCCCTGCACCTAGTGTTAATATTCTCCCAATTGCGGGAGATTATGGCCCACATGAATCCCACTTCCGTACGCTTATGTCTTGTTCAATTCTGAATAATGACGACTATAGGCGCCAGCATGGTGGCCGGGTCGCAGGACTTGTATTTCCATTTACCATGGAAAAAATTTAATAGGGGGCGTTCAAATATTATGTAAGCACTTTCGGGAGGGGGGTTGCTGTTGTGCTTATTTTCCTATGTTAGTTTATTTCCAATGTTAATTTTGCTAATTTTTGCTTACCTGGGGGGGGGAATAAAATGGCCAAAAAGTCAATGGTTCGGTTCGTAAATAGCTTGCCAAAAATTCGCCATTCGCGCCAAAAATTGGCGACGGCGAAATTTAGGAAACTAAATTCAAGAGGCAGGTCAAACTTTCAAATATAATTTTCATTGGCTCGAAATTGTTAACTCCCACATTCCAGAGATGCACAGCTAATAAGATACCAATTTCTTGATAATACAGCCCAGATGCAGTGTATTGGACAACTAAGTGCATTATAGGAGTAACTTTCCTTTTTTGTCCAATCATGCTTTGTTATTTGTTTATAGCCATAACTCCGTGGTTATTCATTTCCGACCCCCCATGTAAAGGGCCATTATGGTCCATTTTGTACAAAGATCATGGCTATACACTTTTGATCCGGTGTTTTCGGAACACCCTGTATATGCAATTTGCGAAGTGTCATTGGCTGTATTGATTTTGGACGGGGCAAAAATATGTGATTTTTTGCATCGTGGTCATAGGTGAAAATGTATAGGCCTATATTAAATTTCGCGTCATACTTTATCACATTGTGCATTAAAAAACTTAACTAAATGTAGATGCAGTTTTCAACACGACATATTACAGCACGATGCAGTGGAGAAGTGTGAGCTGTCTAATCTTCCGGCAAAACATGCTTAGAAGAAAAGACATGCTCCTGATTGGAATGTTGCAAAGTGCTTTATAAATTGTTACGTCTCGCCCTTGTAGACTATTTTTAAGTCTAGGGATACATTTCGATTACGAAATCGGGCAATTAATATCTCAAAACCGACGTTTGAATCACGCAAGATTTGTCCAAGAAGATGGGGAAAACCGGGATAGGAGTTTGGGAAAACAATGGGTGCGGGACTTCTCTGAAAAAAAAAACCAGAACTGCAGGTCTTCTAAATACAAGACATTCTTACTTTCTCGACACTTCGATTGATAAAGGGAACAGCAGTTCTCGAAACGTTGTGGAATCTTTTCCTATACGTTAGACCAGCGGCGAAATTTTACTAGTTACTGTAAGCTTTGGTCAGTTGTTATATTCTTTGGATAGTAAAAGGTATATTTTATGATATCTTATTATTATATATGTATTGTTAGCTCTATATATTTATAGCTCTAATTATGAATGAAATATAAATGTTTGTTTCATTAAAGCTTCATAATTACAGTATATGTTACAAATGTGTTCAGTGACACATAGCATTTCATATATAAATTTACTTCCTCTGTCATTTTAATTATTTCAAAATTAGCAATTTATGTAATGTGTATTTTAAAGTAGTTCGAGACCAGCAGTGCAATATTCAGGATCAATGGCGGATAAAGATTTGGAGACCCGAATCGTAAGTTCACTTTGAGGACCCTTCAAAAAATAAATAAATAAAATGTTCGTAAAGGAGTTCAAATTGAAATTAATGAATGAATTTCCAACTATTGTACTTATTTTTTGATGAAGCAAGAACTCGAAAACGAATGAGTAATTTACATACATAATTTGTGTTGTTTTTGAAGTCATCGGGACTCTGAAGCGCCAAAAGTGGTATTCTCTAGCTTATACCGTGATCGGCCTTTGTTTAACGACAGTTGTATTTTCCTTCTGTTAGTTAAAAAAGTAATTTTTTTAATTACGATGATTATATAATAACAGCGTCAATTTTGATGTCTGCAACGAGTATTTTGTCGACTCTTGTAGGTCAATGTCACGGGAAACGGCTTTACTAGCCTGCCTCTGGCTTTAATTTTTTGTTTCTTTTTCCAAAAAATAGTGCCGCGATTTGTAACTTATTTGGCAACTTACAGCATATGTTTCATTTTGTTTATTTATATTTTAAATTTTTTTTTGTAATTTATTTTCTTTGACCAGCTTTTTTCCATTTTTCGGGGAAATATATTTATTTTTAACCAAATTTTTGTAGCGAGCTCTTCACTTTGCAGGCTTCATATGTTGTTGTCACTGAGATGGCCCGGCAAAGCAACTTATATTTATAATTACAGTTTTAGTGATTGACAACAACATAAATTTCCTTTTCATGCTTTACAACTACTGTAGATTATTTGACATTTGAAATTTGGCAACAATATACAGGGTGTCTCAGCACCAGGGTTACAAACTTCTAGGAGGGGTAGGGTACACCTAGATGACTCGGAATCACATAGCAATGCTGGTCGCAAACCACTCACAGCGCTAGTTCTAAAACCGTCCAGCATGCACAAATAGTGACAACCAGTGCATGAGAAGCGCAAAATGCGATGTCCTAATCATCTATGCACGTGAGCAGCTAAGCTGAGTTTTATCTGGCGCTTTTCACGCACTGATTGTCACAATTTGTGCATGCTGGACGGTTTTAGAACTAGCGCTGTGAGTGGTTTGCGACCAGCATTGCTATGTGATTCCGAGTTATCTAGTTGAATGACGACTTAACGTGAACGTGCATATATGAATGCCGTGTTGATCGGCAATCCATCTCCCCCTCAGCCGCCTCGGCGGCTGATTACGCTGTTCAAGCGTCCTGTCTGGGATTACAGCGCCGCCACCTTTCCCATTGCCCTTCTTGCGAACAACACCTCACTCACTCACTCACCTGAGTCATCTAGGGTGTAAATCTCTACCCTCCCGAAATTTCCTGTAAACCTAGTTGAGGATTAACCCTGTATGTAATTAGACCTGGAATTATGGTGCAGAAATCAGTCTTCATTTACTCATCAGCTTCCAGGGCATGTACTATCGGAGGCTCGGACAAAAAGGCATACAAAATTCTTTTAATATTGTATTTCAATTGTTTTACTATTGGTAATTTTTTCTACCATCGAGTGTTTCAATAAATAAATATTTTTAAATTGGGCGAACCTTGTTTCGATTTATTCACTAATATCTCGATAATTCTGCTGTCCTCTCTTTTTCAAGGTTTCATTTCAAGTCAAACGCGCTACACTGGTGACCTACGGACATTTGTTTAATGTAACAGCTTGCCGTAATTGAGAAAACAAATCAATTTGCATAATTATATACAAAATTAATTCTTTTAGTACAGTGCACACTCGATTTTTACAAACTCGTACGTACACCCAAAAGTTCGGAAAATTGAAGCAACGTGCATTCTGATGGATGCTTTTAAAACCAACCGTATCCTATGTTGGAAGGTTGTGAAGGGAAATTATTTTTTTTTATTCCGTTACTAAACTGAAAAGATGTTCATATAATATACTAAGTATATAAACGAAGTTAGTATAAAAATTGCGCCAGAATAATTTAAATGGTGATTTCTAGTGATTTTGTTTTGTTTTGGCATGCGGCGTTTTATTGCTGTCCATAGTTTGGCATTTGGCTTTAATTCTGTTAATATAAAAAGTAGCTGATCTAGTTCAGTAAGTAAGGTAAAAATATCGGTTTGGCAGATCATGTAAAAAGAATTTATATAAATATAAACCAATGGAACAAATACTTAAAGAGTGGTCTACTTTATAAAAAAATGAAATTAATCAAATTTTGGCGTATAAAATGCGGAAATTCCTTTAACTATATGAATAAATTAATTTATTATATTAAATATTTATATTTCCTTGCCTGTTGTTAAGTAAACAAAATAATGAGCACAGCAGCAGAAGAAAAAGTCAAATAAGTAAATCTCGAATTTACTTTTAGTCAGGCGCAACTAATTCCACAAATATATCATTGTTATGCTCACTTACCCCTTCAAAGCAAGTGAGGCTAGAAACGCGCACCATTAAGTAACTTGATATTTTTTCACGGTCGCCGTTAATAGGGAGGGCACCTGTCGCCCCAATGTTGGTATTAGGGTTCCATATCCCCCTCCAATTTCAAACAAAATGCCTTCTACTGGTATATTGTCCCCCCCCCTCCAATATTTTTATGCCTTTGGCGCCCATGTGTTTATGCTTCTACTTCAGACAAGTGACTACACTGAGCAATTCTAAGTTCCACGTCTGTATCCGCAGCTATCTGGGGGATGCATTGCGCTTCTTCTGGCAACAACTTATTGCTTGGATAACTCTGTTTATATATTTATAGGTATAAGGCTACAGAGGAGATAGGTAGAACATCTCGAAGAAGTTTTGGTTTAAGGATGGGGAGAACGGTATGGGAGGGATTGAAATCGTAGTGCAAATCTTCAAGAAACATTTTATACATTTTAAAAATTATTTAGAAAATTTCATTTGATCATGATTAATTAGAAGCTAATTACAAATGCATTAAATTTAAGGAATAGCGTATTTATCATTGAAATGAAGAGTTATCTTCAGGATATAAAAACTGAAAGAAAATAATCTATTTTAATAAATTTGAAAATGTATGTGTGTAGCCAATTTTACAAATGTTTATTCTTTAATTTTTAAATATTGGCTATAATTGTTCCCGTATTCTTATTTTTTTGCATTATATTTTGTGTTTTATTGTTAAATATTAAAAGTTACTGGAAATCGACCCACTGCACGACACACTTGATAAATAATGCATTAATAAATACAATAGGCATAATTGTAAAACTTTAATTAAGCTTTAAACATTTTTCGATGGCTTTCAGCCATCATCGGAGGAGGAGCGTTCACATAACGCTACGCGTGGAAGTTGGTGTAGAGAGTTATGTGTTATGGGTGTTGCCCGTGATTGGTGCACTCTACTGGCTGATAACAGAAGAACGTAAACAGTGTGAGGAAAATTAGATATGTGGTTGGATGGCCTGATGGTCGGACATTGGGAATGAGTAATAGAAAATTAAAAATGAAATTACGGAAGAAAATTGATGTGGAGAAAACGTGGCCACGCTGGATGGATATTGGCCGCAGTAGACATATCATTTACCATGGGCTCAGTGTGCTGCCTATTGTGTTTATTAATACATTATTTATCAAATCTAAAATTACCTTCAAACTATATGCATTGACAAATTTCTGAAAAATCACTGTAGTAATTAATGCCAATAATAATAATAATGATAATAATAAAATGTGTACGCACTCACATCGTAACAGATGAAAAAGCGGCTCCCACGGTAGGAAACACGTTATTTCTAAAATTATTTGACGTGATACGCTCTACAAGGCAACTTTTTCCAACACCTAATAATAGAAAACATCATATATTTATTTAAATTAATATTAATGTCCTTGATTATTTATTTGATAAGGTTAACCTATTAATTTATGTAATTCCATAAATATATTAATTTATTTGATTATAAAATTCACTAAACGTAATTCCTATTCAAAATAAATTAAATGGAAATACAAAGGTGCTTAAATTTAAAATAACAAATATAACTATTTTATTTTGTACATTTTGCTTTAATTTTGGGCATAAATGTATACATAAATTGAAAAATAATAAATGAAACAGTTTCTACATATTCGGATTAACTTTTTTTTATTACATTTCTTTGGATATTTCAAGTATGAAAATGATTTATAAATTCAGTCGAAGATAGAGTTTGCTGTTGTAAGTAATGTATATGATTTGGAATATACTATATGTAATATTGCAGAGGCATGGCGTTACTTCAGACAGCGGGTTCTTCTTCATTAGTTGAGTGGGGGATAGCGACCAATTGGCGAATAACTATAAATTTGAGAGAAGGGCAGAGAAATGCATTAAAAAAAGCTTTATGTGGTTTGTTAATATGTAAAATATTATTAAAAAAGCTTATTTTGTGTAAATTTATGATTTTTGAAAACTTTCCAGAGTTTATATATATAACAGTTACTTAACTGACCTTTATTTAAATATAAAATCTACTCACCTTATCTGAAAATGTACAGTAAATATTAATCATAATTAATAATTACTGTAAATTCCCAACAAGGTATTCGTAATTTTTCAACATGAAATAATTTACCCTTATTACAATATACCAAAAGCAACCAAAGCTATACGTTTCAATATTGATTGTATTATATGAATAAGATTTACAATAAAATTAATATGTTTTAATGTTATATGAGACATCAGAATAAATATTATTATAGTTAACAAAATTATGTTTAATTTTTATAAACGTATATATTTTTAAAATGTCGTATAGTATATTATATCCTGTACTGATTTTAAAAGCTTCTCCTGGCGAACAAAATTTTAGAGAGAGACCTACTACTTCCTTATTGTTACTTTGAAAATTATTAACAATGGACGAATTAACTTTCAGGAAGCCCTGCCCTCGCAAAGAGATAATAATGTTTCCGAAGTGTTTGTATATTTTTACTGAACAAAAGCTTACCACGCATGCCCACTAACTTTTTTTTAAGCAGCCAATAAGCTTAAGATTACAAAAAACATTGTATATATTTCTCCATTTCCGGAAGTGAGAGATAATAATAATAATAATAATAATAATAAGTCAACAGCCCAGCGTACTCAGCGATAATCAAAGACGCAAAAAAATTTTTCTTCCTCCTATTTACACTCTCGGGAACTGTAGAACCCCTACTAAAAACCCCGTATGAACCCCGGCAGGATACGTAATCCTAATTGACAAAGCAAAACCACACACATCACAGACATAGCAATACCCAACACAAATAACATTCAGAACACATACACCACAAAAATGACTAAATACCAAGACTTAAGGTAGGAAATTAAAGACATGTGGTACATGGATAAGGTAAACGTTATCCCTCTTGTCTTATCAGCAACAGGTATAATACCAACCACACTCCAAAAGAACTTGGAGACACTTGAAATTGACCCCAACACATATATTCAGATGCAAAAAGCAACAATACTAAACACCTGCCGAACAGTCAGAAAATTTTTAAACCTGGCACCAGAATGAAACATATAAAACATTTTCACACTGAAGGTAGACTTGAGAACTTGGCACCGCCCGTCTTAAGCTTAATCCGCCAAGTGCGAGAACACACACAAAAAAATAATAATAATAAATTTTCATTCAACCCGATATACAATATTTCGTGATACATAGCTTGAGAAGTATAAAAGTTATAGAAATGTAAGAGAAGATCTATATTAAATTATTTTAAGTTTTGGGTTAGAAATGGAAGAGAATATAAAGCCGAAGCTTGTTACGGGATTCTCTTCCAGAATGCGGTGATGTTGAGAAAAGAAAAGATAGATTTTTATGGTTTTGAATTATGCTTGTTTTACAAAGTTTTAACACCATTTCCCTTCTTTGGTTATTACCCCCCCACCATACACACCCCACAAACGGCTTCAAGAATGTGCCAATTTCCCTGTTTTCGCTCAAAACTATTTACGAATAATATTTTTTTAATTTATACAAAACTTTTTGCACGGATAATTCTGATAACATTTTAAAGGGCAAAATTTAGTTCGTTCATCTGATATTACCTAGATCACCTGGAATATACGCCACTCTAATAATTCATGAGTTTCTACTAGGTGTTTGCCATTTGACCAGAATGCGACATTTGAATTTCCATAACACTTTTAGCATTATGACCGATTTAAGCGATCTGATTGGCTGAGCAGGTGATGTGCGGCCTGGTTTCCAGATCGAAATAATCCCTGTCAAAAAGAATTGGCGTTATTTTTTTTGGCGAAATTAGGGTTGTATGTGAGCCAAAAGAACCATTAATAATTACAAAAGAAAGTGATGTCATTGTCAAAGCCTGAAGCTTCCTGCAGGTGCTCCAATATAAGAAATGTAGTTGAGCAAACGTCTTTAAAAGTAATGTATTTTCCAGCTATTCAAATCATTTAATGAGTTATTAAATAATGGATTCATATAGACTTAACTTGGATGCAGGGCAAACAGGGTTGGCAAATACCCGGGTTTTTACATGAAAAACGCAACCCATTTTTTTTTCATGGCTTTTGGGGAATTGCGGTCATCGTGAAAATTGCCGAATATGCATTTTCCATAAATACAAAACAACTCGGAAATAATTTTCAATTACATACAGAAAAAAAATCTTAACGACTACCTTTTTTGGAAATGGATTTCCTTCCCCCCTCCATAGACCCAATTCTAAATTTAGCTCCATTCGGAGACCACCTCTCTGAGCTAACTCTTTATCACGGAACCGACGATGGTCGCCTTAGGGAGATTTTACTGTATTTCGAAAATACTAATTTTCAATTTCAATCAAGGAAGGCAATTCCAAAAATTAAGGGAGATACAAAAACTTTTTTATTTTTGAATACGGGGTTACTGCTCGACGCACTCGATATGATCTTTTTTTTTTTTTAAAAATTTCGAGACCTTCTACTTAAAAACTGAAGCAAAAGATGATTTTTCTATAAAAATATAAGCTAGCAGCACAATATTTCAAAAATATTGTTTTGTTTTAAAGATTTCTAACCACTTATTACATTTTAAATTTAAATTAAAGAAAAAAATCAACTCATGGTAATATTAAAAATAAATTGGGAGTATTATTGACGATTGTCATCATAAATTCTCCCGCGATGAAAATCTGATTTACGTAAACGAGTGAAAATTCTGAACTGGTTGATCTATCGGTGCCTGTTACATTGGCGACCAAGCCAAGCCAAGCATTTCCTGTTTAATGGGGCGCCTACAAACAGAGTTTGTTTAATCCCCCACGGAAAGGAGAGAGATGAGGAGGGGGTTTGGTTATAATGGTTGGGGTAGTTGGATTTTAAAATTTAAAAAAGTTTCTATGCTTGGATGGCTGAATTTGGAATAACGGGGAAATTTAGAAATTTGTGAAAAAGCAGTTACATTGGCGACCAAAACCTATAAGTGATGTCATCGTTAGCCAATCAGATTGCTTAAATCGGTCCTAATGCTAAAAGTGTTATGGAAATTCAAATCCCGCGACCAGAATACGTATTATATACATTTTCGGAACGATCTTTTGATTATCCTGTTTTACGAAGTAATTATTATACGTTTCATTACGGGTTATTTTAAATTTTCTAGCATTTTCAATGGGGTAAAAAGTAACTTTATTTTTCGCAGCTATTCTAGCCAAAGTTGTTTTCATTTTTGTTAACTTCTTTGCATTACATTGAGGATTGTATTGTAATTTTCTACCGAAGTGCCGCAGCAGCATAATGCCCCCAATGACATATTAATGTAAAAAAACAATATGTAGCCACGTGATCCCTGGAAATGACGAAGGTCTACTGCTAATGATCAGTAATCAAATTGGTATCATTCATAATGGTAATGATCATGGTAATATCATAATGGTAATGACCATGGTAATATCATAATGGTAATGATTATGGTAATATCATAATGGTAATGATCATGGTAATATCATAATGGTAATGATCATGGTAATATAATAATGATAATGATCATAAGGGTAATAATCACGGTAATGTCATAATGACAATGATCACGGCAATGTCATAATGATCATGATAATATCATAATTATAATGATAATGGTAATATCATAATTATAATGGTAATATCATGATTGTAATGATCATGATAATATCATAATTATAATGATCATGGTAATATCATAATGGTAATGACCATTATAATATCATAATGGTAATGACCATTATAATATCATAATGGTAATGACCATTATAATATCATAATGATAATGACCATGATAATATCATAATTATAATGATCATGGTAATATCATAATGGTAATGACCATCGTGATATCATAATGATAATGACCATGATAATATCATAATGGTAATGGTAATGATAATATCATAATGGTAATGATCATGGTAATATCATAATGATAATGATCATGGTAAGATCATAATGATAACGACCATGGTAAGATCATAATGATAACGACCATGGTAACATCATAATGGCAATGACCACGATAATATCATAATTGTAATGATAATGGTAATATCATAATGGTGAATATCATAATTGTAATGATCATTGTAATATCATAATTGTAATGATAATTGTAATATCATAATGGTAAATATAATGGTAATGATCAGTAATTAAATGAATAATGCTGAATAACCGCAAAAATAACCTAAGATTTAAAAAAAATTAAACACAAGCCTATAAAGAACCACGTTAGATTTAATAAAAGCATTAACCCTGAACACATGAGTACTGATGTTTCTTAATAGAAGATGTGGGAATAAACCAACGATTTTCATAAAAAAAAGGCGGGAAAAAACTAAGTGTAATAAGTATTGAAAATTCAGTTCAAAAGTAAGGAAAAATGGTTGGAAATATTTGCAATATTACAGTAAAACGATCAGTTTCGTCCATTTCACTTACCTTGGGATCCCAACAGACAAATTTTGAAACTGGTCGCATTTCGATCCATTGCCTTGCTGCTTTTCCTGAAAGTTGTCGATTACCAATCCAAATTTGATTCAACTCTACGAAAGCGGCTAATTGTGGTTTAGTACGTTTGTTGCGATTAGATTATAGTCCTATCGCCACAGATAAAATTTAACACGGGCAGTAAAATCTCAGTTTCTAAATATAGTACCAGAAAGAGAAAAAAAGGAGAAGCAAATAACTAAACGCCATCCCTTTCGATATGCAATTTGCGAAGTGCCATCGACTATAATGACTTTGGAGGAGGAAGAAACGCGTGATTGAACTTAATTTTGCATCGTGTTCATCCGTGAAAATATACATATTAAATTTCGCATCATGTCTTATCATAATCGTGCATTAAAAGACTTACTAAGTGTAGGTCCAGTTTTCAACACGGCATATCGCTATGATAATTTTAGAGTTCGATAAGTTGAAGGACGTTAAGTTTCTGTTTATTAGTTTTCGAAATTCTTATCATAATTTGCTTATCATTGTGTATATAACTCCAATGCCCATCGGTTCCTTGGCTTTGCGTCAAATGGAAATATCTTGATTGCACGTGTATAATATGCAATCAAGAATTTGAATTTCAATCATGATTACTGCCAAGGAAAATTTGGAAAAATTATCATATTCATTTGGACGTATGGCTTTGGAGGGCCATATATATCACTTGGTAATTCCGAAGACAGTGAGCAATATCTTATAAAAAATGCACATAATGCAACGAATAAATTTTTCGAGTTGTGTTAGTTAATTGCTGGTATGCAGTATGGTGACGCAAATCAGTTAAATATGCTATTTTCCAAAATCTCAGTTAAACTACCCATGCATTTATTTGTGAGCAAATTTGAAAAGTGCAGTAAGCTTTGGTTTATTTCTCAGGCAACGGATCGAAATGTTCGTAACATTATATACATTAGCGAGATATGTGTGTCTTGTTCTATAGGCCTTTTCGTCCCCTAGCGGTGCCGCAGTGGTAATGTGTTTAGTTCATCATGCGTATTTAGTTTACCATGTTTAGTTTATCATGCGAATAATTTAGGTTTGATTGCAACAGGTTCGCAAGCAGCAACAAGATTTTTTTATTTTCATAAATTCGCATCCCGGGATCTTATTCTTATAGACGAAAGAGTGTTTCATTGCTCCCTAAACTACGCCTTTGCGTAGAATAACCATAGATCTTCTTGTGCTACAAAACACATGTAAACTATGAACTAAACATCTGCAGCACTGCATTGTGAGATATTTACTAAACATGAAAGGAAAAAGAATTTTACCACAGTTTTCAGCAAAGCCTTGTCTCAGGATGATGTCGCTTTTAAAGGATATTGAATCGAGACTAGCATGAGATGTGGCTTTTTTCAGCTTTTTAATTCTTATTAATTCTTTTCAAAAAGCTCTAGGTTGAGTCGAATCGTACTTGAACCTAATTTTTTTAAATTATCTCCGCAAACCTCCATTTTAATACACGAGTTTAAAACTGAAAAACGTATGAAGTTAAGGCTATGTCACACAGGGGCGGACACAGACTAGTAGGTGGGGTTAAGGAGAGAATTTGCCATGGTATTGGAATAACACCCTTCATTTATCATGCAAGTTGGAATTTTTTACAGTGAAAAAATATATTTGAGGGTGTCATGACCCCTGTGACCTCCCCCTGTGTCCGCGCTTGATGTCACAGTAGTTCAGTGGGCAGAACAATAGGATATAGATGTCGCTAAATAGAGATAACTTTAATATGTAGCTTTTTTTTATTCTCTTTAATTGTCATAGCTCAAAAAACTCAAGTTTGAGCAAAATATGTTGTTGCCTGAATTTAATTTTTATTACCGTCTACGACCAATTTTATTAGTAACAGTGCAAACTATCAATTCTTGCTCTGACCTGCACATGTGTTACAATACATAACATACTTGCAAGATATCACGGGTCTTAATTCGATAGCTATATGTTTTGTGGCACAATAGCTAATCTCTTGGTACTTACGTGAAGTAGTGATCTTGTCTCAAACACACGTTAAGCCCAAGTCCGTTGCAAGCTAGGGATATCACAGGTTATAAATATATGTACAGCCAAACTTCGTTAACGCGAACACTCAAAGTGAGAATTTGTTTGTGTTAAAAGTAGAGCTCGCATTATACATAAAGGATTTTGCTTTTTGTCATATTTTTCCACACACAGAATGCAGAGATTTTTAATTTGATACGTTTCATATATTGTTCAGGCATTTTTATGTGGGACTTGGAAGCAGAACCTGAAATTTTTTTATTTTCGGCTTTACGATAAATGAGCTCTTACTTAGCTACAGTATTCTTCTCTTGGTAGTATTTTTGTATACAGTGTACATCTGACAAACGCTAACATCAGAAGGGAGATGTTTTTAGGTTTAAAACTAGACTATGGGGCATTAATCTGTGAGGAATAGTGAGATCCGTTTCCACATAGCTATCTAAATTGCTAATCCTACACAATTGCTAGCTGAAATTTTATTACCGGCATTCGATTTTCTCATTTGTCTGATTGATTACCCGTATGGTTCCCCTATTTTCAGATTCTTGATGGTAACTTTGCTGTTTTCCCATTCGAAATTTGTAAAGTATCAAAAGAATCTGTTTGCAGACTTTATAGCCTGATCCATTTGACTTGAATATTAATTACTTGTTGATTTTGCAGCTCGATAACAATTTCTTAGACACCTCATTTCAGAACTCGCTTTCTTGATCAATCTACATGAAAAACATTCTTTGAAGGAAAATACAGAATTATTTCAAATGTTTTAAAAGCATATTTACGTAACTTTTATAATATTTTTCAGTAAATTTTTCTTTGTGCTCATAGTTTCTGCTATTAAATTTCTCACAAACAGGAAACCTGAATTTATTTTCCTTCTTTTGCTGTTAGTTTTAGTGCTTTTCCTTTCTTCTGTTCCCCCTTTTTTAAGCGTCTCCTCTTCCACAGGGGGTGAACCCTTCTATTCAACGATACTGAAGAATGGACCACAATTATCATAGGATCCCGAGTTTTCCGATACCCTGAGCTCATTAAAAAGATCTTCATCTAAATCCACATCCATCATTGTATATAAATAGTGCTTATAATAATTAGTTTTAATGGGAGGTAACACAATAGAGTTCCGGCCATCGGAATAGCTTATAATCAAATTAAAATATCGATTTAAAGTATCTAATTAAGTATTCTAAACAAATTTTTTTAAGCAATTCATTTCAAGGTTAAAACTATGTACATGTTGCAGAAACATTAATTATAATTATTAATGTTTCTGCCTCATGTACCTAGTTTTAACTCTGAAGTTATCCAAACCAACATATGTTTCTTATTGGAGGGAAATTGTCTAAATATTTAAATTTTTTTATTTTAAAAAGTACCATAAAAAATATAAATATTGTTTAACTGTGTAAGTTAATTACACGCCAATGATCACGCATTCTTATAAATATAAAAAGCATATAATAATATATGCAGCTTGGGTTTTCAGCCTCCCTTAATAAGAAAGGTTAAAATGACGCGAGTCATAAGAGTGTCGACTTAATAATTACAGTTATGAGAATTCGTTTTATTACATCAGTTAATGATTCAATAAAAACTTACTTATTTAATCATAAATTATGCAGCCTTAAAAAATTTTGTATTCTGGAGGTTTACAATTATAAAACATTTTTCAGTTCATTTGAATTACCTACCACTGGAAAGGTTATTAAATAGTAAAGATTTTAGGAAGAAAAATTTATTAAATATGAAAATTTTAAGAATAAAATAGTATCAAATCACAGAACAGATTATTAAATCATAAGATTTTAAGAAGAAAAATTTATTAAATATTAAAATTTTAAGAATAAAATATCATTAAATCACAGAAAAGATTATATTAAATTATAAGATTTTAAGAATTTCTTTCTAGTTAATTGTAAATTAAACTCCGTAGATTTTTAATAAAATACTTAGAAAAAAAACTCAGTGTAAATGCAAACTTTGCAAAATGGGTTATTTCCCTCACTTCTTAATAATATATCGAAAGGGCAATTTTCTATTTGTCTCTTAATTATAATTTTAATGAGAACTGATAATTAAAAGTGCGTAGGAAGTAACTGGAAAGGGTGGGGAATGCAAAGTTCATAGTCTTCATCTTCCGCTAATCTAACAATTTTTTCCTGCCTATCTGGTATCAGGCTTGGATATTGAAAAGTCAGTCATGGCACAATGACGAATGTCACAAAAAATGATAAAACAAAGAGTTATTCAAAGAGTTACTTCTCAAAAGTGAATCAAAATTAGTGAGTCAACTCCCAAACATGCTTATTTTCCCAGCTCTAGACGATGCAGCTTATTTTTTAAAGATCATTTATTTTTACCACTGTATATTTAGGGACAGTACCAATTACAACTGGTTTTTTTTTTACATACGTCGGAAAGCAGACACTCCGTTTAGGATTTTAAATCCCACCTATTCATCTGTCAATGCTCCCTGATTAAGAAACATAATTCTAAATAACGGGTCTGGCAATTATTAATATTTTGAGATGATAATTATTACGTGGATATACTTGACAGGGTATATATCTCAACGGCTTGTAATTTGTACAAGCAAGTAAGACGTAATTATACTGACTGAAGAAAGAGTACTTAAACCCGAAATCGTGACTGTATAGATCTTCAGTGGTTGTCTAACAAAAGCGTTACATGCTTTAAATTACTTGGTGATGTGAAAACTTACTTATTAGAAATATGCAGTGTAATTACATGTATTAATAATGTTCTTAATTTATCAGAAAGAATGAGATATATTATGAAATGGAATAAATATTGCAAACATGCATGTATAAGTAAAACATAACTCTCTCTCTCTCTCTCTTTATACATCTCAGTGAATAATCCTATTAATAATCATTAGAGTCGCCGAGAATGCATGATTGAACTTAAAATTAAGCATCATTAACTGTTATTATTGTGTATGTTCTTTGACTCGATAACGAAAGTAGTTGGCTCCCGAAACATTTGTATTTTTAGACCTTACACCAGTTTCAACACACACTGGCGCTCAAAACCTAAATATCAATATTTTTTAAGATTACATCTACAAAATCAGGTGAAAAAGATAGTATAAATTGCCATATTTGTGAACTTTCAGCAGACAATTGATGCATATATAAATTTTCGAATCGTGAGTACATAGGTGATCTGGTTGCACTTAAACGGATAAAGGGTAAAAGGATAAGGAAGGCGAACTAGGTTTAAAGAAAATTCTTGACGTGAAACAATAGTTACAAACGTGAAATTTTGTCAGGTTATAAAGACATCAGCTAGATGATTTTACGTGGAAAAGAGCTATTGGGAAACTAGAAGGTGGCATTTGGGGTAATAAGGGGCATTTTCAGAGAGTTTGAAATTGCGAATAATGTAGTATCCAGGTTCTAGGAAAGGTTTCAAACTAACAGAATGTATCTTAGACAGGTGTTATACGGATAAGGATGTCGGTCTTACCCTACTACGATGTATGAAGATAAATTTTTTGTAACAGCAAACCATAACCGTCAAACCACTGCTTTTAACATGCTGTTGTGGTGGTTAGGAGAGCCGTCTGAGGAAACTAAGCAGATCTATTCAGTATTGTACTCCTGGAACAATATGGCGCTTTCTTTAAACTTCTGATGATTTCCTGCAGGGTACCGAATTATACAACTAGCGGTTTAATACTCATACAGAAAATATTCATTAAAACACACACGAATTTGTAGCCATAGTAATACTTTTTTAAAATACGACTGAAGCTGTATTAACAAAATGGTTCTTCCAAAAATCAAATTATTAAAATTTTAATCGAATATTGTGAATTTAGTTTTCTTACCAACTTATTAATCGAAGTAGTTTTATGTCATTACTAACATCAAAAACACCCGCTTTAGAGTATAATACTAACAACGACTACATTGTTCTGTCACTACGACTTCCCAAATTCACATGGCGGTTATTATCACGCAAATTTACTCAAAGTGATAATGAAATCATTGTTTCCTTTTAATTTCAAGTTTTACAAATCCTAATTAGAAATGCCGCGATTCCCAGTGTCATAGTTGTTGGTTTACAATAGCGAAAAACGTTTTCTCAACAACAACAAGTGATTATGGGCATTTAAGGGTTTCATAACATGTGTCGGTATAAAACGCATTCTAAGTAGAGAAAACAATAATTTTACGAATCTCAAGCCACTTACATGCCAATTTCATTGAGCCAGGTTTGACCTATTGGTTTTTGATAGATGATGGGTCATTTGCCTTTGCAAAGGCCGGGAAGGAAACATCTGTAATTGATCAAAATTTCAAGCACAACAATTATTGTTATTTAAAAAATATGTGCGTGTATGTTTTGCCTTTTCTCTATCATAACAACAACAGCTGAATTGCCTTCGTTTGTTCCTCACGTGCCTAAATAAAATGAAGATTCAAATGGAACAAAAGTTGTTCATTTTTCATAGAGGAGACAATTTATTTTATCATTATAATTTCCGTGTCTTAATCTCTTACCATTTCAATTTCGGAATAAAACAATATTCATAATTGGAAGCTCATAAAATCGGTATTGAACTATGAACAGTTCTCTATACCATTAATATTCATTTATTTTGTATATACGCAAATTAGAAGTACAATTGGAGAGAGTAAATATGTTTTATTGTGCGTTATTTTTCAAGACTCTCTATTAAAACAATGAATAACTATTATAATATAATCGGTGTTAATAATAAATAATAAAATAATAGTGCAAAATATTAGATTTATATTCTGTACTTATATATAATTTTAAAGATTCAAAATAGGAAATAATCTGAGCTCTATTTTTCAAATATTTGAAATATATGTTCCTTGTTTTTGATGAACAGGGCAAAAAAAAAAAATGTCAGCCATAAATATATTATAATTTACAACATATTTTATTACCTACTTTATATTTCCCATTTGTAGAAACTCGCTTTAGTACCGAAATCTATGCAACATTGTACATCCATTTATAAGTTAGCAAAGCAAAAATATCATTAGTATATTTCAGAATAACTACCATTTTCTAGTTTATTTTCCATTTTCTTTGGGTGGGGTGGTTTATAAAACATAGCAATCTCCTTGTACGCTCAGTATAGATTAATATTAAGCCACCTTTCTGTGCAACCACTGAAATAATTTCACTACTACAGAAACATTTCGAGAAGAGATTGCAAAATGGCGCAGTGGCTCTGTTTCTTCAGTCGAGCGAAGAGACTCCGAGAGAGCTGAACGCCCCCATTGTGTATTGCAATGTTGCTTCCCTGGGAAGCTGTTGGGGTGTGAGGTGCAGCAAAGGGGCACTTGTCAGCTAAGTTTCCTTACTGCTGATTTCATTTCCATTCTAATGAGATAAAAAAACTTGGAGAGGGGAAATCATCGCGAGAAGGTCACATGTGGATATGATATTTTATAAATTATGCGAAAATGCTGAAAGTTAGAAAAGCACTCTTTAAGAAGAAAACAAGCAAGAAAAACGCCACACGGAGCATACGGGGTACGGTTTCTGAAGAAAGTTAAGGCTTGTCATATCCGGACATTCGTAACCTAACGGGAAAATCGAAAAACCTGTAATCAAGCATCATCAACAGTACGACCTTTCACTCCCGACCTTTGACATCTCGTTTCCCTTTTGTATGTAATTCAAGAAATGGAAATAGTGTGGACAGTCCTGTTACGCAAAGAGACTCATGTATCGCGAAACTGGCGCACGAGTTCTCATATCGTTAGGTTTTTTTTTACGACAACGCTCTGTGTTCGGTTCTCTGTTGTGTAACTTTTCTTCGGTCCATTGACCTTAACACTGGAAAAATGTATTGCACCACACACAGTTATACCACGGTATTTGAAAATTTGTAGTATTTTTCCGCGAGTAGTGAATAACATTTTCCACTGTTTTTATTTCAAATACAATGTATGAAAAATGGAAAATCTATCAAAATATACTAACTTTTTAACTACTATTTCTCTTATTAGGTTCTCACAGGATGGAC
>QLNU02015360.1:55119723-55146174 GCA_006491805.2 Dysdera silvatica
TATGACAAAATAAGGCACTAAAATTATCAAGACACATCATCATTTCTTTTAGAAGCGGTTTACTACAATAATAGCTTTTTATAAGGTTGTAACTGCTGTCCCTATTATGCATCTGTAATAAAAGATAAAGAGTATATATTTTCTCAAATTTATTTTGGTGATTTCTATTCCTCGGTTTAGTTTCTATTCGATCTTCCCCAAAATTACGGAGCACACCATTACAAGCACAACTTAGACACACTTTTTGCTTCAGACTACTATAATAATAACATTAAATAAATTCAAAAATAACCTTGAAATGTGTGTGTTCATAGCAAGTACTTGCGTAAAATAAAAGTTAGGTTTAATATGCTTTCGTTAGCGAAAAAACACTGTGTGAGATAAATTTGTTTTAAATAAGTTCTTAGTTTTCAAAAATTCATGTTCCCCAAAGCTATTTATTACAAATAGCCTAAAGGTTTTGAAATCGAAATCAAATCGTACAAAAGAACTCAGCAACAGAGACGAATCTTAAGTGCTTTAAACGTTAGTCCACCATTCTTTAAGATTTTTTTAGTAAACTATTCTGATATCGTGTAGGGACAATGAAGACTCATTATTCCGTCACTTTTGATATTAAGACGATTAAGGAATATAAAGTCGCAGAATATTCTTTAAGTGTTTAAGATGATGGAATTGCTTTACTCGTATTGCCCAATGTGCTCTTCCATAGCCGTTTTCTGCTAGTTTTCTTATTGTAGAATGGATTTAAGATATAGAATCCTTGTCCTTCTGCAAAACTCGACCGATGTTCTTTTTTAAAAGCTGGACAGACATTAGAGTCAGTTATACCGCCTTGTGTTTTTTAATCTTTTACCATAATAATTCATTGAAATTTTATAATATCAGTTCTCTTTATGAGTAGAAATTTCTTCAACATCCTCATAATTGTAGTCAATAGCCGATATAAAAGGTATGATGTTTGCATAAAAATTAAGGTATTTAAGTAGTTCCAAACTCATGAAATAGCTATATATTATTAATGCGAATTAGTGCTCTTTGACATATTTCAAAAATAAAATAATCAGAATATTAAATATGTGCATTAAATATACCATTAATTTTCTCAACCATTCATTTTCTCACACGTTGCACTTCAATTTAATCATATATTAAATTAGAGAAATATAAAAATATTGTATATTTAAGAAAATCTGCAACATGCATATGTAGATTTTAGAATGTAAGAATATCATATAAAAATATTCGATATTTTACATCAAAATAACATTTTATGCCAATATTACACACAAACACATCTTACTAGTTTCTTAACTATGTATGTTCAAAGCAGGTAAATTAGAAATGTTTGTTGCTATAATTTTAGAGCATTTAGTTATAACTATTGGTTGAAAATGTATTCGAGATTAGTAAAAAGACTCTCTGTTAAAGAAACAGTTTATATATTAACTATTTCTGTTAAAAATAGTTAATATAGAATTTTCTAAACTTAAAGTTTCTTAAGGGACTTTTAGTGTTCTGTAAGCATAAAGCTTACAGTTAGCACACACATACATTATCTAGAGGCGGGCTGGGCCGCCGGCCAACCTGCCCCCGGGCCGGTGCGCCCCTCATGCGAAATAGGACTTGCCTCATGGGGGTTATAGGACCCGCGTCCTCCGATAATCCAAGGTATGCGCTCTTTGAGAGGACCCAGTCGGTCCCTATCATTATTTTTGTCTCCTTCAAAATTTTTGTTTTCTCACATTTAAATATTTCATTTTGTCATCGAATCGGAAAATTATTCTACAATTTCTATTTTCCAAATATCGCCTACGCCTCGAAGCAAATCCTTTTAATTTTCGTTGGTATCACAGGCCCAACAAATGCTTAATTTGTTATTTAAATGCACATGGTAAGATTCGCGGTTTCAAATAATATTCCCATCGTTATTATTTTTGATAGACACGAGATTAGCAAGTATGAATTATTTTAAGTAGAACCTTTAATAAAACGTTTGAAAGCAAATTTCATGCAATCATGAAAATGGTTAGTTGGAAACTTATGAAGAAAAGGAAGGCACAAATTTAATTCGAGGTGTTTTGTAGTACTTTCGATGCTTATATGTATTTCGAGGACGTCAAATAACTCGTTTTTTTAATAATTACACGTCAGTATTCAAATCGCACATCAAAGCAGTCATCGATATCATTCTTGACAAGACTTGCATTGTTTTCGCCAATTTAAATCGGTTTTCACACTCATGCGCTGCCACACCTTTAAGAGAACAGGATAACGTGCTTTAAAATTCTAAAAGCTGTTTTTGAAATCAAGTGTTTAAGAAAACCAATCCATATTAAATTTTATTCCAGTTCTTTAAACGTAAAGAATAAAATTTCGATAGAGTGTGTGGAACTCGCCTTATGTAAGAAATTTGAAAAGAAATCGAATATTTTATGTTCAAAGCTTAAAAAAAATGCGTGCATGAAAATGTACGCTAAAATACGATTTCTACATGTTGCGCAATTCTAGCTATAACTTGTTTCGCTTTGCCCTTTGGAAAACCAATAAAGAGGAAAATACTCCCTTGTAGACTGGAATCGAATTAGAAGCTCTTTCAAGTTTCTTGACTTGAAAAGACAGACAGCTCTTCCTTCCAAATAATGCGTGAATTTACGTAAACTTCGATTCTAAAGATATTGTAAATATGTTAACTACGTAAGATTGTTGTTTGTGTCATAAATAATCAGGAATTACCGATAATTATTTCAGAGTTCGAAGTTTTTCTTGAAATCCGTTTTCTTTTTCATTTAAATAACTATCAGAAAAGGCCATTGCTTTTAAGGAATGCCAAGAACAAGATGTCTATTTTGAATTTATTTTGATGACTAATATATGACTAGATTTAACACACGATGGACGCTTTAGTACAGTAAGAACTAGTGGTCAGGATTATATGTTCCGACCTACGCGATTTTTTTTAAATTAGAATGACGAAAATCACGGAAATTTGAAAAAAAATCTTATAGTTTAATACTCCAGAGGGACATTTTCTTTTCTAAACTCGAGGAACACCTTTAATATATGTTACTGATATGGTCGTTAGTTTGATCTAAGATAAAGAAAACTGTAAAGAAATTTATCTATTCATAGGTTTTCATACCTTTTACTAGAGTAAACTCATTTGAATATTCCTAATTTGACATTGTATGCAATTTTCTCTTTTTATTTTGAACATAACTTTTTTATTATGAATTTTACACCACGTTATAATTCCTCATGAATATTGGATTTGCTTGCTAACATCCTGTGGCTAAATCGTGTTGCATGCATCAGGATATTTTAATAACTGACGCCGCAGTTGGGGAAACAAAATGCCCCAAACCAAATACGTGCACAATTTTATTATTAAGGAATAGAAGAAAGGGAAGAAAAATGACTGAAGAGTCTAAATGCTAAGGAAAAAAAAAGAGGAAACATAAATTCTTCAACAATATACTTAAGTTGTACAGCGGCGTAATTATGTTTTTGTTTTAATAAATATCTTCAAATGCTTGCGTGCATGTAGATTTTATGTAAATTTAATGCTAATTTTTAATTCTGGAGGAATTGTAGGATTTCAAGTTTGAAATTAGCTGTGGTCAAATCTGATTCGTTGAAATTTTACACCAGCCTAATAGTACTTTTACCTTATTGTGCCATAAAATTTGGTAGATACAGATTAGTGGCGGAATTTTATGGTAATTTTCGATGTATTTTAGCATATACGTTGTATCCGCTGTGCTATAAAAAAAAGTTATATATGTACTAGTACTTGATGAATCTTTTAAATGTACTGGATGACCACAGACACAAGTATTATATTAATTATGGTATATATATAAATAACATTTAATTAACTCTGGAATTAACGAAATGTTACAGCACAGCAAAATTAATCGAAATATTTGGCTTCCTATTTCTGGTTTGAGATATATTTTTATATACATGATGTCATGAAGAGATTTTTCATTATTGACTTTTCATGACTAGACTTTTCGTGAATAGACTTTCATTACATGAAATGGCCACAAATTTTTAGAACAGAATTTGAAGACAAATCTGAAGACTGTTATTTTTTTATAGACGTTATGATACATGGGAGGGCTTCAGCTTCAATCCATAAGTGGTTTGCGGCCGGAAATGGAAAGTCGAGTTTCATTGTTCTAGACTGTACCATAATTGGGATTAATATAAAAAATACTGATTTTTGTAGGAAATTTTTTTTATGCTTTTTATATCCGGATGCTTTAGAGAATAGTCCAATGTTTCTCCTTCGGACGTTATAAAACTCTATGTATATATATATTTCCTTTCCGTCATTAGTTTTGAAAGGAAACGTTAAAAATGCCATGATACAACCAAAGAAATTTATTTTTCATGCATTCGGAGAGAACAATAGCTCATTTTTCTCCGTACATCCACCTTGGATAACAAGATTTGAGAGGAGTGGCATAATAATAAACAATATCAAAATAGCGATTTATCACATAAAAGGATCTAGTACCTACCAAGTTGTCGTTCGTGAAAATTTTTGATGCTTGATAAACTAAATGACACAAATGGCTGTAACATATACAAAAAGAATAAAAAAATGTATGTTTTCCCCATTAAAGTAAATTGAAATTATTTCAAGGAGCAGACATTGAGGATATTTTGCAAAATATGATAGTGGTAAAAGACCAGGAGGACATATTCCGCAGTATGAACGAACGTCAATGCACTGTTGATGATGTATTGTTTTTAAAGGTCCATTTTATCCCATAGTTTGAAGATTCTTACTGTCCTCAGTTCACAAGTCCGGCAATTTCTCTATCGTCAAACACTTATGGCAATAGTAGATGATTGCCATTTCTTCAAGGATGTTCAGACAGTCTGCCCTGTGGCAATTTAAAGCTCTTTAGTTGGACTGTACATAATCCATGACGTTAGGCTTCGCAAATAATGAAGGTTTTGACAAGATTTCAAAGAAAATTACAGTGACGAAACTTCCAAATTGATTCCTTAATGCCCGGATCACTACTTTACTCACGACAAAATGGCTTTTTTCTAACAATGTAAATCCTGCGTTCGAATTCTTGTTAGGAAGTGTTACAGAATAAGTTTTCTACTTCCTTCCTGAATAGATTTTGTCGTTTGAAAGTTGGGTGGGAAGCAATAATTTTGAAAGCTTTAAAAAATTTAGATTTGTGTTTGATATGTGGTCATATATATAATAGTTAAATAAATTTGTTTCGGGAAATAAGGTCGATCCAATAAATGCTGTGTAATTACGCCATGTAATTACATACAAAATTTAAAAGCACTGAAGTCGAGTTTCAAAAAAAAAAACTTTAGTCCCAAAATTTACCACCGAACTCTTGAATTTAATTGTTGCATATAAGCATTATGTACTATGCTTATGGGAACGAACGAAAGCAATGAGTAGCAATCAGTAAACCTCCGTTTATACAACAAACCGTGCGGTCAAAAATTCCATCTAAAAAGGCTTATCTTGGATCAACTTCACCCAAAGATAATATATATCACTTGGTCGCGGTTTATTTAAGCAGGAAATGTGAATTACATAAAGTACATATTAATTGCATAAATTGTTTGCATTATTATGTACATATTATATATTCCCAATTACTCCTTGAGGTTACAGTTTTAAATTGCTAGTACTTGTATAATTTTCTATTTCTCTATCATGTTCAGTCTGAAAAACGCAGCAGCATGAGTCATATGTGCACCATAGTCTCTATTTCTGCATCTTCCCCAGAAATCAAATTTACTTTCCAAGATAGGATTCTTTGAAGCAGTTCCAAGTTCAGTTTGTTTGAAACTGTGATGTGATGGTCAAACATGGTCACGAATTTCGCAATATCACTTCTTCACGCATTGTAACAGCACGACTTCTCAAACCACTAGAAAGTAATATTCTTTTTTTTTGTGCTCATGAAGGAGTCATTTATCGACGATTTTACAGGTACAAAGTAAGAGATGTGAACATGAAAAAATATATTACTGAATATACAATGGGGTTACCTTATCTCCCAAGATATTACTTTATAAATCGAAGTGCATTTATATTCTATTTTTCTACAATCTATTTCCGACGTGACACAAGAGTAATATTTCTGTATTAAATTCAAGTATAATACCTTGAAGAGATGTTCATAATTTTATATTTATGCTATATAGAAAATGATCCACATTTAAGGCACGTTTGATGAGAGTATTAATCAGTGGTGGGTCCGTGGTGAGATTTAAGTGAAGCTGCGTGAAGCCAATTCACCAAAATCCAAAGTTACTATAAATTTCTTTCTTATTTACTGAATGAGGTAAAAACCGGTTTATCGGCGAGTATAGACCGTGTATTACACGAGGTGTTAGATTTTGCAAGTGACCCTGAGCGATTATCTAATCACACCTTGCACCTGTGTCGTCCTAAAGGGGGCGGGACTCCTTATTTTCACTTCAAACCAAGAGGCTGGGAAAAATATTTAGAAGAATATCTAATAGATAAGCCTTTTTTTTCTTTAAGTTATGGATGCTTATTAAAGAAATTTTTATTTCAGCTGTATACAATTTTAAGACATATTAATTTGAAATAGAAAAGAAAACTCTCATCCAAACATTCCTATAAATTGCAATTGAAAGGCCAAATTCAGAAATAGGATGCCGGAGAGAAGGAATTATATTTGCTTCATGCCTTTTCTGCATTCAGCAGTGAAATAATACATTTGTGTTTTAAATTTAATATTTATGATTCGAAATTTTCTTATTTAATAACTGTATAAGACCGTAATAAACAAACTTAATTCTTTATTTATTATAAATTATATTATTTTTATTATTAATTATATTTAAATTATTTATTTTTGAATCCTGGGCATTCAATAAACTATATTTGATCCATCATGGTAAAAACAAGCTCTTAAAGAGCAAAATATATAGCCTCCTTATGACGTCACAGATTGAATAATTATACAGTCACAGAGTTCAGGGTCAGTTGCGAAACCTAACGCCTCGTTAAATAAATGTGTTTTGGTGAATTATCTACACGCAGCTTCACTTAAATCTCGCCACGGGTATTAATAGGTAATACTTGGAAGGGATCATTTTTATATGTGTTTTTTAAATTTAAGGAAAGCGTTAAGATTCTGAGAATAGCATGTTCTCCCACAAATGCAATTTACAATGAGTTTGCGCTGTAGTAATCCAATAGTTATAACCCCGCTTTCTGGCCGGCTGAAATGTGTCGATTTCCAGTAGCTGTAGTTGTATGTAAATGTATCATGGTTAAGAGGCCACGTTAAGTCTTCCGTTACATCCAAGGACCGACAACGCAGTATTGGATAATAAAATATACAAATACTAAAAATATGCAGTACCTAAGATCAGCAGGAAAGTTATAATATACATTGAAATATCAAAAGAGCAAAAATAAATTGAGTTGTTAGGATTGAATAGGCAGGCGGTATACACCAGCGTGGTATGTATCATATGCCTACATTTACCTAAATATTATAATTTGTGTGATAAACATAATTAGCATTTTGATTCGGACAAGTTAGGATTGAGAAAATCAATTACTGGTAAAGCCAAATCTTTAATAAGGTCTATTATGGCAAGCCATAAACTGTGTATTTAGAAATTTTAGGAGCTTCTCCTTTGTGGTAAAGAGATATGAATTATTGAAGGATTAGTTGTATTGGAAAGAAAGCGGCAAGCACGGTGGTCCAATAGGGCGACCGCAACTCCCAGCCTAGACGGATTTTACGATCAAGAGGAACCAGTGAAAACCAAATATAACAAAGGCAAAATAATAAAATTGACAGTCGGTTTATAGGGGTTATAACTCCTCGTGGTTTTCGCTGTTTTAAATCCCGAGAAGAAGGAAGCTGTTAGGGACGTACTCAAGTAGGGTCGTGCTTTTGTGTGGTCTAGCATCAGATAGGTCGTAAGGAGGAGCCATAGTTGAGGGCGGTAATTGTGATTTGTCTGGAAATATTGGTTGAGAAGTGATTGGTACGTTCTAGGTGATGGACAGATCGAGAAATGATTGAGAGATGATGCGGGAAAAGAGGAAAGGGAGAGACGAAGTGGAAAGCCCAAGGGAAAAGGTTTGGAGAGGTCGGAAGAGAGTCGGGGATAATGACTCGTCGAGCGTAGAGTTGTGCCGGGGCCAAGTGGCTCGAAATTAGAAGTATAGTAAACCTCGAGAGTGAGGTGTTAACAGAGTTGATAGCGACGTGAGAAAATTTGTAGAGCAAGGAGCCGAACATAGATTGTTTACGACTGGCGTTTCCGAAGCAAGGAGCCGAGTGAGTCTGAGCGTTGATTGTGTACGACTGGCATTTACGGTGCAAGGAGCCGAGCGGATCTGAGCGTAAATTGTTTTCGATTGGTATTTACGGTGCAAGGAGCATCAGTGGCGGCCATTACAAATCGAGGCAGTGCATTATATCATCAAACGGAGAACACCGAGACATACCTGCAGTAAGCTTGTGGTGCAAGGACGAGGAATCATCATGGGACACCACACGTGTATCTTTCCCCCTTTTATTCTGAAATGCGTTTGCAATGCACATAAGGTTAGGCTCGATTAAATGTTGTTTATACATGGCCTGGAACGGAGGTTAGGCTAAGGAGGGAACATAGTTTAATGGTAGACACGCATTATCAGAATCAAACTGGAATAATTTATGCATATTGATGATTTACTAAGGTGAGCTATTGCTAGCTAGTTGTCAAACAGCAGAGTTTACTCACCAGATTACTCTTAAGCAACCTTCCTGTTAATGACCAAATTGGTAATGTGTGATCACGTCAATCAGTCCATTTGATAGCCATTTCGCGCTATAAATATGAAATAGATTGTTGGCCATAATTTAATTCATCTATACGATCACGGCTGTGTATTTCCAGTATTTGGCATTTATTAAATTATTGTTTGTTTTACGAATGTTTCACATTTAAATAAGACTGGCTCATTCACATTTGCCTTTCCGGCTAAATTTAAACTAAACGTTTACTTAAAGCCAACTATAGGTTTACGATACTACCTAACTTAAATTTTAAATTCTTTGCTCTTCAAGATAATATTTCCATTTCACAAAATTTGAGTTTTAAAGAAAGAACTTTTCCACGAAATATTTACTACACATTCGTTTATGTTTTAAAACAAGTTAATCAGTTTCTCTGGAAACACACTGAAACGTACGAGTGATAGCTTTCGTTGAAAACAAATGGCCATACGACAACCGGCATTTTTTATGTATAAACGACATCCACTGTCTAATGATGTGCGTCTCGGTTGACAAAAAATACATCAGTGGAGGGGACAATAAAGAAAATTGTATTCTTTTACCTCAAAATTAGCTAAAATATAATAACATGCTTTGTGAGACATTACGTATAATTTCATTAGCTTTGTGCAATAAAAGTTATTTCAAAATATAAAGTGAGAAAACATTTCTCTAGATTAATACAATTAAACTAGTTGCATGCAATTTGTTACTCAGATTCTTACCTTGTTGACATAGGCGTAGAGTTATATGGGAGTGGGAATTGAGCAACCCCAATAATTTGAAATAAATTACAATTTTATATGTGTTTGCCCCCTCCCACCAGTAATTTTGAAAACTCCACATTGGTGCTTGTCGAGGAAACGGAAAATTCCCACTTCGCTTTGCAATTAAAAATTCACAGTACAGTATAGGTTCTGATGTGCATGACAACAGGACCGGATTTAGGGTACGAGGCTCCCTGGGCACAACGATTTTTGGCTCCCCCTCCATTGGCGTAACTAGGGGGCTAACCTCCTAGAAAATTTCTTCTAATCATTGAGGTATACGGTTCATCCCTCTGAAATGAGTCAGCCCCCCAGGAAAAAGTTAGCTCCCATAAACTTTGAAACTAGTTACGCCCATGCTCCTCCCCGTACTAGCTAAAACAAATAAAATTTTGCTGTTCTGACCTCAAATGCGGCGAAAAATCGAATTTCCGAATTCTCTTGCATTTTTTTTCATGTTAAGTGCATAAATTTGAATGTTTAGTTCCATTGCGCATATCTGCATGTACCTGCATTAACGTTAATTTTGCAAAAGCATTTCGAGGTTTAGATATATGGAGAAAGCATTCATTCATACCTAGAAGGCATGCACTCTGCTATATACGTATTGAATCCCAACTTAATTCTTTTCTTCCTAAAAGCAATTAAGTAAGTACTTGGCGGATATGATCACCTTTAAAAGAAAACAAATCTTGAAGCTTTTATCTCCAATTTGAAATCAATTTACAAATACCAGGTCTCATCAAGTTCACCAAAACCCATTGTTAGTTTCTGTAAACAAACTACTTTGAATAAATACAAAGCGCTGCTGTACTGAACACAGAACAAATGGTACTTTTTCTAAAATAGTATCAACAGCTTTTCAATCTTTTTTTCGTAAACAGTTTTATTTCGATTTCCGCAATTTACGTGGCACTTTGGTAAGATACGATCTTTGTATGCCCATTGAATAAAAAACCAATGGTTTTTAAATCGCTATTTGTTTTAAGTCGCATTTATGTACATTTGATTTATTCTTACAATGAAAGGCACCAATCTTCCCCAAAGCCATTCTTTAGAAAAAAAAGCTGTTCACGATATCTAATAATTTAAATGATTGATCTTTTTCGAAGATAATTCGCTTTGAAACAATTGATTTTGTATTTCTGGTCCCAAACTGCGAAATAAAAATTTGCGCACGTTGTTTAGAATTCCAAAAGTACGAGTTTAGCGTACAGTAGATTTTTAAAATTCATTGATCTTATCTAATTATTTTGAAGTTACGTGAGTTAATAGTTACGTGAGTTAATAGTTACTTATTGTTATGCTTCATGTCTATAATAGAAGGTTTTATTTCAGTTACAGGGATTCGCACAAAGAATAATTTGTAAGAGCATCTTATACTAGTCAGACATCTCCTTAAACTCATATTTTTACAGCTGCTGATTATTTAAATAGAACATATTTTTTGCGAATAATCAACCCTAGAAAATAGAAATAAATAGAAGAAGGTGCAAGTTCGGCGGGGAATGTAAAACATCTATTTTTTTAGCAGAATATTCTTGGAAGAGTGAACATAGACTTGACGGCAATGGTACGAAGATCTTCAAAAAAATATCACCTCTCGCTAATTTAAACTACCTTGAAGTAATAAAAATATGCATTCTTTCTTAAGAAGGCGCGAAATATAAAAATCAAAACTGTTTGGAATTTCTACGGAAAAGTGCTTTATATTGGAAAAAACAAGAAGGCAAATCTAGCTCCGATAACGATTATGGAGGAGAAATTCCTAACTTTTGAAGTATAAAACACGGGATACTTTAAAATACTTATAAAACTTCACTTCGCAAGAATAAAAATAACAATAGCTTTTTCGAAATGTATCAAAACTCCTCGTGCAGTTTTGGACATTATTTCATCGTATTTTTAGTCATTAGCACTTCTACTTTTCGCTTCTTAATTCGTTATGGTTAGGTTTTTTCAACCTTTTTATACTTCGTAATTTCTGACCCTTTAATTTTCTTCCTTCCTTTATTTTCTTTTCATCTTTTGCGTACAAACCAGCTTGATGGTCTTTTAATGACGGTACATCCTGCTAATTCGCTCCATCGTTTTACCAAAAAGTTTATGCTCTTAACATATTTACGAAGTTGAACTACGCAAAAATATTTATTTCAGAAAACAGTCTTACTTATGTCTTGATGCATAAATGCTTGATTCCTAATGAATTTGAATCCTGAAGTTAAGTTTTGTTAGTCGAATAGCACCATTTGTTAATTATTAATATAAAATTATTTAGTTAATATGTAGTTTTTGATATAATAATTCCAGTTAGTAAGAATGTACAAATTACAATTACATAATAGAGTACAAATTACAAATACATACTAGTGCACAACTTACAAATACATGCTAGTGTACACATTGCAAATACATATTGTGCGTTCGCGCTCAGTTGGTGTGTAATACCGTTAGCAGGCAGGTTAGTCCATTGCAGTTTAGTGAAGGCCGTCTTGGAGGAAGTGGTTTTTCCCACGCGAAAAACCAGTTTCGGCAAGACGCCCTTCCCTAAACTGCAATGGACTAACCCGTCTGCTAACGGTATCACACGCCAACTGAGCGCGAACACACAGTATTAGTGCACAAATTACAAATATATACTAGTGTACTAATTACAGCAAGTCTAAATATATTTTAAATAAGTAAAAAATTCTCATATTAACTCATCATATTGCAAGTAAAATTGATTAGCAATCAAGAAACGCGACTCTTGATCGAACTCGAAGAAATCAAGGAACATAAAATAAAGCACCTTCAAACGAATGGACTCACGAAATACGAAAACCTGCCAGTGCAACGAGAGAAAAAAGAGTAGCCGCAAATGCGTGAGAGATTTGAAGTGGTCTTTATGCCTCAGTAGAGAGAAAGAATGGTTCTAAAATGATGATAATAACGAAGACATACTGATTGGAGTCGTCGTTAAAATTATATTACAATTACAATTCCCAAACGTGTGACAGTTCATTATATGACTCGACGCATACTTCAAACAAGGGCGATAGAATAGACGGGTTTGTCCAAATGTGAGGAAAAGACATTAGCATCTGGTTTGTACATAAAAAGAAGCTTTTAACACAATAGAATCCTAATTTAAAGAAATGAAAAGTCTAGAATCCTTTACTTTCTAAATCATGAAATAACGAGATCGAGAACAGAAGAATATGATAACCACGTGTTTCTCATTTCCTGCAAACACAAAGGATTTATTTTCTTTGGGCAAATAAAACAATAAGAATGGGACAAAATAATTTAGTTTAATTTTGTGAGACACTTTGGCTTCACTTTTTTGGGAATAAAGAAAATTTCAACAGGTATAATAGCAGAGAGCAAAAAAAAAAGCACTAAGTTAAGTCTAAGTTAAATTGATCTCAAAAATTGAGTAATGATAGATCTCAAAAATGCCAATAAGGTTGATTTTTATTAAAAGCCAACACTATTGGCATTTTTAAGAAATATTCATTCTGAAAATTTATCTGGTGCTGTTCAGTTCGCATGTGATTGTATTTTTGCGAGAAAGCACGCGTTTTTGGAAAAGAGCATTACACTTAAGAGGTAGACCACAAAATAAAGGAAAACAGCTTTAGAGCTACAGTTTTTGAGACAAGAAAGAACAAACGTGCTTAAAAAAACTGTGACAACAGATGGGGGAAAAAAATACTACAATTTTTGTTTTTTCCAAATCATGAATTCTTCAGTTTAAAGCAGCCTAAAAAACATCAAGAACTATTTTTATTTTATACTGAAGGCTTTGTTTCTCATTTTTTATGACAAACATATAATGAAACAGACCGTTTCGTCGAATCCATCTAGCCATCTCGTAAATACATGTAAATGATCGTTATATGATAAAATTCCAAAAATTCTCGAATTTCGTGAAAAAAAAATCGCTGAAGAATTGTAATACTAATATTAAAAAATAGGTTTCGAATAGTAATACAAATTATCACATTGCTAAATAAGAATTAAACAGTAAGGTTACGAGTCCATCCGCAGGTGATACGTTCCAAAACAAATCGCGGATCTTAGCGAACCCTATATTAATTGTTTTTCATTTACATATACGCATATGGTAAAGTTTAAATGATAAATTATGCACAATAAATCATTTTATCAAACGCCAATTAATAACAATATACAGTGGAACCTGGTAAATTGACCACCTGGATAAAGTGACCACCTTGGTAAATTGACCACCTGGATAAAGTGACCACTTTGGTAAATTGACCACCTGAATAAAGTGACCACCTTGGTAAATTGACCACCTGAATAAAGTGACCACTTTTTATAAGAGAGAACTGGGTAAGGACTTAGTCCGGCTCACGAAAGTCTTCCGTATGATGCCCATCTGTCTATGGTAACCATTAGTTCAGTCCTGAAAGTGGTCACTTTCAGGGGCGGACTGGGCCGGTGCGCCCTCATGGGCGATAGGACTCTTGCCTCCGAATGGGCAAGGACTTGCGCCCTCCGAAAATCCAAGGTATGCGCCCTTTGAGAAGACCCAGTCCGCCCATGGTCACTTTAAGCAGGTTCTACTGTACATATATTTCATTGTTAAAGAAAGTTATGTAAAATTATATCGCCATCTATCGGCAAGAAAAGGAAGTAATATGAAATTGTGTTTTCATCTATCGACACGAAAAGGAAGTAATATTACATAGAATTTAAAAAAAAAAATCACAATTTTTAGACAGAAAAATATTTCCACATAGATAATTTACTAGATCTTTGCCCTTATCTTATTATACTAATACTCTTTCTCTTGAATGAACGGATTTCTAACCTTTTAACTTCATCCTCAAGGTTACTGTGGAGCAATGCAAAATATCTTGTACATATATAGTTTAAATAATTTTTTTGTCAAATTTCACCCCTAATATTTTTGATGATGGCAATATTAAAATTATTTAAATATGAAAATTAATCAAAAAATTATAACAGAAACTAGGCAGTAACAGAGAAAAAAAATCTAAAATTTGCAAAATTGCTGAAAAACGCATTAAAATCTACTGAAAACATAGAGGATTTGGTAAAATTACTGCTCTAGTCATAGCCTCCCAATAGAAAATTGCTTCTCAATACCAGTATTGTAAATTTTTTAGGATCAATATACGCAAACATTTTTATATTCAATTTGAAACTACAAATCAACTTATTCAGATTATCTTAATTCACACTGTTACCTAAGCCGACCAATATTACGTGATAAAAAATTAATGAAGACGTCCAAAAATGCAAATTTTATGACCAGTTCGAACTTCTCGATACTAAAATTGGTTTTAAAAAGAAATATGAGTGCAGATTAATCGAAGTTTTTAATCAAATGTTACATTTTTTTTGTCCAATGAGATTTTATAGAAAAAAAACATTCATTGTGAATGAAAATATCTCCAACAGAATCTATATATTTTATATGTGCTTATTAAGAAGGGTACCTAATTATCGAGAAGAAACGGAAGCAAATAAGATTTACTGATAGGCTATGAGTAATGCAAAGAACTAGAGCATATGATGAAAGAAAAACGTATTAGAGGCATAGACGTACGCAGAAAGTTCATAAGGGGGTTATAGGCTCAATGAGGGGTTACAGAGCTATAACTCATATATTCCTATGTTAAATATGCAAAATTTCAATGTAATGGGAGGTTACAACCCCCAAAACCACCCCTGGTTACGCCTATGATTAGAGGAAATCGAATATAATATAAATCATTAAAAATTTTTCTCACTGTATGGTGTTTCTTTTTTTTATAGCTGATTTAGAAATGTACAGATATTATTCCTATGCGAACAGAACGAATATTCGAGAACTGCGATGTACACTGTTAAAAATTTCCGCATTAGTTGTTGCCAAAATATGGTGAAAATATAGGAATTTCACCAAAATTTGGTTCACTTGAAAATTCAAAAGTACCACTTATTGGTGAAAGTATGGTATTTTTTAAAAGATGGTTAAACGCCGAACCAGATTTTCGTTCCACCTCCTAGCCAATCACTTGAGGCGAGAGAAGTCACGTGTGGCAAACATCCGTTGCGATTCTTTACCGATATTCACCAGTTTTTTTTACGTGCAAAGATCTCTTTAATCACCCAGCAAGCTACGATGATTCCAATTCATTAGTTTATGGTTATGTATATGTATATCCTTAGGTTATGGTTATGTATATAATTTATTTTTGATGAATTACAATGATATATGTGATAATTTCTATGTCTATGACTTGTTGATGTTTTATCTCACTAATAGCTAACACGCTTATATTAGGCATAATACAAAACCTTTGCAATTTCACTTGGTTGCTACCTTTTCGTAATTAATAAAAATTATGTGTACTCTCTGTATATGAAATGGGGTAGATGTGGCTTCAATAGCAGCCAAGAAAAACAATGGGTACTCCTGCACTCCTCGATACGCCCTTGATAGGTAGCACGTTAAAGGCAGGTTTTTATATTGTTATACAGTGTCCGGGAAATTTTGGCCACATTTGGTTTAACCTACAACAGTATATTTGGTTCAAGCTGGAACCATGAATTTGGTTCAGTGTTGCCTTATTCGTTATTGAAAGTATATCCATATTTTGGTTCAACCTCCGGCCAAGTATTGGTAACATAGCTGGAGCAAAAATGTGGTGAAACGTAGTTCTTAACAATGGATGAAGCTGGAAAATCACCATATTTTGGTTCAACCCTGAACTATTATTTTTAACAGTGTAATACAATGCGCAAGCAAACAAGAATTCGTACGTAGATCACAATGAGGAAAAGGTGAAAAAATGCCATGGTCCCAAGTTTGGATAAAAAATATGATACATGCAAAATTGAAAGTTACCTGCGAACCGGTTTTCCCAATAAGAATGTGGTTATCACAATAGGTGGGCTCGATAGTAATAATGATAGAAACGATGTGCGTTGGAAATAACTGAGAAAAAAGAAAAACATTTTGAAAAAAGAGATTCTTTCTTTGGATGAAGGTACTTGCTTTTTGATGATCATTATAGTTGGACATTGTAGCTAAAATTTTCAAAGATGCCGACAACAAACGTGATGATTTTTGCTGTACAGTGTTACAAAATGTAATAAAATATTTATATGCAATACTGTGCATAGTGTAAAGTTAAATAGAATAAATGTACAGAGACATTGTTTAAAGTATTTTATAAAATATCGTCTCATAAGGTAAAACGCAAATTTTATACCTCAACATTGCATTTTGTTCACAAGATAAAGCAGAATTTCCCAATAAATTCATGCAAAGTCAACTTCCAGGTAGATTGTAATTCTGAAAACATTTAATAACAAAACATTTCACCATATACTTTGCAACAAAATTTCTTATGAGCTTGTGGGTTTACCCACATGTTAATATTTTAGTAAAAAAAGTTTCAGTAACAAAAAGCCTTTAATTAAAGAGAATAATTCAGCGGTTTTTAAAAACTTCTTTTGTGCAATACAAAATGTTGTTTAAAAAATTAAGAAAACTATAACAATACCAGTGTTCATTTTGTTACGCATATCGGCTTTATTGAGGAGCATAAGGCTCCGTTAAATAAAATTTTACATACACATTTTGTGAGCTTGAAATTTCAAGACTGAAATATGGTGTCCGATTTGAGTCGAACTCCTGTACTAGATTGAATTGTAATTTAAACATGATAATATTTTCTTATTCCAAGAAAATTTAACGCGCAAACAGATGGCATACATGAGAGTACTGATACTGAATAAAACATCTTTTTACAAGACAGTTAGAGCCTCAGCAGTTTAATCATGGCTTTTGAATTTATTAGCCTATCTATGGTTTCCAGTAAGTGTGGCCGTGCATAACCGTGTATGGTTCAAAGGTGACGTCAAACTGTGGGTCCTTTCTCAAGTACACATTCGCTCAGTTTTGAAATTTAAAAATGCATAAACATTACATAAAAAGGTTAAACACTGGTAAAATAGCAATGAAAAAGATCACTCAAGCTTTCGGACGCATCAGCAGCAGTCCTTCATCAGGAGTAATGACGATGTTATGTTTCTGTCTCTTTTTATACTTGAAATTTCTGGAAAACCCTTCATCAGAGTAGTCCCGTTCGTTCTTTGCAGGGAAATGGTGGCCGCCGAAGGTGGCGGCGCTGTAATCCCAGACAGGACGCTTGAACAGCGTAATCAGCCGCCGAGGCGGCTGAGGGGGAGATGGATTGCCGATCAACACGGCATTCATAGATGCACGTTCACGTAAAGTCGTCATTCAACGCACACCGAAACCAGCAGCCGTTGGAACCGTCACGGGGAACGGCCACGGCCCAGGCAGCAGGACCGGAGACACCCCCATGGGCCAGCCGAGTAACCTACAGGAACCGGCCAAGACCGGAAAGGAAGGTGTTTAGCACAGCCACGGAGGCAGCGCGAAGGCGGGGGGATCCGGTGGGATCCAGGAGGTCGGACAGACCTGGTGGCGAGGCGAGGCCTAAACGGCGGCGGGCGAGAAGGAGCTCCTCCCTGAGGTAGCCGTAGGCCGGACACCGCAAAAGAATGTGTTCCAGTGTTTCGTCAGCACCTTCCTGACACTGGAGACACACAGGCGACGGGAGTTGCCTAATGCGGTGGAGGTACTTGTTGGTGAATGCACAGCCAATTCTGAAACGATGCAGCCTGGTCTGTGCCCCCCTTGGGAGACAATCGGAAAGAAAGTATGGCGACTTTCGCACCTCGAACATTGATCGGAAGTGCCCCGTAATGTCTCTTATCAAGAGGTTCACCATGTCACTGATAGGTTCAGAGTAGTCCCGCAGAATGGAAAATCCAATGAGAACCAATGGGAGGCCTCTCAGAATCCATGGAAAGAGTCTTTTTCATTGCTATTTTACCAGTGTTTAACCTTTTTATGTAATTTCCTCCCTGGTACCCTGTATTTTATTTCTATAAAACAAACATTTGTTAGTTCGTTTGGTATCGAGTTATAAATTTGTCGAATAGTCTTGGAGACAGGGATGAGCATCGGTAGCAAAACATCGATGTTTTGCTACCGATGCTGATAATTTAGATATCGACGAAGTACTATCGATGTTTGAAAAATATCGGTCTCTAAACATTGATGTTTTAAAAATTTTTGTTCATAACCTAAAATCATCGTTTTTTACTTTTAAAAAATTTTACTGCTTTTTTCTTATTTAAAAATATATTTTTAAAATATTGGTTTCTAAACACTGATGTTTGTAGCCAAAAAACATCGGTGTTCCAATTTAAAAACATAGAAGTTATTTAAATAAAAAAAAATGAATATGTTTAATCACCAATGATATATGTTAAACCCAATATTACGAACCATGTATAAAAAATATTAATTTATTTTAGCAAAAATAACAGCTTAGTCGTTATTTTTAAATTAAAATAAATTACAATGAAGTAACGAATATACGAACATATAGTCAATAGAAAATCGCGCGAGATATAGGTGAATTGTTATTTGCAGGAATATCTTTTGGTATATCGTTGTAGAAAATAAATCGGATTATTTATTAAAAAAACAAAATTTAAAATGACCACATATGATCATCTATGGAATATAAGAAATTTATTTATTAGTAGTAGTTACAAGCGAATCCATGCGGTAGCCAGGGGTCGCCGACTAAAAACGGCAGCATTTCGATTTTTATTTACGACTAATTTATCCGGGTTTATAGGGCTTGATATTCTCTGACAGCCACTCCGCCCTCCCATCGGTTTGTTTTCATAAAATTTCCCGCCAAAACTGATAATCCTTAATTATTTCCAATGCTACTTATACAATTGGACAGATATAACAGTTCTAAAACGAAAATGCTCATTGTTTATTTCAATCGGCGTTAATGCTCTACATTTCCGTCCTTTTAGTATCCCTCTTCCAGACAAGAAGTTCTCCATCTAAGACGAGTGGTTGCTAACCTAACTACGCGAGCTAACTTAATGTACAAGCCTACCGACTTCCGATATTCTTGTCAATTAAACTTTAGTGATGATAGATCATTTATTCTTGATGTTTTTATTAAAACTAAAATTTTAAATTGTCGAAACCAAAGATTAAATTACAAATCTCTCGCATTATTTAAAAAAAAAAAAAAATCCATGTTACAATAAAACACCGATGACCTCAAAACATCGTTCATTCACCGTCTCAAAACATCGACCGTTCACCACCGATGGTGAAAACATCGATGTTTTGAAAATATCGACCACCGATGCTCATCCCTACTTGGAGCACTCTCTGTATGCCCTCTGTAGCTGTTGTAGAAAGCTGCTGTTAGTGCTGTTGTGGCTGAGAGATTGGAGAACCTTCTCAAGATGTCTTACACATTCCCATTTGACAATATGTCTTGTGATCTGGCTAGCTAAAATAAAAGATTAATACTCCGTAGGTATTTTTCGGGATATCTGTTGTCAGCTTAGTATTGTAAAGCATTATTTTATTAGAAAAAGAGCACTATACACTCCTGCAGGGCTTTTCAGAGAAAATGCGAGGCGCGGGGCAACTAATATTTTAGAGGCCCTTAAAAATTGTCATATTGTGCGTTCGCGCAGACCTGACGCCTGATACCGTTAGCAGACGGGTTAGTCCATTGCAGTTTAGGGAAGGGCGTCTTGCCGAAACTGGTTTTTCATGTGGGAAAAACCAGTTCCTCCAAGACGGCCTTCCCTAAACTGCAATGGTCTAACAAGTCTGCTAACGGTATCACGCGTCAACTGAGCGCTAATGCACAGTACATACTGTGCGTTCAAAACACCACTTTCCGAACAATGCATTTACATACACAACCGAGCTTATAGGGAATCGAACTTAATCTTCATATATTTGTAAATGTTACGTCTTAAGACTGCGCTGTGAGTTACCCAGGAAGAGGCAGCCGGCTTAACGTGGTTTCCGAACCACGATACGTTTACCTACATAACCGAGCTTACTGGGAGTCGAACTTAGCTTAAAGAGCTCGATAACCTACTGGACCAATGAAGAACTAAAGAGAACTCGACTGTGTAAACAAGCATGTTATTCTTTACAATTCTTGAGCCATCCTTAACAGATTTACGAGATCTACAAAGCTTTCTTATCATTGCTCATGATAATAAAACTTATCTTTTCCTACGCCCACCATCGGTAATTATCTTCACCATATTGGTGTCTGGTCGTATTTACTTCCAGATGCTGAAAGCTATATGTCGTCTGTCGTTTCTCCATGGGGGCACTATATAGGCGACTGACATCACCCCACGAAACGTATACATACGACCGAGCTTACTTGGGAGTCGAACCCAAACGGAGGAAGTCTAAAGGTGGTGACTGTACTCACTGGAGCAATGCGATAATAAACCTAACATTCATAACACATAAGTTCTAATATTCAACTAAACCCTATTGTGGTGTAGTGGTAACGTTTTCTCTTAGTATGCCGATAGATAGTCCTGGTCCGATTTCCAACGGTGATAAAATAAATAAATAAATAAATAAATACCGACTAGTTTCTCACTATAGTTCGAGATTTGATTCCTTAGACGTTAAGGGAGTTCAATTCCTCCGAAAAATGTAGATGCACTGCCAGACGGTGCTCACCGATAACGCATTCGCCCATCGTGCCATTAACCCGGATTCCACTCCCAATGGTACTGCGGAACCGTTTTTCTGCTCACCATAGTCCGATGTTCGGTTCCCTAGGCAGTGGAGGTTTGGCTTCTTTGGTGAACTATAGGTCCATATACCATGACCTTTGCTGTCCTTGCTAAGCAAAAACAAAATTCAACTCTCATTTATTACATTGCTTTCCATCCCACTTTACCAAGAATAATCGCTGATCTTTTATATAAGCTCAGTAATATTTAATATATGTAATTAACAATACGTCCAGGGGTCGCGACAACATTCTGCACAAAATGGGGATCGGCAATGAAAATAGTTTGCGCACCACTGGCCTAGGGGACCAACCCCCAGACTATTTTGAGAAGTTAATCGGTAAGCGATTATATTGTTTTGCACCGTTAGTAGTCAAACACGGGTTAAAAGCACACTGAGCGAACGGCTTATGGTAACACAGGGTGATTCAGAACTAATGGAACAAACTGAAAGGGGTGGTAAAGGACGTCAAATAAGCCACATTTGGCGAAATCTGCATGTCCGCAAACGAGCCAGTTTGGCGGTAATGCGAAACTACCGTGTACGTCCATGTTGTTGCTGCGTAGGCGATTACGGCAATAAAAAATTTAATGCATAAATTAAGTGATTGGCCTAATAATACAGCAGAGACAAAGAAATCCGGAATTCTGTTTTCTGATTTTGATCTGTGTTACTGTGTAGTGAAAATAAGCCTAAAACTGCCTTTTTTAACACACTGGAAAAGAGTTGGGAACTGCCAAGTATGTGTAACAGGTGAAGAACATCAAAATAAACATGTTTTGTTCAGTGAATTTTTTTCCAAAAATTAGCCGTTCGGGCACTACAGTGAATTTAGTATTTGGATCCACCACATTCAAGGTTTTCACAAATGGCTACAATGCGCCATTTCAAGAATTTTTAAAATTATTTAATGTCAACAGACGTCGGGCTCACTCAGGCGACTTTCTAAAATCAGTTAAATTCACCAGAATTGTATGTGTAGAATCCATGGTCGCAACTGAAATGGCAGATTCTATACTATTACATGAGTAAACTATATATTACATGAGATAAAGATCATTATATATAGAATTGAATGTACACACATATAAAGTGAGTTAAGATATGCATATGCAATCTTTTTCAGGGGGACAGTTATATATGCATGCCAGCCACAGCATATAATTATGAAATCTGTAAGATAATGTTTCTAAAATGCTAAGAAACCGTTCGACGAAACCTCCAAAACCTCTGTCAAACAGCTCAATGACCTTCCGTTCGCGACATCACCCTACAGATTTATGTTGTTCGAAAGAAATATTCAAGTCAAATATACAGGGTGATTCACTACCAATGGGACAAATTTTAAGAGGTGATAGTACTCATCAAGGTGAACGATAATTTGTCATATAACCTAGGGTCGCAAACCACTCACAGCTATAGTTCTAAAACCGTCCAGCATGCACAAATATTTACAACCAGTTTGTGAAAAGCGCCAGATAAAACTCAGGTCAGCTGCTCAAGTGCATAGATGATTAGGACATCGCATTCTGCCCCTCTCGTGCACTGGTTGTCACTATTTGTGCATGCTGGACCATTTTAGAACTGGCGCTGTGAGTGGTTTGCGACCCTAGATTCTATGGCAAATATTGTTCAACTTGATGAATACCTTAAAGTTTGTTCCATCGGTAGCGAATCACTCTGTATACGAAGGTACTAAAATATAATCCATGACACAATCTACATGGACTTACAAAATTTTCCTGAACGCTCCCTTAGAGTTCCTGACAATAGTTTACTTGTTGGGATTTGAAAAAAGGGGGTGTTATTGGCTCGATTATTTTAAATTGGTTACTGTTTGACGTCAAACAAAAAGGTGGTAAAAGTATTAGAGAGGAAGTTAAAAGGGAGAGACGAGACGTATAACTTTAAATAAGGAAAATCGATGCAGAGCTGAAAAAAAAAAAAGTAGAATTACGTTCGAAAATGAGTTAGGCTCAGTGCCGTAGCTAGATATTTTGCCGCCCGGGGCGAGTGACTGTCATTGCCGTAATTACTGTGCCTGTCATTGTTTCTTAAAGGCTAATTGCCGCCCCCAAATTGTGGCGCCCGGGGCGACAGCCCCTTTGCCCCCCCTAGCTACGCTACTGGTTAAGTTAGAGTAAATGTAATGTAGTGTAAAAAATAGTTTTAGATGGAAAAGGAAGCGAAACATTAAATGATTTAAGAAGAAAATAATATGAAAATGGATGGGGAAAATATATTAGCATAGTATTTTCCACAATTTTATATTATAATTTTTAGTGCGATTAATTTTAGCAAGGATGACTTTTAGGTAACGCAAACAAAAATTTTCAGGAATTTTTTTATTTTTTAATAAAGTAAACAAATGCGCAAGGCTATTGGTGGTATCTTAGATGATAGATTGTGTCGAAACTAAATAAATTATAATATCCTGATGGAAGCCATAAACACGGTATAATTAAAAATAAATTATCATTCAAATAAAAATATGGAGATGTAAAAGAATTCGACATACACACACGCTAATTATAATGAATAAAAACAAGAGCAGAAGTTGTTTTATGTATTGTGCATTATCTTTAAATAAAGAGCAGTTATCAGGGATTAACATAAATGTATTAATAGCCTTTAGGACTCCCAGCCGGAGGAGATTATTAGCGCTATTGATAAAAACGAGTTTGAGTAAAAGACTTCGAAGACCGAAATAGCCTCAAGAATTGTGGGAAGGGTAGAAGAACTATAAAAGATACAAGAAGAAAGCGAGAATGGCATGCTGGGTAGGTATATCGGGTGTCAAGTAAGTTCGAAAGGTCTCATTAACAACACGTTTTTATTATTTCTAATCTACAGATAGCCATTTTAATGCTTCCATAAAAAACTGCGGTATTAAATGATGTTAAAAATAAACCATATTATTGATTTGGATTTGAAAAAAGACGCAGTTACTATGTGAAAACGCACCTTTTTTCGGAAGACGCGACTAAAATTTAGATGCATCAAAGATCCAGCGTGTAAATGTTGGTCTATTGGCATTAGTTCTGAAAAATTCGATAGATTGTCTTGTCCTCATCTTTTACAATCCAAGACTGCTCGAAGATTCATTATGGAAGTGACCATCAACTTGATGTGATTTCCGGAAAGTGATACGTATAAACATAGTTAAGATTACAAGGATACAAACCCAACTCAAAGGTGAATCGTAAGCATTAGACCACTGTAGCTTTAAAGTTCATAAAAATCAGGAAATCGTAGTTCATCGCAATATATGGTCTTGAATTCGATTGCGGGTTTGTGCACGTGTTTTGTTGTTTTTTTTCTGTGCTTTTATTTAATTTTGCAATAACAAATGCAACAATATGCCATTGAAATTACTCGGAAAGGCTAAAACTGAAAACCAGGAGGCAAAATATAGATTATATAGTATCTTATATGGCTCTGAGTTTAATTATGCTCTTTTGAGTTCAATATTGCTCTAAAAAATAAAACACAATGCCGTAGAAAGAAAACAGGAGATGTATAAAACAACTGAGGAACAGTCAATTAACTCCGGAAGTCGAGTTTTTTTACGATCTTGAATTCGATTCCGGAAATGGCTGCATGTTCCATTTTTTTTCATTGAAAATTTTAATTTTATACTGGAAAATTGAACAATGTACCCTAGAAAGTAAGTAGAAGGTAAAACTGGGCCGTGCTGAAGGTGTATCAAACAAGGAAGTTATCTCCGGTTAAAAGATGAAGAGGCACCAAATGAGGTTACATGTGGGTACCTTGTGGTTCTGTGCGAACATTTATATGTCAAAACAAAAGAATGTAGTTAATAATTTCAAGTAGCGAGTAAGTCATAAACTAACATTTTTGGTGGTGGGCGCCATCTTTACCTCATTTACGAGGATTTCTTGGTACGGCCCTGGCAAAATCGATACAGAAATCAATGCTAATGTCGAGTTATTGTCAATTAATGTCGTTTATACTTAAAAAAAACAGTATTATTCAGAAAATTAAGTTTAAGAATATTACTAAAATGTGGTTTGAAGGCTACACTGCGTTATGACAGCCAATGTAAGTAAAACCCGTGACAGTGTTAAAAATGTACAACTTAACCGGGGATCGGCTCTGTGCTTCAATCTATGTACCCAGCCTATTGGGAAATTCAGCGATGCATGCAAACTAAACTGGGTCCGTCGACAAATGTTTTATAATGATAAATGACTAAGAGTAATTTTCAGTGACGAAAAAATATGAAATTTAGATTGCCCATATGAGTCTTCTACCACTGGTTGACCAAAGCGAAATAGCTACGAAACGTATTTAGCAAGCAACACCGTGGAGTACCAATTATGCTTTAGGGAGCCCTTCGTTATAATGGTTAGACCATTTTGTCGTTTCTGAATGGCAGACAGAATTCAGAAAAATGCCAAGAAACTATGGGAATTAACATGTTCCTTTTGCGGGAAATTTGAAAAGGCTTAAACTGGGCCATTCCTCCAATTCTATGAAACGGTTTCTTAAATCTAAAAGCATCCCATTCTTGACCAACCTGCGATAAGTCTGGATCTGAATTCCATAGAAAACGTATGAGTGTCCTAACACAGGTCGCGTATGGCAGCAGCAAGCAATATTCTGTTGTTTAAAAACTGGAAGTAATCATTGAAAAAGCATGGTGTGATATTAATAAGGAGATTTTACAAAACTTTGTACTGTTCATGGAAAACCGTATGCTTGCAGTTATAAAAAAGAAAGAATGGTAACATTATAAATTATCAAAATAAAAAAATATAATGCTTTCAAGAAGAATAATTGATTTTTATGTTGTAGAAATTGTATTATTCTCTACTTTACTATACCTGTTGGCGAAGGATAATTTCTTATCTACCATTACGCATGCATGTTGAATTTGATTGAAAAGATTACGTCTGAACAAATCTTAAATTCATTAACAGTATCTATTTAACTTCAAAACGTAATGGTGAACAAAACTTAACTAATAAATAACAAAACATAAATTAGAAATAATGAGCAGCGTGCCCATAGCTAACGATGTCTTACATCTGTTTGAAAAGTGAGAGCAGTTCAGCCAATGTGAACATCTTTTAAAACAAGCGGCAACGTCCCCTTTGATAGTCCAGTACATAGAGCACCTAGAATTCTAGGCCGACGCATCAGCAGTCATTTTATTGCAAAATTCCGGTTTCATTTATCTTGGCAATAAATA
>QLNU02015360.1:55146273-55178529 GCA_006491805.2 Dysdera silvatica
CTTGTGAACCTCCGGTTTGTGTACAGCTTTAAGGTTTAAATCATGGATAATAATTTTATTTACAGTTGCAGGAGGTATTCCTAACCTCATGGCGATGGCTTTTTGCATTGGATGATTTTTAATGGTAACCATAGCTTTCACTTTTCGAATATGATTGTTAATTTGGTTTTTTCTTGGTATATAATCTTGGAGCAGTTTTCTGGCCTATTAATGTAGACATGCTTTCTTTGCTACGTTGATGAAGAATATTATAAAGCCTCTTTATGGAAATGGTATATCCCTTGCTCTTCCATCTTTTCACAATTTTAGAATAGGGTTATTTCCCTTCGGAAAGAGCGGTCACGTAACCTTCTAACCAAGAATTTATTTCCGGAGGCATATCTGGTGTTAAACAAAATACCAGTTTAAATACCACAGCTTATATAGCCAGAAAACGTATGATAGGGCCCCACCTACATGAGTATTAATTTTCATATTACAATGGATATTTTGGCAATTTGGCATATAAATGGAAATTTGTTTCCATAATGTGTGAATGACATTCTGTAATAATTGAGAAGCTTCGATGCGATTTTTAAAAGAATAGTCGTAATAACTTTGAAAAGTTTAGATGCGATTTTTTCCAAGATTTCCGAAAGTTAAAATAATTTAAATGTATAATTGCCAACACACCAGTAAATTTTAACAACAAAACTACGTTTCAAAACATTCAAAAATTTCAATTCCTAAGAATAAATATTAAAACCAATATGTATGTAGGGTAAAAGACCCGGTTATGTGATAGTCGCCTGTTATGGTTCAGGGTACTTTCTCTCAAGCTATAAACTGCAACCTATCGTTGAATATCTGTACTGTAAGCATCCACATCCTTGTCAATAAGAGAAAAACGGAAATGGAAGTATCTGTTGATTATAACCTGCTATAACGTTCAATGTGACCTGGTGGAAAACTAAATTTTTTTCGAAATGTTGCTTCTGATTTTCTTCACACAAGTTAAGTCATTTTAGATCAAATCATCCTATATATATATATTCTGTATTTATCAATGAATATTTTGCACTAATTGGCTTTAATCTTACGATTTTCCTTTCCTATCTTATCCCAGATTTCTTCGTGTCACGCAACTTTCCTGATATAAGATACTTGGATAGACCTGACATGAGATATTTCTCATATCATGGACACGTATTTCATATCACGGACTTTGTCGCCATATCAAATATTTTATCATTCGTTGCATTCCTGTAGTATAGGAATAAACGTAATAAATATCTTGACGTCAGGAGAGGTTACCAACCCCCTGGACTTTCATACATGCGCTCCAGAACCTTTTTTTCTATTTATCAAGAAATAGCTGGAATTTCCAATAATTTAGCGTATTTTAATTAACAGATGCCGCAAACGGAGAAGAGCAGGAAAACGTGAGACAAAGAGTCAATGAAGGAGGCTGTATCTGCAGTGCGTGAGAAGAGGATGGAGTACTTGAAAATCTCGAAACTTTTTGGTGTTTATAAAGGGACCGTAGAAAGTTACGCAAAGGATCCTCGTCAGATAGATGCTGTTGAATGTGAGACTGGGAAGTAAACCTGCACTTCCACCAATGTTAGAAGATGAATTAGTTAAATATTGTGTAATTATGGAGGAACGTTTCTATGGGTTGAGGGCAACCAATATAAAAAAATGACGTTTCAGCTAGTACTCGCTAATGAATTGCGCCATCCTTTCAACCAACAACAACAAAAAAAAAGCAGCTGGTCGAAAGTATCTACGTAGATTTATGACGCGGCATCCTCAATTTTCCTTTAGAGCACCAGAGGGATTGTGAAATGCGAGTGCCAAAGAGTTTTCTCCTGATAATGCCAATTTTTGAAACATACGGGACAGAATTTGAAAATGTCGGGGATCAACCCGATCATATTTTCAATGTTGATGAAATCGCTATAACGGTTGTTCAAAACAAGAAAAGTAGAGTGATTTCTTTGAAAGGTAAGAGAGCTGTGTGTGTTTTGACATCAGCAGAGAGAGAGATAAACTCCTCACTGCAGTCGCTTGTACGAATGCATGTAGCACTTATGTTCCTCCCATGTTGGTTTTTCCAAGGAAAAATATGTTCTTAACTCCAATGAGTGGAGCTCCCTCTGGATCTGTTTAGGCGTGCCACCCATCTGGATGGATCCAAGCGGATAATTTTACAAAGTGGTTAGATTAATTCATAAACTTTGCCAAACCAACTGAATGAGATCCAGTGCTATTAGTGTTGGATGGTCACTACAGCCACACCAAAAATATAAAAGTAATAGAAATGGCTGGAAAAAATCAAGTGTCAATAATCTGCTTACTACCGTATTCAACACATAAAATGCAACCTTTAGACATAGGATTCATGGGATCCCTGAAGGCGTACTACGCACATGAGATTGAAATTTGGTTAAGGAATCATCCAGTAAGAGTTGTGACTGCAAATGAAATTGCCAGATTATTTGGGAATTGCTTTCAACAAATCTGTAACCATGACAACCAGTGTCAACTCTTTAAATAAAGTCAGGACCTTTTCCATGCAACCGACACATCTTCTCAAATGAAGAATTAATTGCTCCTTGCAAATCTCTGCATCGCTCGGTTCAAGATGTGAATGCTTCTACAACAGATGATCCAAGACCGAATGTGACTTTGCCAAAACATGTCCTAATCACACCCTCGGATATTTCGCCAGTACCTTCAAGGCCTTCAAGTTCTGAAGGAAACTCTTCTCGTTCTGGTTGTGTGCTTCATTAATTACATCCTCACCCTATAAGTTTCAAGTGGTGGAAAAAAAGAAGGAAACGGCTAGGTAAAACGAAATCTTGAAATAGCAGATATGGAAAATAATCCTATTACCACTAAAGCTTCAACCACTATAGCCTCCAAGCCAACGACAAAGAAAGCCACTTCCACCAAAGCCTCAACCTCCAAAAACTCAATAACTGATCCCTCAACCTAATCAAGGGGCAAGAAAAAAAAGGGAAAAGGCCCCCAGAAAAAAAAGGGTTGCTCTCGAACCCCACCCGACGACTAAACCTCAAAAAGTGAAGATGATTCTCCCCTACAGTATTCTGAGTCTGATTAGGCCTTAGAAGATTCCATGGATCAAGATGGAAATGATGTTGATTGCGTCTTCTGTCAGGTTTTTGTTCTTCTGACCGAAGATAAGAAAAATGGGCGAAATGTAAGGATTGTTTCCGACGGGCATAAGAAGATTGTGGGGAAATGAAAGGACGTTTCTTTTTTTGCAGCATTTGCTGTATTTGTTAAAAGAACTGATTCTATGCGAAATAAATTATGTCCCTGATATGAGATAGTCTCTCATTTGAGGAACACCTAGTATCTCATATGAGGAACAAGTTTTGTGAAATCGTTGTTTTGACAATTTCCACAAAATTATTTTTCTCCCCCGGTATATAAAATGCATAATATTTTATGAGTTTGAATGCTGATTGCCAATTAATGCATCTATTTTTTTTAAAAAAAAAGGGAAAAAATTCGACCGTTAAAGGGAGGAAACTCCTTTTCAACAAAAAGCATCTCATAACCGGATTTTTCACCCTATGCTTTGTAATGACATTTATAATATGTTGTTCTTAATATCGAAAGGAAAATGTGGAATTTCGTAGGTGAATCAAAAAGTTCCAGGAAAAAACTTATAAAGATAGTCGTTTAAAAAATAAATTCAAATCATTGAACAAACTTATAGAGTAAACATTTGGCAACACCATGGCAAATTGGTGATTTCCTAGCACTTACGGCCCATGCACAATAAATAAAAACAAATGGAGGCGTCTGTAGGAGGACTGTCAAACATTGAGCAACGTTCTATTGTAAAATTTTTAACCAAAGAAAGCGTAAAAACTAAAGAACTTTTTGCCAAGATTAAGGTATGGTAATTGAGTGTATGAGTAAATCTATACTTTATTCATGGGGCATGATAAATTTAAATTGGAACATGTAAATGTTTGCGCCACCGAGAACTGAAAGAAACCTTCAACTTCTATCCGGAAAGGTTTTATCAAACTTATTTTCAGACCCAAAAGTAATAGTATACATCGATTTTTTGGAAGACAAACGTACAATAAATTCAGAATACAATTCTAACCTGCTTAAACGTCCAGTACGTGAAGCTATACGCCGTAAGAGACCAGAAAGGCTGAAACGTGGTGTCATTTTCCACCATGACAATGTGCGTCTTCACAGCTAAACGTACTATGGAAATATATAGAAAGCTTGGTTGGAAACTGTTACCCTATTGTCTTGACCTAGCTCCATGGTGACTTTTATCTGCCCGCCCATAATTACGTGGTTGTAGTAAGTGCTGGATATTGTGGGGTCCTTAAATGATCCTTTCGATCATATGCCAAATGCGATCCACGGGGTTAATGTTTGGCGATCTAGGTGGCCAAATCATGTGCTGGAACTGTTCTGAATGCTCCTCAAACCAGTCACGAAAAATATGGGCCTAATCATCCACAGCACTATCATCCTGGAACCAGGGAGTAACCTGCCAAAGAGATTTTTGTAGCTTTTCGGCTAACTTGCACCTAAAATTTCTAGACGAATTGGAAAAGTTGTAGCCGAATCAGAAAAGTTGTTTTCAAGTTTAAAAGAAATTTTGGTCAGAAACAACCAACCCCACACAATGGTATTTAATTATTTTTATACTTTGACTTGATTTTTCGATGCCGGTGCACACACCAAGAAAGATATGCAGTCTTGAAATCAAATTCGTTTCTCTCTGTCCCATTGATTGGAATGTCCATCAAATGGCTTACATTGGTGACATGGAACCTATTACGAATATCTGTTTTTATATTCCTTTCACTAATTCCCTCACAATCTATAGTATGCACTGGAACTGACAATTTCACTTCACATACTATAAATATAGAAGTGTACTCGCATGGTAAATTTTCTTCAGCAGTATAGGACATTTTTGCAGCATGTTATTTGGAGTTACAAGCAACTGGGATTGGACAAAAGGTATCCTTACTACGGATCGGCGCGTTTTATCTCCTGAGTGTACAATGTTTCTAGGAGTTTTTAAGCAGCTTGGTGTTCTCAATAACGGTACGTTTCACCTCCGATATGGAGGGCGGCATAATGATCTTTCCCCCTGACCGTAACGTTTTATGCATTCGGGTGATCTTGCCATCATTGCCTTTCCAATTTTAGTTGGAGTCTTTTGGATAATTGCTGAACAGTTTTCCTAGTCGAAGTTTGGTTAACATCGCCTTTCGGCGAAAAGGTTAGCAACAGGTTACTCCTTACCTGAAATATCCTATAGTCATTTGGGTAGGTGCAGTTTTGATTAAAATTAAATTAAGTCAATAACGGGCTGCAAATGGTCACCAATTAGCTGAACTTAGGGATTTTCTGTCAATGACTGGTTCACTTTTATCAGAGAACCCAATCCATACTAAGAGAACATTCTCCACATCATTATAGAACCACCGCCAGCTTGCACAATGCGTTGTTGACGAGTTGGATACATAGCCTCATGGGGTTTGCGCCACACCTGAACCCGACCATCAGCTCGTAGAAAATGGAAACGTGACATCGGGCCACATTACCTTTTTCTAGTCATTTAGGGCCCAATGCATGTGATCTTGAGCCCAAGAGAGGCGCTGACACCGATGATCTGCTGTGAGTAAAGGCACTCGAGTCGGTCTGCCGCTGCTATATCCTATCAATGCCAAATTCCGCTGCACGGAACTCAGAGACACGACCCTAGTACGCCCCTCATAGAATGGGGCAGTGTCGTTCGTCTGTTCGCACGGACGCTTCTGCTCAGACGTCACTGGTTTCGATCATTCAGCAGACGCCGCAAGTCACTGCGTTGTCTTTTGTGAAAGGTAATGCCTTCCATGAGGTAGGTACTTTTGATACACTCTTGACACTGTGGAGCGAGGAATTGTCGAACTCCAACAGCCATTCCACGTTCAAACTCGGTTAATTGTCATCAGACAGGCATTATCACGTTATTTAACATTTTACAAGATATTCAAAAGTTCAACATACAGCACTGACAATCATCTGACTCTTTATTCCCTTTCGACGCCATGTGAGCGCCACTTGTAAATTTTCATACTGCTATCCCATGACTCCTGGTACTTCAGTGTTCAGCTTAATGCTTTATTAGATGCAAAGAGGTTTAGCATGTGCCTTGAAAATTAAAAAATGAATTGAAGCTATTCTAAAAAATAAATATGTTTCTTACGAATCATACTGTTTTTATAAAAAAAAGTTCAGCGAACTTATTCCATAACTTCATTAATGTACAATAATTTCCCTTAATAAAGTCGTTTTAATCAAGGGCTATATTTCACTTTAACGATGGTACTTTGAGATCCGGCAAATCCTTTTCCGAATTACACATTTTCCAATTAACATCTTTTCCTGTTTAACGACGTTTCTTCTTCTTCGTCCCATGAATTTTGTTAAATGGAAAGGTTACTTTATTTCACAATTAGTAAATATGATAACTGCAAACGCATTCAAAACTCGTTAAGATCAATAATATCAAATTAATAAAAAATTCTATTATTTGCATTATTCTGAATAATATCAATAAATATAATCATGATGGAATGCAAGGAAAATATTATCTAGAGAAATTTATACAACATAATTTCAATGGTAAAATATCACTCTAAAATTGGGAGGAATATGTGCGGATAAATATTATTTATTTACTTGCAGCTGTGAAGTCTCTGCTGTGATATTGCAGTAAAGACGAATACAAGTTATATGCATTAATATATTTAGTAAAGGAAACTACGTTCCTTGATGGCCAAATGAAAGGAATTCGCGATTCTATTTACCATGTTTCCCCGAAACAAAATTCACTATTATCAAAATAAACCGAAAATGGAAATTATTAATGTAACATCAGATATTGTTACTACCAAAGCTCAACAAACCGCGGGAAACCTACATGCCAGACAGGAACAGCGCTCGCCCTATGCAAAATGAGAATCTAGGAAAACTTAGTAGAAAAAGATATTCTACTCGGCAACTGCAAAATACTAGGCGGCCTAGGGTATGGAGAATCCCGATTATAAGTATAAAAAATATTCCATAAATTTCTTAATGTGATTCCGAATTTAGGTTTAAGGAGTGCAATAGAAGTCCACTCGTATTTTAAAAAAATCTATCTATATCATACCTCAAAATTCGTAATGTTAATTTTGAATATTGTGTTAAAATATAGGAAAATGAAAGGATTTTATTTAATAGCAAAATGAACTGTTAAGTTACCCGAGTTTAGTGCCCTTTCTCCACACGATAAACAATCCCAGAATAATTGCTCAATCAACTGTGATAGTGCAGAAGCAAAGGGTGAAAAATCACTGAATTACAAATGGCACGAACAACTTTAAAAATCACTAAATTGATGCAATTATATATCGAAAGAATAAAATATATCTAAACCCATTCATGTTCACTAATTACGTCTAACCAGAAACAAAAAAACCCCCATTTTATTCTGGAAAGTTTGTAATTTTGCAAAGGATATAGTAATGACTAATCATCTCACTTATTATAAAGACAACGCTAATGAATAATACCGTATAGTTTTGTGATTTCTATGCTACCTAAAATTTAAAAGTTTGTCTATGGTGCACAAGCTTACTTACACTAATCTTATTCGTTTGTGGTAATTTCTGTTAAGAATGTTTCCTAATCTGTGTGTCTAGAGAAGGTAACTACGTGTTTTTCCTCTTCTTTCCTTTTTAAATTTAACCATGGAAATTGCTTCTTTTGTGCGAAGTTGAATGTCTGGAATCTTTTTATAGGAAACCAATGCTTAGAAAAAATAAAATAATGAAGAAAAACTAGAATGCAACATTTCACGTGCATTGTTAAAGCTCTAGAAGGGAGTCAGTAAAAACCCATCATCGCCTTTATCCATGATGCCACACCCGTCTATTCAAAAGTTACAAGGGGCAAGGTCAAATGAAGCAGTCGTCATCTAAAAGTCTGTCCAAAAAGAAGAAATAGTGACACGTAAAACGTTGATGATTCCTGGAGGTTTAAAAAAGTAAATATGGAGAAAATCAGGAATTTTCTTGAATTAAATTTGAATCTATTAACATTAAAAGAGGAAAGGATACCGTTCAGCAATTTTTGTGATGAAAATATATGTCATATTATGTAACTTTATATATCTCAAGGTGACAGGTTATCTCCACTTTGCAGGTATATGACCAATACTTTTTTCATGGTTTGTCTAAAATTATAAAAATAAAAATAAATATACCAGACAGCGACCTTTAATTTTCGATCGCCTTCTGGCTTAAGGTACGACTGGTGCTTACGTAATTCTTTTTGGCATAAATGATAGGCTAGCAAAATATATAGCTAGTTGCGTATGTAAAATGTATAATGGATATATTTGTCTCTTTTTTGTACTAAGGCTTCTGTCACATTTTTTATTCCATGACGTATGGAAATAAAATAGCGATTAAAAAACGATCGTTTGCGGAATTTGATGTAAATTCCATTCTATGCCATTAAGCCCTTTAGTTTATATAGATACATATGACAGTGACGTATATCTCTGCAATCATGACAATATGATTATATGTGATTATAACCTTATGCCACTGTGAAACCTTTTGTTGTAGATCGAAGGGAGAGGATAAGCCAGATTTTCTTTTTCAACGAAGATCGTTGTAGCCTATAAGTCTGTAATAGTCATTCAAACAATGCCTTACTTTGTTCTGCTGTGTTTTGCGATCAACGGATGTTAATTTTCGGGTTGATATGACAGATTGATGTGATTAACTTTTGACTCTCTGTCATCGCAACACAGTTATTAATGTTGGTGTTGTTGCCCTGGAACAAAATATTATTATTATTGGTGCTGTCAAAGAGAAACTGAATATTGACAACTTTCTCTTTGTATACCCCTGTGAAGACCATCAATTTCACATTTTATTCTTTACGTTCTATTGATATATATACAAATTAATAAGATGGTAGGAAGGAGAATCCACGGATTTTTTAATGAAGAATTTACATTCTGTTATACTAGGTCATTGGCACAGGGGAGCAGGGTTAACATTGTTATTGGCGTTCTGCGACCTTACACTGTTTCATTTATTGCACTATTGTTTGCACTATCAACAGCAAATATGACTTCAGGAAATTAAAACACTTACGTGAAGGTTCTAGGATCAGAATCTTGGCACAGATCAAAACTAAGATTACAAATTGACTATAGGAGAAAGAGTCATCTTGTTTGAAGAGTAGGTTATTAGGTAGATGTTGTGTTTACTTTCTATGGTTAACGCTTATTAATTGCAAATTTTATAATCTGATTCTTCGCCTGCTCTGCCTGTCATAAGCCTGCTATCATAAGCTAAATTTCCAACATGTTAGTGGCCTCTCTGCATATCTTATTTGTTATTTTGCCAAATTATTGGCTTAAATTTTTCATTTATTTATATAAGTATCTCCAATTTTCTAGTAGAATATTTAAAACTCAGTTTTTATTAAACTGGAAAGGATTTTTTCAATTTTGCTCCTTCTTAATTTTATCCATAAACTAATCAGTGTAAGCACTTGACAGTTTAAAAATAGCAAACAACAAGGATGCGAAATATTTAAATATATTCTATAAAATGCATTTTTATTTAGTTTTGACGATACTTTTTACTTTTTTATTTTTATTTATTTATTTATTTATTTATTTATTTATTTATTTTTTTGCCTACGCTCACCATTGGTGATAGTTATCTTTACCATATATTGGTGTCTGGTAGTATTTACAGCCAGCTAAATGCGATGTTGTCAGTTTTTTCTTCATAGAAGAACCTAAGGCTCCTAAAAAAAGGGAACTGGCGCGTATCAGCCATTTTGTTGCCATTGTATCGTGGTTGCAAATTGCATTTATTGGCGACATTTTGAAAGTTGCACTACGTTCGTCGGATAATCGCGGATTTTTGATTATTTTTATGCCAAAATAGCGAACATTGCGCCAATGCGTAAAACCTTTATCGCCAAGGTAAATAAAACCGAAAATGTACTAATGGCGGCTGATACGTTGGTCTAAGATTCAGGGCTCTAGGGAACCATATGATTGGGTGACATCCTCTAAATATATATATATACCCAAGCTTACTTGCGAGTCGAAACCAAACCCAGAGAGCCAGAAGGAGGTAATCATACCCACTGGACACTGAGCGCCCTTAACGATACTAATGTATGTGTGTTCAATTAATATACCTGTAACCCTGCGGTGATGCAGTGATAACGCTTTCGGTTATTACGGGTTCCACGCCAACTGTGCCAAAAAAAGGAACGCTTACTGACTAATTGCTCACCGCAGTCTGGAGATTGGTTTGCTAGCACTTAAGAGGTTCAGATTCCTCGGAAAACCATAAGTCTCGGCGTAATATGACAATTGATGTCCTTGCGGCGTAATATGACAATTGATGTCCTTGCGCCGTAAAACTCACAAACACTCTGAATATATCCGTAGTAAAATCGTGAAGAAAATCTGAGTAATCGAAATTTTTTTAAAAACAAAGTATATAAGGACATTACGAAGCAGTCGAGTTTCAGTAATAATTTTATTACAAAAAATCTGTATTTAATATTTTAATTTAAAACGCATATAAATGTGGCAGGAAAAAACCTGTTGTTAGAGCAGATATACGAAATGTTCCAAAAATTTCAAGCATACATATTGTAGTTTTTCAAATTTTCCTACACTATTCACCATGTCTATTACTGGACATTTCAACCTGCGCTCTTCCCATCGGTTGCCATAATCTAATGGATAACTAGTTTTTGCATGAAAACGAAGCCTATACTGCACGCGAACTACATTATTTTGATACCATCAGTCGCATTTGGAGAGCACTCCACTTTCTTTCCATTTTTCTAGACATTTTCTCATGGATTGTCTATCCATTACATATCTCCATATATTCATTTATAGGCATCTTAGTTTGCATATAATGTTCGCATACAAATTTGATTCTTTCTACTTGTCGTATTTGCACCATATTTTGCTAAAAAAAAGTACTCAAAATCAGGCAAAATGCATTAAAACGCCTTATAAAAACTATGCTGTTTCGAATATTTTTCATTTAAAAGGAAAATGACGCTGTGTGATATTAAATAAAGATTCGTATAGTCAGTATGTGCGTACATCTACAAATTCTGTCTTGATAACTACAATTAAAAGTAGTTTTAATGCATAATTTGTTCATGCTCTCTATTATTAATGATCTTAGTTAAACTGATGTTTATAGAAAGTGCCATTTTACGAACTATGTTGCCATAAATATTTTAGGTAACATAGGTATTCTTTAACTAAGTGTGAAAATATCTTATAGGAAAGAATTAGGAGATAAATCGTCAAAGACAATACACAGCAGAAACCTGATTATTCGAAAAACGGGGCAGAGTAAATTTCGAATAATCAGATCAATTTCCAATGTAAGCGTACGAAAAGGCTACAACATTTATGCAAAAACACATTTAATTACACATTATTAAACCATTATATTAATATTGGAAAATGTCACAAAGTACAGTGTATATGTTAAGCAAGACATTAATTGCTTTGAAAATAGTCTTATATCGTTGCATATATATCTGATGTACGCAAAATGTGTTCCTTTGTATCTGTTCAGTATCTATCATTTGTATTGGTTTCTCTCTTAAAACCTAAGCACATTAAAAAATATATGTAAATATTTTTACCGAAAACATGGAACGAATTTCTATTGAAAAAAAATTATTGCAGGTCATTTTTCTTTTAACCCGGATTTCGGTTAAGAAAAGTTCTGACAATTTGAGTTCTACTGTAATTTAAACAGGGGAATCTAAGTTTTGTCACGACAACGTTTATCTCTCGAAACATTCCTTTTTCGACAACAGTATTCTATCGAAATATTTTTGTATATATTACCAAATTCGCAAAAGCATAAAGAAGTGACCCCGGTATTATATTTCTCACAAGTGCTTAATTATTTCTTTGGCCGCATCTTAATTCTGAAAATGTTATTCACTCAAATGTTGAGAAAGACGAGTGACAACCGGTTTTTAACCTGGTTGAAGTTTCTATTCAGCGTAGATTTCCGAGTGAAGACACGGCATGATGAACGTATTAATTACTACAACTGGCCTCTGGCGCATAATTAATGTCAAAAGGCAAGTCCGTCTTTCAAAACTAAATCGTTATTCCAGTTTTATATTCTTAGCAAATAACTTAAAATTGGAGAAAGTATCCAGCTTCACAAATAAGGCAGTTTTTGAGTACATTATTATACGGACGTTTTGAATACATTTTGAGCAGTAGATTTTCTTCTTTTGTGTGAATATAAATTAAAAACTATATATTCTAGATATAATTGTATACTTCTTGTCAATACATATACAGTAACCCCCGACTTACGTAATACGCGACTTACGTAAATTTGCAGTTACGTAATCAATCCCAAAAGTTACAACTACTGGAGCATAAGTACTACTAGTCGCAGAAAATGTGACGAATAGTAAGAGGAAGTGATGTAGTGTCAGGCAGTGAGTTTTTGGCAGGTGTCCGAAAACCGTAATATTTAAACTGAAACCTACCAATTAGAAAAAAAGGACATCGTAAAAAATCCCTGCTTTCTCGGACCCGTACTTCTTATATTCAAACAATATTCGTGATTGCAGAGCTTAGTATGTGATATTACGTCGTTGGTAGTAGTACTGTGCATTCGCGCTCAGTTGGCGCGTGATACCGTTAGCAGACAGGTTAGTCTGTAGGGGTTACCAATTGCGGTTTCTACATTTATAGATTTGGTTATTGTTCTATGACGGATTGCAGAACGATGGAGCGGTGATAGACTCCATAATATCACCGATAGATTATAAGTTATATCAGAAGGGTTTTAGCACGTGCGTCAACTCACGTGGATTGTTACCCTGGAACCTTATCGAAATTGAGTCAGAAATACCAAGATACAGATGAACCATGTAGACAGCATGTCTCTACGTTACACAAATTATTTACAATCACATAGCAAAATAACTTAAATTGTTACGATTAAGAATTGACATTATTATTATAAGACATTATGAATGTACATCATGGGCAGCGTGACCATCTCGCTAAGAGTCCTACCGAAAGAATGTCTTTTATTGGTGTTCGCCTCATCGTCTCTACACTCGCAATCACTCTTATTGGCTGTTCACCCTTTTCATACGCAAATGTTCATTGGTTACCCCTTTAACACTAATTGATGATTTGCTGTTCCACTCAAGGGTTCGTGGTGTCACACTCGGAGGGTCGTAATCATCATGTCCAGTAGGGGTACTTATAAACAGGAAATGTCTGTCAAGGAGTTTGAAGAAATACAATTAAGTTATTTTTGCGCCGTACCAAGTTGTACACTAAACTCAATCGTCGCCTGCAGCCAATGTCTTTTCCGTGGCCGGGAACAGAGCGAACCGCTGATGAGTCGGTCCATCTGGATTCTGGATGGGAAAAGCGTATGTGCGGGGAAACAAAATGGTGAACATTAAATCATGATTAAACCTTTTGGAAATGTGGGTTCATGTATCAATGATCATTGATTCGTGAGTCCCTACAAGTCCATTTCAGTTTAGGGAAGGGCGTCTTGCCGAAACTGGTTTTTCGTGCAGGAAAAACCAATTCCGGCAAGACGCCCTTCCTAAACTGCAATGAACTAACCCTGCTAACAGTATCAGGCGTCAGGTCTGAGCGAACGCACAAAAGTCCATGCCTCGCACTGTTAATTGTTTATCATCGTTAGTGTCCGTTGTTTATTTACATACCCTTAAAGTGAATTCGAAACTTAAAACCGAATGCGCTGGTAATCTAAAAATAAAGTTTTGCTATTACTTTAGAAGAAAAGCTGAAAATAATTCGTATGTATGAAGACGGAAAATTTATATGAACAATAACTTGGGATATAAATTCAGCTATTTCGACAATAAATACGATAGTAAAGTAAAAAATGTGCATATAATAATAATAATTATAAATATTGCAGTTTCTTGTGAAGTTACACTTAAGCAACTTACAAATTCGAGTTAAGTAAAATTCAAGTTACGTAAAGGTTTACGGAACGCATTACTTACGTAACCCGGGGGTGGGGGGTGACTGTATTTAGAATAATCCATATTTAATATTTTAAAGTCATGACAAGGTTGGTAGCTTCGATAAAATAGAAATAGAAAGTTACAACTACAATCTTCTTAATTAAATGACATGTTTCATATTAGCTTGCTTTTTAATTCAAGGCGGTCCAACTTTTCGTATCAAGTGGGCCGCATGAGAACTTTAACATAGAACCGGCTCCCATCAAATTAAATTTCTATATAGTAGATTAAAGTATTCGCAAAATATGTACTATTGATTAATATGCGAGATTATTGTATTTAATTAAGTATATGATTAAATACACAATTAAAAAATTTAATATTGCATTTAATTATTAAACAAATTTAATACTAGAATAGCTGTATGTACCTTCGCTAGCAGCCGTTATATTTGGTATCGATACGTATATTTAAAGATTACCTTACTTATGTTTTTTGTAATTGTTGACATCGGTATTTCTTCCGTGAACGAACGCAAATATGTACAGAAAGACAAGTACTATTAATAAAAAATTTGTAAATAATTAAATACATATTAACAATAAATAAAAATTTATATGTATACGCACATATTTAAGCTTTAGGATGTTTTTTCTTGAATATTGCCAATGCCTCGCGGGACAAGCGTTGGGCAACCCAGCTTTAAATAGTTAATTACAAATATTCACTGCATTGCAAAAATAATAAATAAATAAATAAAAATAATAAAAAAAAAGCAAATAAAAAAAAAAAGCACGCACCCAGAAAAACTAAGGCAAGAGATGCCAATCTCGGCAGGCATATACCGTGCGGAAAGACAGGGTAAATTATTAAAATTTCAGCACCAACAAGTAACGACACCTGTCTGACGCGCATTATATGGGTGCATTCTATCATATAAGGAACGTCGTTTTCACCGACAGACAAATTCGACTAGTTTTGATGCTTTTAAACGCTAAGTAGTGTCTGAACCTGCTTTTTAGACAAAAAAAACTCACCACAGACATGTTGTGCTTTAAAAATTTTATAAGGTAAAAACTTAGATTAAATTTCTCAGAATCGGATGATATATGAATAAATAAATCGTGCACAATTATATTATGAAAACCCTTATATTTTCATGTATAATAATGTACTATATAACAATATATTTCACGTAATAACGTATTGTACGTAAAAAATATTGTGTATTGCGATCATATTTGTGACAATTTTGAGTTATAAAATTTGCATTTAAATTAAAATCCAAACTTCTTTGCTATCATAATTTTTATTGGAAAACAGATAAGTGTAAAAATATAGTATAATACAATCCTTCTTACCGGACACACCTTGGATACAGTCACACGGATTTAAGGTCATATAAAAATTAGAAAAACTTTTTAGAATGTTATCCCCCCCCCCCTCTTTAACAATTACCTCTCTTTTACGGACAAAAATTTTCTGTCTGGCACGTGCTTGCTAATGGGAGGTTTTACTGTATATGAGAATTAGTAGCTATCATTGATATGTCACATTTCAAATTATTCACGGTCAAAGCATTAATCGAGTCAGTGACTTTAGGTCGGCAAAACTGATGATTGAAGCAATAACTCTTCACAGTTTATTGTGTCTGTCATTTCCATCATCAAATGCTGTAATTATTCTTGTACAATAAGTCCAAATCTTTAGACAAGTCATTAATTTTACTATCAAAAAAATCATCTACCATTAACAAACGAGTAAAACAACACTGAGTAGGTGAACTTTGGAAGAGTAGTTAAGCATGATTAGTTAATTATATATAAAATAATTTTGACTTAAAAATTATATTATAAAGAGTGTCTCTAAATAATATTGAAAAGGGGCACCTATTTGAAGAAAATATTAGGGAGTGTATATAAAATATTAGGGAAGCTCTACTCCTATTCACTTCCTTAGGCTTTGTTTTCAGTCTCGAGCATTGGTCTTTGCCATCACCCCTATAATTTAATCTAAAGGAAACGTTCGAATGCTTAAATAGGCAACAAATAAAAAAATTCCATTTATTTCAATGGGTTGATAATTATTTTATTATAACACCGCAGACGTACGCTGGTGTGGTGAAGTATAAGTCCGTACCTCCTAAATGAAATTCAGTTGCATCATCGTAATAATAATAAAAACATGAGCCATAAAAATTAATATATTTTATATGTCATATTTTTCATTAGATTTCTTTTCATTGACTTTCATTATTCTCATGTCTTTAATTTCTTTAACGAAATGCAGAATTGCGGTCTGTATTTCGTTATTTATTTATTCCCTATCAATTTTGGGGGGTCGAGCCACCATAAATATTTTTTGCGGGGTCAAAGGATACTGGCCTCCTTAGAAATCCCACTTCTGACGTCGAGATATTTGCATCTTTACAAAACCCCCTCTTCTTATATCTCAGTGCCCTTATAAAACAAAATAACTTCACATATACAACCATCAGTAATTGATTCAGTATTTTGAAATTTACCATCTCTACGTAGCGTGTAGCATTTCTCACAGGATATTAGTGGGTTTTGGTTCATATATAACATTCATATAAATAATACTAAAAAGAGGTTCAAAAATATTCTAGTCTTATTTTGGAGCTAAATATCAGTTAGTTTCAGGATTATTTTCGCATTCCGAAGCTTCAATACGCTGCACATTAATCAATAAATAAAGGTATTTGTCACACGTTTTCGGCTCACCACTTGATATAACATCACCTAAATTATTTGCAGTTTTTTAAAATGACACCCGTCACGCTCGAACGCAATCTACAAATATTTTTTTAACAAATTCCTTTTTATTTATATGGGATAATGGTATTATTTTATTGTATTCTTTTTAGATGTATGTCAACTTCCTTGCCATTGGAAAAAAAACCCTTTTCATGCATTCATGCATTATACAAAAATACGAAAACCAAAAAACATCACACTGAAAATAGAAACATCTGCCACATCACTGCTCCAAATAGTATCATTATTTATACTGAAGGAGTGGGGTGAGACCCGTAAAATATTAAAGTATTTTTGCCATGTTCATACCTGTGACATATCTTCTGCATCTTTCAAAAATTGGGAAACATAAGGTTGTTCAATACTTAAAGTTTCTGAAACTTTGGGGGTAATCATAATCAATAATAAGCCTTTATTAAAAGTTATAAATATTAAAGCTATTATTTCTTTCCTTTCTTTTTCTTTTCTTTTTCTCTTCTTTTATATTGTTTTCATTGTGTGTAAAACTTTCAAAAAAGGTGCGCGTTAAAATGTGCAAAGATAGATTCAGAAATATCGTATTTACTTCAAATTCGCAAAATATTAACCGTTTTAAATTATTGACGTTTAAATTATGAAAAACATCTCTGCATCAGGCTGCACATTCTTATCATAGCCTGATAAGGATATCGTCTGATCATTTTTCATAAATTGTCCTATAAACTTTATTTAAGTTACAATACTTTTCTGTCTCCTCTACAGTTATATCAAAAATTTTCACCAAGAAATTTCAATGCAGGTGCACCACAAATACTTGCCTTTCTGTTTTTTTCAATTTATCTGTTCACCTTAATATTAAATTTCTCATATTTCATTGTGATGTTCATTTGGAGGAAAACACTCAATGCTCAAATTGTGCGCTAAGCGTTCTTTGTCACACGTAGACAACAAAATTAAAAACAAGTTTAACATTTTTGGTAATTATTATTTTATGGATTGATAACCATAATTCTGTAACTTAATTACAATGAGATGTTAGATTCAATATTTTGATTCCTTCGTAGCCAAAAAACGACGGCGTAGTTGGAAATATAAAGCCACATTCACCTATTCCCTTAATTGCTCTACTCCTTACCAAATTAGAAAATACCTTTCACTAAAAATTCTAAACAGTTTTTGATTAAGATGTTACTTGTTTTGACCTGATACTTTATCACATCCGTCGCTTTCTAACATTGCCTTTCTACTTTCCAAGTTCATTGTGTAACTTTTGTAAAATAACTGAAAACTTTGATATACAACTGTTTTGTCTACAAATACAGTAACTTTGGATTATATGATTGAGTGTATGTATTCAAAGTCGTATACGTGAAGTACTGGCCCCAGTTTTTTTTTAGATTTTATTGCTTTTTCTACAAAAGAACGCTATTTGAATCGATTACAAAATTGGTTATTGTAACTGGCGAACATCATTTAAATCAAGATTGCTATTTAACGGGCTGCAGGACTTCGATTAAACTATACTAAAAATATAGGTTTAATTCCATATATGAGTTATTAATATAAATATTTTTAAAAATTCAGGAAGTTAGCATTTTCATTTAATAGAGAATTTTAACTTTGTAGTAAAATGTTCAAAGAATCAGTTGATTATTTTAAAGCAAAAAATTATATCTGTGTTTGAGACTTGATTTCTCGATTTTCTCGCGATATCAGTGAGCCAATTGAATTTGAAAACGAATGATGTGGCTATTTCGTAAATATGTGCAATTTTATCAAATTAGGCTGTATTTTCTGGATTTCAGACTTCCACTAGTAATATAGCGCTGTAAGTATGCCATGTAGAACACTGGCAGCAAATGCCTGCATAAACGCGCGTGGCCTGATGCTGATGTACTAACTGCCTGTGTTCCAGCAAGGTTACTGTATTATTTATGCTCCCAAGTCACGAAATTCTGCTTTGAATAGCAGCAGAAAGAACACTAAACCTCGTAAAAATAAAAGAAGTTATCGAAGTATACAGAAACTAAACGTATTTTAATAAAATTGCGAGTAAAGCGGGAAGTTAAAAAAAAAGAAGAGAAAAAAGAAAGAGAAAAGATTAAAAAAAATTGCTGATCAATTGCTTAAATATCTCATAGATTTTTAAAGTAATTGTGCTTTTTTAAATTTTAGGACAATATTTAATTTTGTTAATTTGTTAAGTGTATACATAATATTATTGCGAGTAATTTTTCAAATTAAATAAATAATTACTATTTGATCAAACAACAATATCAATCAACGTTTATTGGCGTAGTGATACCAACGCCGATGGTATGGCGTGATTAGATGGTGAAACGTTCGAAAGAAAATAAATATTTCTGCCTTCGGTGGGACCTGAACCCTGAAAAAAATACTATTTGCTTTATAGAGTTATTTAAAAGTTTACAAAATACATATCTGTGGAGCACGGACGTTTATTTGATTATATCTTGTAGATATGATAATTTGTTAGTAGATAACTAACCTTCACGCTTTTTGTTTGAAATTTTCAGAAACTTATTTATTAATGAAATGGGTAGTTAATTATTAAATTAGTAAAACACTCACGGGACGATAGACTCCACTTTCCGAATAATTTATGCGAAAATAAAATAAGCAGGCAAGTTTACATATTGCAAGTCTGATGAATTGAAGGAAAATATTTTTGCAACCATCCTTTTTCCATTTTTTTTAAATTTTATTTAAGAGGAAAGTTGCTATTTAATAATAATTATTTTGTCGTTAAAAATGAAGAGAATTCTAGTTGACATCAATTTTAGAATGAATATTCATCCATTATTTTAAATTTTAAACAAAACATCCCTCCATTTATTAAAATAAACTTCAGCAAATACGAACATCAAAATTGAGAGGGGGGTCAAAAATAGACATCAGGCTCAAGAATTGTCATGGTAAATATTTTTGTGAAAGTCTAAGAAGCTAAAGTTAATTGAACCGAATGAATCATTCACTGGTCGATGACATTGAAGAGAAAGCGACCAATTACAAAATTTCCATCCGGACACTTGGGTGTTCTTTACTTCATTGGTTGTTTGGACTGTAAACATGCCTTAAGCCCTGCCCACCCGCAAGCGTATATAAGCAAAGATGCCTCAGACGGAATTCACTTTCTACCCATCTCTAGATGTGACCGCATCTCTTTTTACCACAGAATCAGATTCAGCTTTCACTTTTATCAGACCCGGTCCATCCAGAAAGTTGTGGATCCAGTTCAGTTATCTCTCAGTCTCCTCGGGAGACTTTCACTACAATTTCATCTCGCTTCACTGCTTTCCACCAAACATTCATCACAACATCAGCTAGTCTTGCGGAAGACACTTCTCCAGTGTCAGTGGAGATTATCTCTTCGAATCGAACTTGCATCAGCAATTGCTTGTCATCCTTAGTGTCGTAATTTTGTAGGACAGTTCTTTATTCTTTGTTTCCTTTTCGTCGTGTGCTTGATTTCCTCTTGATCTTGACCTAAATTCTTGGAGTTTTTAATAACGTGAGGAAGTGCGGTTTCGAGAACTTGAACTCTCAAGGTCTGGCATCCAACCTTGAAAAGGTAAGCACCGCTTTCTCTTTTTCTGTTTTATCGTTATACGTCAAGAATTTTTTATTCATTTTAAACTATATAAAAGATTATAAATTGCATTTCATATTACGATAAATCAAATTATGTTTAAATTAATTATGATTCTCTATTTAAAATGATGTGCCCAAAATATATATTCCATTAATATCTTTTATCTTTCACTTTCTATGACATATCCCGTTTGCGTTAATCCTATTTACTATAAAATATCCGCAAATTTAAAAATAATAAATTATTCCTTCCTAAAAAATACTAAATCTGTGCAAAGTTTTAAATTTGAAGAAATGCCATTTTTAATGCATATTATTATTGATATATTTATTTAATGTAAACGCATCATGAGACATAGTGCCTTCACTAAAATATTTGATATTTAGTTCTGTTTTGCATCAAAAACGTCTTGATTGCATACTTTTATAATTTAGAATTTTCGTTCACAGCTCTGATATCCTACACAGAAATTTAAGTTATTTTTTATGTACGGGGCTAAAAAATTTTAATTTGATAATATTTATTTTATGTCCAGTTACATTGCTTGCTTATTCTTTGTATTATGTATTTTCTATGTATTCTAGTGTACACCTAGTTCGTAATTCTGCTGTTCCATCTACGAGCTTATACTAAATGTATACTTGGAATTGAATTTGACAGAAGATTGAAACAGGAGCTATAATTAATTTTGTTATATTTCTTTAGCTGTTGTCATATATGCACAGTACACATACAGAGAAAGATTAATTTCATTTCAATTTTCCGCAGTTAGTTTTTCATATTTTTGCTACCAAAAATAACGATATTGCCGCATTTAAATATAATTTTGTACTCATAACTCAATTTTTAAATATATTACCGGCCATGTAGATGGCTTTTTTGTTATGACTAACTTCGTTGCTTCACAGCCTTCTGATCTTTTCTTGAATGTGCATATTATGGTTCCAGATATAAAAAGCCGAGAGAATGTTATGGTAGCATGGAATTCAAATAACAAGTTTTGAAAAATGGAAGTCGGCATAAAAGAGGAAGGCAATTTGTTTCATGCTCCAACCCCACGGAGTAATTTGCAACTGCTAGTGCATATCAATTATAGGTTGGTTGACTTGTGCCATTGATGGGTGAAGTTGGTGGGTTATGCAAAGCAAATGCCCAAAATATATGAGCATGAGTAATGATATAAATATGTGATATTGAAAGCGTATAATCACCCAATTGCCATTTGTAGAAGTATTTTAACTACGAATTCATAACCACAGTACTTTTATATCATCAGAATGTTTGTGACACTATGATTTAGAGATTGTTGCAGATTTTTTTAAACTAACTTGAAGAAAATGCTGAAAGTGCAGTTGCATATCTAAAGAGGCATTTCATTTTTTAAGTAAGAATTTTTTATATATATTTCCAGGAATGATTTTTATAAAAAAAAAAAAGGGACTTCAATCATATTTTTAAAGTATCCGTGCGGGATAGCTGGAGATTCGCTAATGTACAGTATACTGAATCTACCGATCAACCGCCATTTTCAAACTACGGAAATAAATACATTTGGTTTAAGATTTCCATAAGCATATTAAATTAAAAAACGCAAAAGCCTTTACTACGCTAGGTATTTTACATAAAATATTTTCACCCTTCAAGGACAATGGCAAAAATTGGTAGAAAGTTCAACAACGGTTGGAAAACTTTGCAAATAGTTCTGTTCTTCACAGATCCCTCTTTAAAAACTTTTCCACAGAGGACATGGGTAAATGCATCGTCATTAGTGAGGTAATTATAACTGTGGGCCCCATATCTTGACTATAAGCTATTTAAGACTGAGAAAAATCATCAAGCTAAAACCATCTAATCCATTCACAATCGTATTTTGAGTAACATATTTTTACGTACAAGCAAAAGCACCCGGGAAGTTTTTTTTCCCAGCTAATCGTTGATAAGATGACAAATTCTTTGTTTGACGCTTGACTGATTCAAACGGTTTTGCATTTAAATTGTGTGAATACATCGCCAGTATATGTAAAATTCGATCAAACGGATGAATGAGTGTTCGGAAATCTCAAACAGATATATATTTAACATGTAGTAATGAAATGAATTCAAATTTTTATATGATATTTAAATGATCGATTGCTTTGTTTCTTACAACTTATAAGTATTTCATCCAATGGTGGACGCAGACTTTCATTTGTTTTTTGGATGGGGGTGGGGATCACGGACAGAATTTGCCATGGTCTTGGAATAACACCCTTCATTTATCATGAAAGTTGGAATTTTTTACAGTGAAAAAATATATTTTGGGGGGTCATGACCCTTGTTTCCGCCCTTGATTTCATCATCATTATCCGGGACGGTACAGTCAATGTGACATGATATTTAAACTACATGAGATATTCAGCATTCACGGCTATTCTGATTTGAAAACATACTAGTGGCAGGGTAATTGAAGCCACCACCTTTCGCCAATTGAACGCTGAGTCGAATCTGAATAAACTTAGTCATTTATAAATAATTTACAGTTCAGGGGCTATCTCAGGCACAAATTAAAAGCAGGATTCAATAAATAACCGACAACCTTATTTGAAACCGGAGTCAGCTAGCGTGTTCATATTTTTAATTACTGTATCATGTTGGTAATAAGGAAATTTTAGTTAACTTTTAATCTTGATGTGTCTACAGGCAAACAAATATGTGATCCTATCTCTAATTTTTAATATATATATATAAAGAGACATATAGATATATATTTACTAGAAGACTATTCAGAAAGCCTTCTGTTAAATGTTTTGAACATTCGCATTTGAGTTTCTTGGGTGTGTTTTAACTTAAGCGCGACAAAAGAACAAGTATTAAATTATGACACATTATCGTGCCTATTCATTGAGACAAAAATCTATAGTTATGCTGCCGATTTTAGCCTATCCATTTTGTTTTTTTAAAATATTCCAGGTCTGTAACAGGTGAAACAGGTAAGCACGTTCTCACACGTGCAAAGCTGGAACGAAACAAATGTTATCACTTGGAGAGAAGCGTGGCTGTATTGACAATGATCTTCTGAAATTTCCATTATGATCATCACGCACATTCAAGTGTAAAAAGTAAAATCATGCTACCCTGTAACGTTCCAGATATTTTTTCCGGAAGACAAACTTTAAAAAGAAAAGCAAGAATTGAAGTAAAATGTAGAACATTTTTTATTTATGCTGTGGTGCACTTACGACCTTCCCTAATATAAGCGAAATATAGTAACGAAACTAATGCTTTTGTCATAGGAATGAAATGTTTTGATTAGCAACGTAGATAAATTCTTCATAAATATTTCTTTAGTGGTTGAGAGAGGTCCCAAACGTTCAGAATGTTAAAGTGTATAACCATACAATGCTTCTAATATCAAATTGAAAGGTGTAAACCGGTTATTTGCATATTGCTTTTTGGGGTAAATTGCTTAAAAATGTAGAGCAATGGTTTTAAGTAATAAGATATGTAATTTCTAGATGTATTTTTTGTCTCATATTGATCCATTGATGTGGTAATTGACAATATTCTTCAAATATTCTTTTCCCAGTTTCTAAGATATCATAATAAACGAAGTAGTTAACATGACACCTATTCATTATTGATTGGATGTAACTAGAAAAAGTATATAAAAATTATTATATTCCATAAATTTAAAACCACAACTTATTTCTAATGCAGTTTTACAGGGTATTAAACCTTGCAGAGAAGCGGTTTTGCGGTTTGCTTGGTTGAGTAGTTTCGGTTTGCCTTTAGTAGAATGAGCAGTCAGGGATCACTGGAGATTAGTTTGTGGGAAGGCAGAACACTGATTAGCAAGTCAGTAATGATTCTTCAGAAGAAAGCGTTAGAAGGTTTCTCACGTTCGGAAAACATGTTACGCCCGAATGCAGCACTGTGTCTTAATGTATGATAGCAAAAATCTAATCGGATTTCAGCTCCTAAACCGTGAGTATCATAGAGGGTATACATTCATAGGATCCACTTCGATCAAGCATATTTTCACTGAAGAATTATAGGATAAAGTCAGTATTATCGTTTTCTAGGATACAGCCTACATCATAAAACATAATTTACTTGAGAATTTAAGATCTGCTCAATATTTTAAAAAAGAACATTTAAAAATACGGTCCAGTGATTAAGAAAACTCCTGTCTTCTTTTTGACCAAAGGAAAATAATAAATTAAACCACCATGAAATTTATAATATTAATTTAAAACAAAATTTACTTAAACCATTTTTTATAGCTTTTGTTTTAAATAAATAATAAGAAAATAAAAAATTTAATTAATCACCAAATTTTATGAAAAACGTAGGTACTCCAATTTCTGAAAGAGTAAAATTCTTTAAGACTGAAAACATATAAAAAGCATAAGCATATTCATCGATGTTCGATATTCTGAAATATTCAGCAATTCCAAAAAATTCTCGCTGTCCTGCTTATCAAAGTTTAGACCTCGTTATCAACTTTTCGGTAAGTTATATAAATATTTAATTGCATGTTATTGTATAAAGCAGAAGAAAGCTCAGCTAAACGTAAATAGATAGGCATTGATGTTGATCGTAAAAAAGAATGCGAAATAAAAGATAATCTTTTCATTTCATAGGAATGAGATTCTATAGGATTAAATCATTTCGAACTGTTTAATTTTGTAAATACTGACTTTCAAATGGTTGACATGAAGTCATACAAAGGATGCAGCTTTTTTGTCTTCACTGTTGAAGAGCAGGAGAAGAGATATCTGTTTCTCTGCCTTTTTTATTCAATTCTTTCGGAAGCAAATTGACAGCACAAACCTGAAATTACCGTGGGAACAGTGAAATTACACCTGAAGTAAATGTTTCGAACTTCAAGAGCAAGCATGCAGATCTAAATGAAGAAACAAAAAGTTTAAAGGGAAAGTAAAATCACACAAAAAAAATTCTAAAGAACAAAAACGTGCCTTAGATAGTTAAAGCGATACGCTACACCGCATTTGCAACCCGAAACTTTTTCTTTTGGGATGCTACTTGATAACGTCCAGACATAGGATCAAGCTGACAAATAAAAAAAAAAAGCACCAGAAGATAATAGAAAGAAAAATCGAGATTTTTTGTAACTAACTTTAAGACAAATGTAAATTATTTTGAGTTAGCTTAATAATATCTTCTTGACCAAAAGCAACTGTTGCATTCATTGTTAAATGCTTTACTTTTCTCTTTTAAGTAGAATCTGCAGGGATTGATAAATATATATTTTAACATCTACAACGTTACTGACATATTTTCAGTATTGGTTAAATATAACTTGCAGCATTAAAATTACATAATGAAGTAAATATTATATTGTAATTATAAAAAAGAGGAATTTTTTATGAAGAGTTCTGTATATATATACATCTGACTTTGTGAGCAACTGCAACTATTTTGATCTGATTTTATCCCGCCGGATTTTTATAGTCTTTTAATTATAATAAATTTTTATATAAATTTCCCAATACAGTAATAGATACTTTTATTAAAATTTCAAAGTAACTTTGAATAATTCACAATGTTTCACATACGTAAGAAACGACTGTGTGTATTTTTCCCTTCTCCATACTTCGTTTGGTTGATAAATAATAATAAAAGTTTGACGCTTTCAGTTTTTCGCTATATGTTGTTTAGGATTATGAATAAAAATAATAGATTGGACTATTCCAGCCATTATATATTCTTATCAAAATCCTATAAATTTCCCTAGAATTTCTTGATCAATATATATATACATATATAAATTTATATTCATTTATGCTAAATTATTTATATAATTTTAATTTATCGTACGCATACTGATCTTCTGTAACTTCCATAATTTAGTTAGTTTATGCTTATATACATCATGAAATGAAGTTTTTGAAATTATTTCACAGTTTGTTTATGTGTAGTTTAGTAAACAATTGGAAACTACTCGCAAAGAACACGAGACACAAAAACGAAATTCATTTGAAGACAATAAATACAAAATGAAAGGCCCAAACTCGTTCCCTGCAATTTTGTCCCATTGTGTCACTACATAACGAGAAGAATAACCCTTACACATTTTCTAAGTGACCTCTTAAACAATTTTCAAGGAGTACTAATCGGGTATATGGTGAAGGTCGCCGAACTGAAGAAATCCTAATCAGCGCGAAAAGTGTACAAGACGAACTAGTTTTGGATTGAGGCATTGGCCCTGCAAGAACCTAAGTTTCTTCCACGATATGTGGTTTCTGTTTTGTTTGCTAGAATCCCCGCTCGCCTGCTGCGATGGCTATGCTAAATGCTTTTCTATAAAAAAAAATGCAGCAATTAGAGTCAAGCTTGATGAGAATCCCATTGTGGAGGATCGGACAGCAAGTGTTTGCGGAAATGTTTGCGCGGCAATTAAACTTCTTCTTCCTCATTCTACTAAATATAAATTGGTAAAAAGAAGTGTCGAAGAACTATTAACCGACTGTACACAAAGCTGAGAGAAGAGCCCGCAGTTTGAAATGAAACACTGACTCTTAAATGAGACTTGGTTTCTGCGGTAAGTACAAGGACACGACCGTGGATGCATACGTTAGATGATATCGCACACTCAAAAGAGTGGGATTTTCTGTAATGAACCAGTATATGTGGAAGAATTATTCGTGAAAACACTGCACAAAATATAAGTAAAACAATTTGAGCGACAACGTTTTTTTTAAATGTAAAATAAATTTTAGCTACATTTAAAAAAAAACGTTGTCGCTCAAATTGCTTTACTTACCAGTATATGCTCTCCCTTTTCTTGAAGTACCAAATCCATTATTTTGCTAGGGATGTGGGGCCGTTCGACATTGCAAGATCTTGTTTGCGACGGCATTGCAAATTCAAATAAGGATATATTGGGAGGAATATGCCATTGTAGAGGGAGTCCCGCAAGAATGGTCGGTTTCTAATTTTTAAAAATGTCGATTAATCTAAGCATTTATAAGTAAAGACAACGTCATAAATATAAGTAAAGTACTTACGCTTATGACGTTGTCTTTACTTATAAATCTAATCTGCGTAATGCTATGGCAAATTACCTTACATATTCTAAGCATGACAGAATAATGGGAGAAATCATATACAATTTGGGATTTCTGCCGTAAGTCTCCAGGACAAAGTATAAAATTCTCATCACCTCACTTACAAAGAATGGGTTTTCTGATAATAATTAATTGCTTGATTATTCATAACGACCAACTCTGGAATAGCACATCTGTTTGTATAACTTTTTGCCGGTTATGTTCCGAACCAAAATGGCTACATGGTAACGGTTTAAATGATTAGGACTCTTTGTAGGTTGTATTGCTAAAGTTTACTGTGCTAATTATTTATGTAATAATTCATAAAAATTTAGGGCTATTTTAATGAATTCTGTTGTATTAATGTATCATGGCAGTGTCTGTATTATCGAATGTTCTGTCTAATTTAACGAACTGTTGAAATCTTAATATTTCATCGAGTTAGATCATATTTAATAAATAAAAGTGTAAAATAAGTCTACAAAATATTTAATGTCAAAAAATACACACTAATTGAATAATTTTGAGTTCATATATTCAATATATATGAGTGCAAAATATGAGAATATTAGATGTCGAAATTTTAATGTTAATTTCTTTACAAAGAGCGTGCACCTTCATATGTTTTTAACGGAATTGGATGGTTTTTACACACTAACGGCCGATATTAGTTGAACAAACTATTTTGTGGTGTTGTTTTTGAGTTTAGCTCAAAGACAGTAAACGATTAACAACTTCTATGCAAACAATATATACAATATTAAAAATGATAAAATCTATAGAGATGAATTTGTCAATTCTGCCTCTATCTTTGGAAGGAAATTTTTGGTCTTGACCCTACGCATAAGTGATTTTTAAATTTGTTGGACCTTACTATTCAGACCACACATACATATATAGAGATAGCGAGAAAGAGAATAAGAGGGAACTATGTTTTTTTTTTTAATTCTGAGATTTAAAGCCACTACCTACACGTATAATTTGTGCATTATAATAAAACAAGTAAAATCGTAGTTTAAAAACCATTCCTTTTCCTGTTTCTCTGAAGTTAAACACCGGCGTTACTTGTTTGAACCTCTTTTGTAAAAGTTCGTGTAACAACGTTTGTCTTTTCACGTATTTCATTACCGTCCATTTTTCTTCAATTGCGTAAAGCAAAAAAAAAGCGGTGAATGACCGTTAAAGAGTGGTGCGGTACCGTAAAATATGGGGATAGCAGAGTAAGAAAAAAAAAAACATTTCGCAATGTATGAAAAAAAATTCTCATACAGGGTTTGACCCTACCGACTCTGTCGGGTAACGTTTCTCGTCAATTGTAAAGAACATCGAAACCCTAATCATGGTTCCATGTTCGTAAATTTCTGGTTTTGGACGCTATCCAGGCTTCCCGGTTCGTAAATCATATTCTGTATAATATGATAATTTCGCGATAGAACTACTTTGCTTCAAAGAACTTTTGCTTATAACTTTAAAATTTGTAAGCCTTAGAAGTGTTTCTTCTTGTATTTAATAAGCGGAAACACACCGACTTTTAAACGTACTTTAGATAATTATCCACAATAAAAACAAGGTATCAGCTTTTTCGTATTTGGAAAATTAAATAAACTAGTGAAAAAATTGCAAATAAAATGCAAATTCAATAAAATTGCTCATGGAGGATGGAGACCACGTTCTTTTATCAGTTCATTTACGAATACCTCGTTTACTAGACTGAAGTGAGGATTCGAGTTATTTTTTTATTACTATTATGAATTTTTTATTATTTTCCTTTAATGTTTGCAGTATCAAAATATATACGTAAAAGTTGTCCTGTCCAAAATCGCAAGCACTGAATTTACTCAACCAAGTCCTTAAGTCCTATATTAACAAATAACTTTAGCAAATAAAATCTCTCTCTGGTATAGGAACCGTCAAAAAATTTCATTTATAAAGATTGTAATTACGCGAGTTTGTTGTGGCATTGAATTTGGCTATTTTGCCCCCATCCATTTTCGGAGTTGCAGAAAAAACAAGGCGGAAGTTCTTCGATCAAGTGTGAAAGAGATTCAGTAGATAAAGACTACCAACGTTATAATAGAATCAAACTAGTAATGGACGGGTAAGCTTTGCAAATGGCTCGCTTCTATTTTCTGACCCCCTTCCTTTTCCAAGAATGTTTCTCAAATGATTTATTTAAGAAAGTTTGTGAATTTTTATTGTTCGAGCTACAAGTTCCATTCCCCTTGCAGTTGCGCTTTCTTTGATGTACATTTCCAAAACTTGATACTTTTAACATATACGCTATTTTCTCTATGCATAAATTCAGTTGAATAGGCTCAATTTTATCGATTTTTCAAAATTTTCATGACTTTATGACTTTTGATATTCTGCAGTTTACAGTATAAGCTAGTGCATTAAATCGCTTGGCGAAATGTTTTCAGAAATGCTAAATATTCCTATTTATTCCTCGAGCTTTATTCTATAAATAAAGATATCTCAAATGTTATAATGCCAATTCACCACTTTCATTTGTTCCCTTAAAGAAAAGTACTCATTAAAGAGATAGAAATGCATGGTTCTCTGTACAGATGAATTTCATACACACAAAGCAGAATTACATGAGTACTCTGTCTATACGAAATTCTATTTACAATCTAATACAATACGCTTCATTTCAATGGTAAACTACAAGTGAAAGCCTTGCGTAAAAAAACGTAACGTTAGTAAATAGTCGTTTATAAACTAGGAAGATTCGGGAACTATTGAAGCGTGTTGTTTAGTATTGGAGCTTTTTGTTGCATAGGTCAATGTCTTCTTATCGTGATTATTACCAGATTTCACGTCCAAAGATACTTCTCTTTACGCTTTGTCTGGTTCTTAGCCACAGCGTGGCCGTAAACAGGGATATAGCATCAAATCCCATTGTTACAAATTTTCGAAGGCATGTCTCTTTTCTGTATTTTTATACGAGACCCGCTTCGTGAATAACAAGAAGTTCCTGAAGAACAGTAATGACTCTCATAAAATATTTCACTGATGCGGTTTTATTGCGCTTGTTTTTTCCACGAAAACCTGAGTTTTTGAGCAACACTAAAATGCACGAATTTCTTTAAGACGATGTAGCACAATACTGTAACCACAAGAAGGCCGTTCGTGGTACTAAAGAGTGCTATTATCAAAATGTTATTGAATAAAGTGTCTTTTACGACACATTTAAGTAAATAAGATCCTTAAACATGAAGCGACGCAGGTTAAGAGAAAAAAGACGAACTATATATGCTCATAAATTAACTAAAAAGTTATTTCTTCCCGTTCTTTCTCAGCTGCAAAAGAAAGAATATCCCTATCGAGATGTTCGTTACGTTGTTAGATAGATTCCGCGGGCTTAAATTACTATTTTAAAAAATATGATTCCAGTGTTACTACTCATCTGATAGTGCTCGAGGCCTTGTACGGCATGTGCTTCGAGAATCCATTTGTCCACCAAACCTTAATTACGAAATACTCGTGGACAGAATGACAGCTGCCAACTTCTGCGATTCTAGATTGACCTCTGATGCAAAAAACAGTAGAAGAAAATCTCGAGCTTATTGTCACCAAACAAGTTCTAGACTGCTGTTGATCGCACATTGAGAAATCTGAATAAAAAAATAAACAAACGTGTGAAAAATTGAACGATGCAAAAGAGGGGTAGTGCAAGAACTAGAAGATAAAACATAATGCCATTTTCTCGCAGTCAACGCCACTACTGTAATGTTACAACTAATGTAAAGTATTAAAAAATAATGAAATGTATAATTAATGCAAAGTGAAAGTGCTTCATATTTATAAAAATTATGAAAGTGATAATTGATATAAAAATGTGTAAAGCATAAAACTGCATCGCAGTGTGTGTATGTTATAAATGCCATACTTTGACAGTCCGTAGCAGAACATGTGTCCTGTGTAAAAATGAATGAAACTTCTATAACGTTTCCAAAAGTTAAGTTTTCATGAGCGACAACGTAATTACATTTTATCCATGGATAGCGTATCATTGGCTTATATTGTGGAGAGTTTGGTTGATTAAAAACTAAAGAGTGCAATTTTATTATTTCGTTTCTAGACGTTGTATTTACGTGTCGTTCGTCTGTAGCAATGTAGTTTAAAAATTTTTAATAAATAACTTATATTGGCGAAAAAAAATAGACGTCCAAAGGTTGAATCATAGCGGTTATACCAGGAGGAATTTGCAATCTGGTGCAATTATTTGGCATAATGTCATAGGTTTGTGGGTCCACTGCCCCTGTCCATGAATCTAGCATGACATTTTGTCACCCATTCCTTCATCTCTATTTCACCATTTTTCCACTCTTGAAACCTGTGACGTGCACATCGGAAGTCTGAGACATGTTGTCTTTAACACTAGGTCCAAACTTCCCAGATCGTTTGCGTAAATATAAGAAAAACTTCCCTTTAATTTCCCCAGACATGGATAAAATCGGCATGATAGTATAGGAGTGCTTTAAGGTAAACTTTGATTCCACTAAAACTGCAATAACTTTTCCGACTTTGTGAGATAACGTCCTCTCGTTTGCAATGAAATAAGAAAAGCCGCTTTGATTGGCGTTTAAAATTTGAGTGGGATCACAATTTGAAAAAACGTCCCGTGCCTGTAAAATAAATGCAACCGCATTATTTTCAATATATTCTACATTATGTTCACAATAGTATATTGTGCAATTTTTCGTGAAACGATATTACTATAGTTTTTTAATCCCCT
>QLNU02015360.1:55178629-55199601 GCA_006491805.2 Dysdera silvatica
TTTCCTCCTGTGAAATAACGGATGGTTCACTTTTATATTTTGCAATGGCTAAATTCAGTGTTCCAGGAATAATATTTATTATATTTTTCATGTCTAAACCTTATGCTATATGATGGCAAAAAATATCACCTAACAATGAAAAGATACGAAAGTAAAGTATTTTTGTTAATGAGACCAATCTTTTCTCAACCGCGATCTACCCAAAAATGAATTCCTGCATTTCCACTGCTGCTTTTATAAGGCTTTTGTGCTGCATTCCCCGGAAGCTGCAATGCAGGGTCAAAATTCCATAATTTAGAAATTTTCAAACAGCTCTAAACAATTCCGTTCTGTGAATATCCAAAACATAGGAACGGCTATTTGTTAGGCATCAACAGATCTGTCTGTCGCGATCAGTCCCTCCCCGGGGTTTGACTTTCATGTGGGACGGTTCCTTTGTTAGTAATAGACTTTCTGTGCTAGAGTAATTACTGTGGTGAACTAGAAAAAGATGATGCAAAATTAACAACCATTTCTTAAATTTTGATAACTAAAGTCACCAAAATCCTTTAAATACAGCAACTTTATCCTACTCCAATTAACTTATGGTGTCCCACGTTCCCCATTTTGTAATGCTACAAAAAAAAAAGGAAAGGCACAATATGGTGGTGAAAAGAGCTATGTACTTTCACCTTTATTATATTTCGTTTTTCTGAAAATATGGATATTTATTGTTTTAGTAAAGTGGAAACGAGAACCTTCTTGATTGAAATATTTAATTAAAACCAGCAATCTGAAATTTATTATACCCTTACTTCTCATATGGTAATCATGAGAACGCTTTGTTGTCATGGACCTTTCAAATACGCTTAATAAAATGGCATATTTCTGTATACAACACAAACAAATTTTTTTAAATGAGAATATAAATTACATATTTTGTTTATTTAGAAATCATTTTTTTGTTACATGAACAAATCATGTAATTTTTTATTTTAAAATAAACCTTATATTTATTTGTAAATGCGCCGTATATTTGTAAAATGTGTATTATATTTATAAATACCGAGAATTTTCTTTTAAATCAAAATCTTTGACCTTTCGTATGACCTAAACATATCTGTATTCTAATTAGTTATTTCACTGTTGTTTGCAAAAACCTAACACTTTAATTAGTAGCATTTTAAATGGTCCTTTTTATATCAAGATATTGCAAAGATTTCATTTTCAACTCATCCTGCAACGACTATTCTATAAATAATTCAGAATCTCCCAGTATTTTAAATAAATTTTTAAGACGTTAGAAACTTTAACAGATGAATATGAAGCGAAAAAACTAGGCAATAAAATCCTTAGCTTATCTTTAAATTTAAAATATGATGAATATTGAACTGTTTTTCTGCTCGAAATATGCATGCAAGTTGTTCTCGAGATTGGATATAATACTGCGCAGCAAACGCGTTGTTTTAACACAGAAAGTGTATATCGCTTTTTAGTTTGTTCTTTCACGAATCGTCGCGCTGTTAGAATATTTGTCCAAGCATAAAGACCAAACTATGTTTGCGTGCAAAGTGAGAGCAGTGAAACAACCGGAAATGGCTGTTTCATGCAGGATGAGATACCGTGACATTTTTGCAGATCTGATTTGTTCCCTTTCGTGTCGATGGGCCATAGGGTTCGTCATATGGCAATAGCAAACGCCATAATTCTGTCCCGAGCTCTGATCCATAATACCCTCTACCACAAGATGAAACCTCAACAGAAAATAATAATTTCGGCTGGATGGATTATCCCGATCACTCACAAGTCGATTGTTCAGATCAAGAGAAAGTTATCGTAGAGCATCTCTTTTTAGCTCATCGTCTTGTATCTCATGTTTAATATCGTGATTAGTTTGTTGATCCAAAAGTATACTGCAAGGATTACAGTTATGCGTTTGTATCTACATCGATCCATTCTAATTTGTAAATTTTGGTTGATGTAAACCTTTCCGTTAAGCTACAACTGCAGTTACTTTCGTGCTTCCACCCGCTTGTTTGTACAGGAAGAGATAAGAAATGTAGATAACAAAATAATCCATCAATGAAAGAAAACTATAAATAGAAAAATATGTACGTTGTAAAGAAGAATGTGGCAGGCATATATATATATATATAATCACCACCACCATCATAATCAACTATTTTCAGTCCACTTCAGGATGGAGTTCTCTTTAATACACATACAGCGTAGTGTGACGGTGAATGAAATATAGAAAGAAGCGCCTTAAGCTCAATTATTGGCCAGACTGGTCGGCAATGAATCCCATAGATAAACGACCTGCAGTTCAATTTATACGAAGATTCTGAACTCGGCCACCAATATATATATATATATATATATATCATTCCAAAATAAAGTATATACTAACTACATAAATGCAATTAATGCTTCCTAATAATAATGAAATAAAAAATATATAACAAATTGTTGATGCAAAAAAATTTTTAATTTTAAAATTTAATATATATATATGTCGACCCTTTCCAATTTTTGTGCCATCATGAGTAACTGTCTCTAAAATCGTATGTCTGGAAATAAGAAATAAGAAAGAAATACTTTTTCTGAAGGCATACCATCATTTACCATCATCATTATGCTGTTTGTGATTTTACATCTTTGTGCAGGTGGACTCACGTTTTTACGAACCTCCAATTTAAGAACTTCACGTTTTTGCAAACTACTGCCATAATAAACTGCAAATTCCCATCATAAAATCCAGGATAATTCCCGTTTACAAATTTTCGACTTTGCGAATTTTTTTATTTCATATATATATATGTCGTTTGTTATTGACCTTGGCAACGTATAATGGACGATCCCTTGCTTCTGAAGCAAAACTTCAGGAATTGGAAGAAGAACTTGACAAGATCAAATGGGACATTGTAGGACTCAGTGAAGTTAGAAGAAAAGGTGAAGAGTTGGTGGAACTTAAAAGTGGACATTTGTTTTATTATAGAGGAACGGAAACTGGAAGAACAAGTGGTGTTGGCTTCTTAATCAACAAAAGAATTAAAGACTACCTTCTTGAAGTCGAAAGCACGTCAGATCGAGCAGCGAGGCTCGTTGTTCAACTAACCCAGCGATACCAACTTCAAATAGTACAGGTATATGCACCAACATCAAGCCATACCGACGAAGAGGTTGAAGAATTTTATGAAGAAATCAAAGAGTTACACACCAAAGGGAAACAACATATCAAGCTCATCATGGGGGATTTCAATGCAAGAATTGGACAACAGGAACAAGGAGAGACATCGGTTGGTAAATACGGATATGGGGAAAGGAATGAACGTGGCGATCAACTCATCGAATTTGCAGAAGCTGAAAATCTTAGCATCATGAATTCATTTTTTAAGAAGAAACCGCAAAGAAAATGGACATGGAAACACCCAAATGGGGGAACTAGTGAAATTGACTATATCCTGGCAAACAAGAAATCAATTATTGAAGATTGCAGTGTACTGAACAGATTTAATACTGGAAGTGATCATCGAATGGTGAGATGTAAAGTGCACTTAAATACTAAATTAGAACGACAGAAGCTCATTAGGAAACAAGTAAGTAAGAGGGTGGATCTAATGAAACTGAAAGTAAATACCGAGGCATTCAAGTTGGAATTAAAAAATCGCTTTTCTGCACTGGAAGGACTTATTGATGAAAGTGATATCTCAGAAGCAAATGAAAACATTGTTAAGACAATAGTTGAAACTGCTGGGGAAATTGGTGGTGTAACCTGTAAAAAGCACAATAGCAAATTATCTGAGAAGACGAAACAGCTCATGAAAAGGCGAAGAGATATGAAGGTGGACAATCGAAATACCAGTTCCAGGATTGAGTACATAGAACTTTGTAAAACTCTGCGCAAAAGCATGAAAGAAGACATAAGAAAATTCAACTGTGAGCTAGTAAGGAAAGCCATTGAAAATAACAAGAGCCTTAGGGTTGTTAAAGGAAGTTTATCTGTTGGGAAGAAACACATCATTGCATTAAAAGGAGAGGATGGCACCGTAACAAGAAATAGGGAAGAAATACTTAGAAGAGTTGAAGAATTCTACAAAAATCTATACGAAAGTAACAGTGGATTAAACGAAGACATTGAAATAGTCGAAGGAACAGCTCCTAAAATCTTAAAAGAAGAAGTTTCATTTGCAATAAAAAGTATGAAGAAAGGAAGAGCCCCTGGTGATGATGGTATTACATTAGATATCCTAAAAGAAGCTGGAGAATATGTAGAAGACATACTTGCAAAATTCTTTACCAAATGTCTTAACAGCGGTAACATACCAAACCAATGGGATTCTGCAACAGTAATTCTTTTGCATAAAAAAGGTGATAAAGAGGATTTGAAAAATTACCGACCAATTAGCTTGTTACCTGCTATTTATAAAATCTTCACAAAAGTGCTAACACATCGCCTGCAGAAAAAATTAGATGCAGCTCAACCAAGAGAACAAGCTGGATTTCGAAGTGGATTCAGTACAGTGGACCATATTCAAGTATTAAGAGAATTAATTGAAAGAACACATGAATATGAACTTCCATTGTGTGTGGCATTTATTGACTATGAGAAGGCCTTTGACTCTATTAAAACATCAGCAGTCATCAACTCTTTAAGATCAACAGACATTGAGGATGTGTACATTGACATGGTGAAACGTGTGTATAAAAATGCAAGTGCAAAATTTCGGTTACATAAAGATACCAAAACTATCAAAATTGGTAAAGGTGTGAGGCAGGGAGATACCATTTCTCCAAAACTTTTTACTTCAGCTTTACAGATGATTTTTCAGCAGATAAATTGGAATAACAAGGGAATAAAAATAAATGGTGAATATTTAAATCATTTGCGGTTTGCTGATGACATTGTTATTTTTTCAACGAACCCATCAGAACTCCAAGACATGGTACAGGAGCTCTCAACTAGAAGTAAAGAAGTTGGACTCAAGATGAACCTACAAAAAACTAAGATCATGTTCAATAATTTCGTAGAGGAAACAAAAATACAAGTTGACAACATTGAGCTAGAAATTGCTGATTCATATATTTACCTTGGCCAGCTGATTTCAATGGATGGCAACATTATGAAAGAACTCAACAGACGTATTAAACTTGGCTGGAGTGCATTTGGAAGAAACAGTTTTATCCTGAAGGGGAAATTGCCTTTGTGTCTAAAAAGAAAGGTCTTCAACCAGTGTGTATTGCCAGTCCTCTCTTATGGATCAGAGACATGGAGTCTAACAGTTGGAGCAATACGAAAGTTACAGACAACGCAAAGGAGCATGGAGAGGTGCATGCTTGGAATAACTAGGAGAGATCGAAAAAGAAACACTTGGGTGAGAGAGCAAACTAGAGTAGAGGACATCATTGTTAAAGTAAAAGGGCTGAAATGGCGATGGGCTGGGCATATTGCAAGAAGAACTGATCAACGATGGACAACAGAAATTCTGAACTGGATTCCAAGAGACCACCGAAGACCTAGAAAACGTCCTCAAACTAGATGGGTGGATGAAATAAGAAAACAGGTTGGGGTGACGTGGAAGCGAATTGCTCAGGATAGACTTGTGTGGAAAGCATTTGGAGAGACCTTCATCCAGCAGTGGATAGATAATGGTTGAATATGATGATGATATATATATATACAGTGAACGTATTATTATCTATTTTTTATGTAATAATTGACAATACTCTGGTTTTTGTTATTACATATAATTACGAGATCATTTTTTGACCCTCACTATGTCATAAAAGTTTAAGTATGACGTGAGATTTAAAGAAGGTAGGCATCAGGACAAAAACAAAATTAGGTACGTTCAATTGTCCTAGTTCATAAAATTTCTGCTTTCCCTAGTACTTTAATCATCGCCTTGTTATTGCCTATAATATTTTAATCAAATAAAATTTTCCATAAAAAATATGTCAGTCTGCCAGGAATTTATTGAAAAAGCCAATGAATAAGAAAGTGAAAGAAACAGCACTTAATCAGCTGTTTTAGTTCATAGAGGTTGAAAAAACCCAATTATTTCCGTGTAATAAACTATTCATACTGAAAAGTTTATAAATAGATTTTCGATCATTAATCACTAGAGAAGAATCGTATAACATTTATATGGCCTTGGGCTTAACCAACAAAAAATTGCCAATTTCATTCCCATCAAAATAATCTCTCGATTAAATCTAATCATCTTTCAAAATAAGCTAAAGCTATGGAAGTCCCAAGCATATGGCAATTTTTCAAGCGCTTACATCTGTCCATCTTACGACAATTCTTTCGTTGACACGCCATTGGATTATCAAACGTCCGTCTTCTTCAAAAGTCGTCAAATAAGCACGTCTTAATTTGCTATTGAAAGCAAATTTTTTGGCAAAACACATAGCCACCACCTTCCTATAAATCGGAAGAAATTGATTTATAGATAATTTTGCTTTTGAATGTGGAGATCAACATGTGTGATTTGAAAGGTTGCGTTGTTTGCTGCATAAGTTATTTTCCCCATTTGTAAGGTTCACAGCACACAAAACTCTCTTTTTCGTGTAAAAACTTTGATTTATTGTGTAGATTCTTTCAAGCAGCATTGGTGATCTTTGGAGATGGTGAACGTATTTACATTTGATGTAGGTATTTTGTTTTTGAGAACATAGCTACCAAAACCTAAGACATTTTAACGTCATTTTTCACATCAGAACTTTTAAAGATAAAGAAGTCTGCAGGCTTTTGATATTATTTTAGTTAGACGAACCGGTTTCATGGAATTGGATTGTACATTGAAAAAAGCATTTTTACCGGCGATCATAAATTATCAGATATAAATGACATTCAACAGCTAAATGAGAATTGGAAAGGTAACTCACCTTTAACATTTGTCTGGAAATTTTATTTACGTTATATGGAGGACACGTTATATGGAGAACAAACAAAGCCATGAAAGAGAGAAATACGTGTTTTTATTCTACTATAATGTGACCTGAGTTATTGTCTTATAGTCTGACTACTAACGGTTTTTACTTATAACTTCACTAATGGAAAGTCTCAATAATTGCTATTTGCGACAAATAATATATTGATATAGATATGCCGAAAACGCCACACTAACAAGAACTATCATAAACCTTTTCCAACGTCCCACTTTTGTCGGACGTCTTTAACCAACGGGGCGGAAACCTTTCCAATTTCAATTCTTGTTCTTTTATCCGAGACAGCCCATGGGAATTATTTTTAAACTTACGCAGATAAGACTATATTCTTATAGTTTAAAATACGAATACTTTGGGATATGATAAAGATCACCTTCGAAAAGTGCCCCCTGTCACGGTACATCGTATCTTTTAGCTGCGTCTGGTGGAACTAAAAAGTACAACAAGAATATACATATAGACAGTAGCACTGCTTTTACTTATCGAAACGGTTGAATAATTTTCATTTCAATGTCAGTTCGGAAATTCTGTATTATACATATGTTTTGAAATAAGCTAGTTGTTTATTTTATGTACCACTTTTGTATGCATACAATTTTGATATGCATATGAAGAGCGGTTCATATATACATATTTGAAAATACATAAATATGCTCGGCGTTGCTAATGAGTTAGAAATATAACAACGATAAAAGAAGCAATATTTTTAGCACAAGTATAAAAATAAATGCGTCATTTCTCTATTATCTCTCTATTTATTATTTTTATTATTTCTCTGTTATCTAGTAGTACGAAATTACAGTAGCTCAAAGAAATCTACGTTTCTATCCGAATGTAATAATAATTAAATTAATAATTTTGATACTGCTTAAAATTTAAAGATATATTTCAATATCTAAATAAATGAATATTTAATTTTCTCGAAATGTATTTCAAAATTATTATCCTGTAAAGCATTTCATCATCATATTCAATTATTATCTATCCGTTACTGGATCGTGTTTCTCCATGCGAACGTCTTTAAGGTATTTTTTTTTATGCACTGATTGCTAATCAAATAGCACGGTGAGTAGTTAGACGTTATTTAGATGAAAAAAATCACAAAAAGTCACGGTTATAACTAAACTGAGTCACTTACAATTGTTTCGGTAGGAAAAAAATGGTCTGCCATCATCAGAACGAAAATCTGCACAGTTTTTCTCTGTTATCGTCGGTCAAAAAAAAGGATTTTTTTTCTAACTGACGGCAACAAAGAAAAACATCGATAGTCGTTCTGATGACGGTGGAGCATTTTTCTTCCGTTAAAAAATTGTAAACCTCTCTCAGAAATAACTGCGACTGTTTGTAAATATTCCATCCAAATAAATCTTATACAGTGCATTTCGCCTACACCGTTACGTTATTAGTTCGACATTCCCTATTTGTCCATTAGTTTCTGATTCCAATATAAAAATGTATTTCATATAATATACATATATATATATAAATGAGTAGTTAGGTAACTGGACCCTGCCGATTCTGTACATGTTCAGAAACATGTATGTGCGGGTCTACTTCCACACTTAAACACCAAAAAATTTCGCAAGCTTTAATACATATATATAGGGATCATTGTATTTATGATGAAGGTTACACACCCATTAGAATATAACATTAATGAAGAAAAATACTGAGACAATATAGGCAGTACGCGGTTATCGGTACTTATTTTTGTCCATGAAATCACTTTTAATCTATAATAATTCTCTCTCTACTATTTAAATAACGTTATCTGTTACTCAAAAAGCTCTCGAACTGCTCCCATGTTTTTCATCAAACAAGCTTAAAATGGGTTTCGTTCGCGGCTAAAATCGATATTTGAAAAGGCGAATCATGCACCTTCAAACGAGGAGATAACCATTTATCGACACGTCCGTGATACTGCTTAAAGTTTCTAAAGAATCGGCCACTCATGATCTTTCCAAATGTTATACTAAAGTGGCTCGATCCACGCCTTTGTATGGAGGTATTCGCTTGAGCTAGATTCTTGGTTTAGTCAGGCGATAGCTTGCCAATTTGTGAGAAATTTAGAGATCGAAATCGGAGATTGAGCGACTGGTGAAATCGTTTATCTTCGGAAAAAGGATAATGGGTTTTGTGGAATGAGTGATAAGAATGGGGATCACGCACTGTTATAGTCAGGTTCACGACGTGTCCCTTTCGCTTAACAAGCAGATTATGAGATCACAGGCCTATCAACTATCCCTACGTGATCTTTGAAGTCCGTAGGCAACAGGGAAAACTCCTGCTGGAGAAAGTTGTACACAAGAAATAAAACAGATGAATGGGAAGTATTCTTAGACATGTAGGTAAGGCTAACAGTGATAGTTCAAGGTCCTTTGACTGTTTATGTCTCGATGACAATACTTCTTATACTGGTGTTTCAGGACGTCCGGCGTTTGAGGTCGGTCACTGGCTCTTTTAACCGGATCGACAAAATATTTTGCGTTTTGTTATAATGCACTTTCACCTTTCCCTTCCCTTTCCTAGAGTCCATATATCGTTTTACCATTCAATACACAAAGCTTTATTTTGTTAAGAGAAATTAGTTATTTACTTTTTCCTATACCTTAATGCTTTTGGCGTGTTTTTCCCCGAAATATTAATTTTTTATAAAATTTTTTTTTAAAAATATTGTGTGCAGTTTGGGAAGCCGGGGCTCATCAAGTAATTACTACCACCTTTTTCCTCTGGCTTCCTGTGGGGCTTTGCCTTTATAAAGAAATCGTAGTAAATAAATTGATAAAGTAAATTTTTTCGCATTATACGTACTAAATTATACTAAATACGTAGAAAATAAATATGGTTTTCACAATACGTAGTCTCCTGGTGTTTTAAATTATTTTTTAAGAGAGATAATGTCCCTTTAAAAAAGTTTAAGCAAATGCATGTAGTATTAAATAAAGACTTTTTAGGAAGGGAGAGACGAGATATGAAGGATTTGTCATCAAGAAACAATAATAAATTAATGATTATACCAGTGTCGTTTTATTCGGTATAAACTGTACTTATTTAGAGGTTAAAGTCCTACAGCCTACCCCTTGGATATGCCAGTGAAAGTGCTTTGCTGATTTCATCAGGTATTACTAAAGCTGTCCTGCAATTATTAAACAACATATTCCGTATATTTTTATTTCTGAGTCAAATGAATAATTCTAGAACTTAAACTTTGTATAAGAATCTGGAAGTTCCTCATATGCATTAGTATGAGCAAAACGAAGTGAGATGCTTTTCTGCATATCTACAGATCTTTTGTACCAGTATGTTAACCACATTATCTCTGTACTTCGGTCACATTATATATGCGTTTTAGTCATGATCAAATTCTAATATTATTGTACCCATGCTGACTTACAAGATAATTAATATAAATAAATTGGGACTTAAATTTACATTCGCATAAATAAATATTACACTAATTCAATTTACAAAATTAAATTAGCATTTTTGGACTTAATATTTATTTTACACTTCTCTATAAAACAATCAATAGACATCATAAGATTGGTTATTTAATTCAATTGCTTATATACAATTTGATAATATTTTATTTAATTGCTTGTTTAGTATAATAATTTTTCTATAGTATAGAATTCCAACGAATTTATCTAAATACATAATAATCAAGTTTTATGAACAGTGCTTTGAAACAACACAGTGCCAGCAAATTATTTTCGAAGGAATATTAATTTGCAAAACATATGCAGAAAAGTTTAAAACGAAAATAAAAATCGAAGTATACCTATTGAAAATAAAACTACAGAATATTTTCTGAAACAACAAATATGCCTAATAATTTTTTTCGATGAACCTTTTGAAAAAAAAAAGCCGAAAACCATTCATCCGATATGCCATAGGTATACCATATGTGTCTTAACCGTAATGCGCTTCAAGTGGGAAATGATGAGGCATATCTCTGACATTTATTCTCACCGTATTTGTAAGGAAACGATTGTTGAGTGTTAGATTTTATTTTACCTTTGTGTTGACGTTTCCGGAAAATTCCTTAACCCTTTTCTTCGGTGGTTTCAATTCCACGAATTTAGTGCATTTCATAAACGAGGGTTTTTTGATGGTCTAATGATGCATGGAGGTTGCATTTCACTGAGCACTAAACTCACCTACCGTCGCATATAAAAATAGAATATGTAATGATAATAAAATTTCTCTCTATTGATAGCTTACAATGAAAGTATGACTATTGAAATAAATTTTATAACAAATAAACAGATATATAAATAAATTATATAAATAATTGCTAAATATATGTAATTTATAATACATTTAACTCAAAAACATTACCAGAAAAAGTACTTTGAAAAGCACTATTTTATTTTAAATTAATCGGTATAGAGTAAAATAAATAGCAAATGAGCACCTTTGGCACTTGCAAAATATATATAACAATATATACTGCGTCAATTTCCCATATGAATACTCTAACAGTTTGTAGCCCTTGCACAAAGGAGAAATAACGTGTGTTCAATTTTTACTTAAAAATTTAACTGCCTTATATATATATATATAATATAGGAATAATTACAAGACTGGCTCGTTTACTTCCCATTAGAGTTAAGGTTATTCTATACTACGCACTTGTATTTTCACATCTTACCTATTGTGTTACTACTTGGGGATTAACAACTAATTATAATATCCGTAAAATAGAAATTCTCCAGCAGAGATTTCTTTCTCTTTTGGACCGTAATTCCATATTGAAAAAGGACTTATTGGCCAGGTATTATGACTTTATGGATTTTGATGCTGTAATAAAATATAAAATTTTTTTACTTTATTATCGGCCATTAAATCACATGGAACTTTCTGACATCATAACGCCTTATTATCAATCTCATAACTATCACACGCGTTATAAAAATAATCTTGTCGTGAAATATGCTAGATCAAATTACATAGGTCGAAATGTAAACCGCATGGATGCTAGATTTTGGAATGCCTTGCCTGATAGTTCGAAATTTTGCGGTCGTTGGAATTATTTAAATCATGCCTAAGAGATTGTCTTCTTGCATCTTCCTTTAAAAATTTTGTTTTGAATGTAGTAATGTATCTTTCCTATACTATTTGTGTTATTTAGTCTCATAATTTTGATTCTTTCGAATATACTGTCTTTTTTACCGGCTTAATTAAATTAATTTTTGATAAAATTTGTGATTGGCACCGGTATGATGATGAGATTCATGACCGGATAACAATATTGGAATAAAAGTTCTTGACTTTATTTAATTTGAATTTTGTTTATTTATATGGTTTTCAAATTATATTTATTTTTTATTTCACAGTTATATTCTACTGTTAATGCCATACACTAATTGATGCCATAGTAAGAGGTAAAATCCAGGGCTCTTTGGGCTCATCAGATTGTTTTCATACCGTCTTTTCCCAAAGGGCCCCTGCGCCACTACTGTAATTCACTGTTAATTGCAATTGCAATTTTGATTTTTATAGAAGACACGTATTTCCCAATGGCCTGAAAAAAATAAAGATTAGATTAGATTACCAATATAAAATTGCATAGCAATACCAGAGATGTCCGCCTGTTTGTCTGGGTGTACGTGTGTGTACTAGGTGTATGTAGAGTATCTGTATGTACGTACAGTAATCTTTCCTATTAATGATTTTCAAGGGACGGAGGAAAAACGTTATGCAGAAAAGATGGTAATCGGGATGAGTGTAATTCTGTAAAGCATTTGCCAACACCGCAAAATAAGGTCGTTAAACAGATACAGCGGTTAATTAAAACGCCTATATGAAAAGAGTTTCTGCATATACTAAATATTTAGCTAGTAAATATTAATTACGAAACTCTATTAAAAGCGTAGTTTTTACTATTTGGTCCAGCGTTTCAGTGCGTTTCAGACAGACGCTGCTGCCCTTGTTCAGAAAACGACTAGAGCAAACTCCTAGTGAATGCGGAGTGTTTCCATTTAAAGCTACTATTGGTTGGTTGTTGACACCAACGTCTCCAAAAGGAGAAAATAATTTGGAAGTACGAAATGCAGGAAAATATCAAAAGAGAGAGAGAGAGAGAGAGAGAGAGAGAGAGGTGGGGGTATTAATGTGAATGATTTAATAGCACCTTCCACGCGTCTCAGAAGCTAGGAATCGATATACTAGATATACCTACTTTAAAGCTTCCTGCTATTAAGCTCGCTTTACAAAATAGAAACTGAATAGAGCTTCGATAATGAAGCGGGGAACAGTACGTGACCGTTGGTGAGTAATAGGTTTACCAACAACTTGAGAACCCAAACCATGCAATATATGTTTTGGTTTATAATTTGTTACCATATAGATTTAGCTCTATGATTTTAATCTTAATTCTTATTTACAGAAATGTTACAAATTGGTGTGATTTCTGAAAGGTAACAAAAAATCGCGCTCTGAAAATACAATAATAAATTAGCATCGCCTCATTATTCCTTGCATCGCTCATTACTTCCTGATGGGGTGTCGATTTGGTTTTAACTCGCAGAATGACGTAACACTAATGATCGTGGTGGCCGGTCGTGATAATTTAAATCCATAATAACTAATATTTCAAATACTCGTTTAGCGTATTAATGGAGCAACCCTAAGCAGTTATATAGATACAACATGCATAATACATGGTATTCTTTAGGGTTGCTCTTTAGGCATAGATGTCATTCACCCATGAAAACGATTGTAGCTGATGTCACGTAGGGGATCGTATATAAAGAGTTGCGTTTATCTACTGGTTTGCGCACCGTATTGTTAGAGCACGAATTCCGTTTGGGGAAGGCCCATGATAAAACGTGCACAAGTATTCGCCTCCAACGGTCTTCTTTATCGTCACGTACTTTAATGCTTAAGTTTGCCAAAGTCTGCAGACTATCATCCGAACAAGATTATTTTGCTACAAGCAAAATTCTCAGATGTTCAAGGACCAGTTTTCTAAGTCAATTCGGATGTCTTAGCTACTAAGAGTTAGTTCTGAGGGGTTTAACCGAACACCTGTTGCATTGCAACATAAGGAAGAGAAAAATGCAAGAACTGCTGCCTGCAAAAATTTTTTTTTAGCATTCCTGCACGTAGGATTACCTTTGGGATGACGGAATAAGACAATATGGCGACGTAATGATAGATAAAAACGGCTAGAAGGCCACTGTTTATAGGAAAGTGGTTTGTAATCCATTGTTATTTACCTCTAAATGTTGTAACTTCCAAAATCCGATTTTTCAAGAGTTCCTGTTTTAATGTCTCATTGAACAAAGTTCTTATTTTTCCACAATTTTAAAATTCCTCAACATTTTAAACTTAATACAAATAACCTTCAAGAAAAAAGAATATTTAAAAATTTATAGATGTTTTTTCAGTATTTTTTTTCTTTGTGTGTCTGTTTTTCAAATTATTTCGTTAATCAACAAAGAGGGAATTCATATAAAAGTCGAAAATTTTCAAATCTTTATTGCTAATATGAAAAAGAAATATTGTCTTTGAACTCTTATTTACAACAATATATTAATTCAAACGGTCAATTTTTTTTCAAATTTTAATTTTCTGTAATAAAAAGTATAGAACATACTTAAAATAGGTCAAATATCATGATTTCCTTACTTAGTAAATTCTGAATTTTTGCTAAATGACTTTATATATTCAGGCATCGTGTCATATTATTTTTCACCTGAATGGTAATGTTTAAAAAATTAATGACAACTAAAACGTAGAATTCGATAAAAAGCAAAATCGGATTACCATTTTATACCGTAAGTCTACATCACTATATTGTAATAACTGAGCATAGCAGGAAACAATAGCAATATATATTACTATTGACTATTATTAATCAATCACAATGCATATACACTCCATTGAAACACATTTACATACATATTTATTTAGCTACAATAACTTAATAAAAAATGTAAAATCAGTTTGACAAGGTATATTTAATAATGTATCGTCTTCGCTTTGATTTTAAAATGTGCGAAGTTATCGAAGCATTTATATATTACAATCACATTTAATCATGAATACGAAAAACTACGGAAATAGGAAGTTTCACTAAAACGTTTGTATTAACACGATGGACCTATGATCCAATGAATTTTTTTGCCAATGAAGTCTCAATTTAGAAGTGAGAACAATAAGTTTATCTTGATACACCAAGCTTCCTCTTCCAGAACGTATTCCCGAAGATACGAGAACGGCGATGAACCGTGACCAGAAGAGAAAATTTATTTTTCGTCTCACGTTTATTCTTGCTAAAATTTCTAAACACGTGTATGAGATGCATCAAACAGCAACCGCTACAGATTCGAATGATTGCAGTTTTGATTTCGAAAGGTATCTCGAACAGAATCTAAAATGATGCATCGATGTGAATTTAACCATGACTTTTGGATGACTGATATATTACTGGATTATTACCTTGTATATAATTCCCTTTCTCCACTAATTGTGAGTTTTCTAATAGAAGCATAGGCTGATAACAAAGCTAATACATATGTTTTAAATAATAAGCCCCCTCCTCAAATCAAATTTAATTGTATGAAAAGAATTAAAACAATATTTATCTGTATTATGGGTTTGCTCGACGTTTCCTTCTTGCAGAAACATGAACTTTGCATTGCTGAAAATGAAATAAAACGAAAAAAGGAGGAAAAGCGAAAAGAAAATCTGGTGTTGCAGACGTCTCAACTCTCCTAACAGAACATATTTGTTCAGCGGTTGGAAGGCGATAATGAAATACAAACTTAAGGATGAATTGTACAACACGAACACTTTTAAAAGCAATGAAAAATAAGAACTGAGAGGAAAAATGTTGTTTCAATCATTAATTTCCGCCCAGGTCATTGTCAGAAGTATGAACGAAAAACTGGCTTTCTAATTGAGTATAATAAATATAAATTTTAACAGATCACTGAATGTTATGATATATTATAATAATATCTCCTTTGCTATCTTATCAGATACTGCTGATATTCAATTTAAATCTAAGAGTGGAGATAATTGTTTGTATGGAGAGTAGAAGTAATTATTTGTAGGGGGAATAGACAGAGAGCTAATTGTGAAACATTCGCACACATGTAAAGTTAAAGCATTTCTCAACATATCTCTGTAATTTAACCTTAGATTTAGATATTTATAATTGACAGTTATATATTTTATAAAACGGTGAGGTTCCTGTTTAGACAGTTTTTTTTAATTATACCTTATTTATTTTATATGATATATATTTAACAGTTCTTTTATTTTCTATTAGTTTATTGTCATATTTTTGTTTTTATAGGGAAGGAACAAACATGAAGGAAAAATTACTCATATCGCTATATATTGTGGCTGCGATGTTGCCTCAGGTAAATAAAATATTTTATAGGTATTTTTCTTGATTGGTATACAGTATTTCACAAAGCTTATTGCGTATAAATCTCTTTTATAATATTTAATGATGGACCTTTTTGTAGTAACAATATAATTAAATAATAATATTAGTTATATGAGGCTGTTCATTCAGTAAACAGAAAAACACATATTTAAAATAACATTTCACTTATTCTGTGCATTCCCATAGTTTGCCTGATTTATAATAATCACACAGATTACGCGAATAAACAGTATTTGCACTAATGATCAGAAATTTCGGAAGGCCATTGTCAGTGAAAGAAATATTGAAAAAAAATTCAGTGCCAAAAACATTTATTTTGAGCATATTTAAAAAATTTTAAATAACGAATAAATTATTATAGTGTGATTAGGGAATGCAAAGTGATTTTTTGTGGCCAATAAATTGAGTTGGCTACATTATTTCTTGTTGCACTTTTCTTTCTTTTGGGAATGGCAGCAACTGGATTTTACTTTTCCACTAGATTCAAACCGATGGTGAAGACGATATGACCAGGTCCATTTCTCACGGTTTTTAACATAAAACGATCCTATTTGCCCTGATTTTTTGTCTATTTATAGTATGACATGAGTAGGTCCATATCGTACTTTTTTAAATTTTGTTTTCAATCACTTATATTTATTTACATTTTCATCATAATTTTATTTTATGATACATATATTATGTTGTAGTATTGTGTATTTAAAATTCACTAACTTTAAGATCTATTTTTAGTTATGTTAATAAATAAATTGTTAAATCTAAATATTATGTGATTTTTTGGAGTAGCGTTGCACCTATTCTGGGTTGTCAATATTTTCTTAATTTAGTTTTTTTAATTCCCTATCGTTTTTATAAAATTCACGCATTTAATATTTTTATAATTTTAACTAAGTAAATAACTTAATAAATTTAATTCCATATAATGAGTATGATTTTCTACAGCATACAAACTACTTTAAATTTATTATTCGATATCAAAAATCTTCGTTAATGAAAAAATGACCATTCTTTAGGGAATGAAGTTTGTACAGTTGATTGCTTACATTCATCGAATTTTCTAAAACAGCCACAGATAAACATAATTAAGTGAATAAAGCAAAATTATGAATTATGGTTAATTTTATTTTATAGCGCAAGGACAGCTAAGTTCATACGGCTCCACGTCCCGCAATTTTCTGAGAAATCTGAACTTTTTCCTCGCCTAGGGAATTAAAGCCCCATCTACAGGTCTATAGACAAAAACGGCAAGCACTGGGTACCTTCTAGAATAAAGCCTGAATGATTCGTATGATAACTAAACACATTACTATATAGCTATAAATCATAGTATAAATACCTTAAATTATATTATAAATAATTGTAAGAAATTATATTATAAATAGTTGTAAATTAGTATAAACTGTATATTATATTATAATTAGATGTAAATTATATTCTAGTATAACTAAATTCTTTTACCGCATGGTAAAATTATGAACTATATAAATTAAAGCATTTTACTTCACCAGGACCTTTATAGTTCGGTCGTTGAAATCCACGGTTCGATAGCTTAATCGGGATGCAAATTCTGGTATGATCTCATAAACGTGAGATAGTTCTGAGCTCAAGTCAAGCTATTAGTTTCATCTGGAGTGACCTATAGTAATCTTGGAATATACCATTAACAAAATCAAATACTTTGACGAATGAAACAAAAATTGCCTCATTTTATTTTTTATGCAAATAATTTAAATAATTTTGACTGAAAATATTCTTTATCCAACATTTAGAATTTGGGCAAAAATATCTCTGATGTAGTCACAAGTCAAGATGCCTGGCAATTTACAGATACAAACATGTCGGAAAATGCCGTTGAAAAATCAACCCCAATTTCCGTGACTACAAATTTAAATACCCAAGTTGGACAGACATCTAAAGATTTACCCACTGACGTGACGGTAACGAAAATACAGTCAACGGATGCTTATAGCATAACTCCCGAGGTAAAAATTCGCAACACCACAATATTGAAAAACATCGTGGAATCACATAAAATTGAAGTTGAAAATAACGGTTCGGACATAAAAGCGACAACTTCACATCTTTACTACGATCAACCAAACTTTCAAACGAATACAACAAATGCTTTTTCCAATAGTCCAAAAAAGAATAATGAAGCCGAAGTTTCAACAACACAAAAAGCGTCGACTACAGTCAAAAACGTTTCTGAAAGCATATCGTCTTCGAAAGATTCCATGAAATACGAATTTTATAATGAAGGCAATTCTTCCAATATCGACGGAAATAGTTCTGTTAAAACCGAAGACGACGGGATGCTTGATTCTGTACCCGAATGGTTAAAGTCTACTGATGAAGCTACAACATCAGATGCTGAAAGTAGCTATGAAAATTCTGGTACATTCAAACTTTATTATTCAAAGAATGATATACCAAAAGAAGAAATAACTGAAAATTACAATTCTCCACTCGCCACTGAAGTGTCCGATTATCCAAAGAGACTAAAGAAACCTGGAAGTGAATTCGTCAAGTTAACTGACGCCTCACAAATTTATACTGTGACATCTTTAAAAGCTGAGCCAAATTTTAAGGAGGTACCAGGATTCTTCACTATATTTAGTGAAACTAAAACACCATCAAGTTCCGAAGTATACAGGGATAAATCAAGCAACTATGATTCAGTGGATACCACTACTGAACAAGCAGAGATAACGCCAGTATATAAAAGCACTAATGAAACTTCAGGAGCTATGGAAAACGAAGACAAGTATTTACGCAATAAAGCAAATACCACGGAAGAAGAGGGTAATAATGAGGAAGAGGACGTTAGCATAGAATTCGATGAAGATTTAGAATCAAAATTGGATAATACAGAAATTGTCGAATCCGTAAAAGAGATTACAATAGCTGGCGTTAAAAAAACAATTGGGATTATGGTTGATGACGTTCAAGACAAAACTAAAGAACCCACTTTTGATTTATCTAACAACAAAACTAATATTTTCAAATCCTCGGTTAAAGTTGTCGCAGTAAGTCCAACAACTGATGCTACTAGGATTGTTTATGAAATTGAATCCAATATTAGTACTGAATTTTCGAACACAAACAGTAAAATTATTCCCTCCGGAGAAGATATTGATTTTATGCTTGTCGATGCAGAACCAACAAGAGTACCAAAAAAGATACAAAATGAATATGAAATATCTCATGAAAGCCGATCTAGACCAGCTCGTCCAGATCCTGGATATCATTCATATAACCAAGAATTTGATTATAACCGTCCTTACCGGCCTGATTCTCCCTCTTACGAACGACCTTATTTCAGACCTACTCCAGATTACCGCACTCCTTTAATTCGCCAAGGACCTGATTATACGAGACCTTCACGACCCGATCAAGATACAAGAAGAACCTCCTATCGACCCGAATTTGGAATGGCAAAATATCCTTTGGTAGAGTCTGATCACGGACAGCAAACCCCTCAAGAATCTTCTCGTTCTAAACCATATCGACCACTTTCGTCAAAACCATATCGTCCTCAGGGTTCATTTTCAAAGCCTTATCATCCTGATTATCATAAGCCATCGGCCCTAGATTCACAGCTTGCTTTTGGAAAACCGGAATATATTGGTTCATCAAAACCGGATACATATGGCACAAACATCTATCAGCTCAGCACAGATAACAGTGAGCGTACACGAGATGATTTTGAGTACACTAGACAAGCAGATGCCAACATTGACCAGACAAAATCTGCTCTTGATGGTATTAGAACAGTAAGTCAAATCAGTGGAATTAAACAATCTTCAAGACCTATTTCCATGGATTCTAAAAGGACTCCGCAAACGTCCCAAGACTCAACTGGTGAGGACACTGAGCAGAAAACATCTAGACCTGCTATTATAGACACAAGATCAAGACCAACTTCAGATTCCTATCATAAAACACCAGAGGTACAGTCACAAACCATGGACACAACGAAGCCATCTAAAGTTAGTAATGTAGGACAAATGGGTGGATATCCAAGACCTGGATTTGGAGCAAACTATGGTGGGAAACCAGAAGTAACGTCAACACCATTTTCACCTTCTAGTATTATGGTCTCTATGAGAAATTTAACAAGAGTCGAAAGTAAGTATAATTCTATGTTTTTACCATAACAAAGTCATTTCAACTTCATATGCACTTTGATTACCACGAATATTTTATCTTTCTAGTAATCAAAGCGGATTGCTTCGATAACCATATGAAAGTATCTGTGCGGTTCAATGGTTCTTTCGAAGGACTTATTTATAGTTCTGGATATTCTTACGACCCTACTTGCAATTATATCAACGGATCTGGAAGACATCAGTATGATTTCTTCATTCGCCTCAATCGCTGTGGCACGCTTGGACAACACGAAGTCCCTGATCCGAGTGAAATTAACTTTGCTCGCGTAAGTGTTATTTCTAACCTATATATCATTCAGTGCTCAGAAATGGTTTAAAAGAAGGATTTAAAAAAACGTGGATAAAAGTTCATATTGTTGTATTTTGAAATTACGTTTTCTTCTTTATTTATGTCATGAGAGATAAGTATTTTTTTGTAGTGAATTGTTAAAAACTATCAAATAATATACAAAAATATTGAATTA
>QLNU02015360.1:55199701-55219093 GCA_006491805.2 Dysdera silvatica
ACTGAATCCATTTCGAAACCCAGCTTGTTCTCTTGGTTGAGCTGCATCTAATTTTTTCTGCAGGCGATGTGTTAGTACTTTTGTGAAGATTTTATAAATAGTAGATAATAAGCTAATTTGTCGGTAATTTTTCAAATCCTCTTTACACCTTTTTTATTCAAAAGAATTACTCTTGCAGAATCCCATTGGTTTGGTATGTTATCATTATGGAGGCATTTGGTAAAGAATTGTGCGAGTATGTCTTCTACATGTTCTCCAGCTTCTTTTAAGATATCTGATGTAATGCCATCATCGCCAGGGGATTCCTTTCTTCATACTTTTTATTGCAAATGTTACTACTTCTTTTAAGATTTTAGGAGCTGTTCCTTCGACTATCTCAGTGTCTTCGTTTAATCCACTTTTTTCTTCATATAGTTTTGCATAGAAATCTTTAACCGTGCCAAGTCTTTTTCCCTATTTCTTGTTAAGCTGCCATCCTCTCCCTTTAATTCAGTGATGTGTTTCTTCATAACAAACAAATAGTCTTTAACAACCCTAAGGCTCTTGTTGCTTTCAATGGCCTTCTCTACTAACTCACAATTGAATTTTCTTATATCTTCTTTCATGTTTTTGCGCAAAGTTTTGCAAAGTTCTACATACTCGATCTTGCGACTGGTATTTTGATTGTCCACCTTCATAAGTCTTCGCCTTTTCATGAGTTGTTTCGTCTTCTCAGATAATTTGCTATTCTCCTTTTTATATGTTACACAGCCAATTTCCTCAGCAGTTTCAATTATTGCTTTAACAATGTTTTCATTTGCTTCTGAGATGTCAACTTCTTCAAGAAGTCCTTCAAGTGCAGAAAAGCGATTTTTTAATTCCAACTTGAATGCCTCGGTATTTTCTTTTAATTTCTTTAAATCCACCCTCTTACATACTTGTTTCCTAATGAGCTTCTGCCTTTCTAGTTTAGTATTTAAGTGCATTTTACATCTCACCATTCGATGATCACTTCCAGTATTAAATCTGTTCAGTACGCTGCAATCTTCAATAATTGATTTCCTATTTGCCACTATATAGTAAATTTCGCTGTTTCCTCCATTGAAGTGTTTCCATGTCCATATATATATGTATTTTTTATTTATTTTTCATTTATTCATATAATTAGCACCTTGCAACCCCCCCCCCTTATAAACTTTCTATGTATGTCATCGATTTCATAAATGCCTCTTTTGCAAATAAAGTAGTGTATATTTTGAAATATTTTTCAAAACTCAAAATGGCAAAACATTATTTACAACCTAACGTAATAGCGTAATTTAATTCAAGCATACGAAATTGGTCTATTTCAAGTTGCCTCAAATGTCTTTATTTAGTGCCGCTCTGCTAAACTAATTTACGGAGTTTATCTTCATAAAAGTTGCAGAATTGCCTTCTATATTTTATTATGCGAGATTTAAAGATGAAGATATATAATTCAGATTAAAAATCAAGATATTAGCTCATTGTGGCTGGAATTTGTTCAAAGAAAGATAAAATTTGTTTTAGATTTTAAACACCTGAGCCAGAAGTAAATGATAATGGTTATTAACCAGAATCACATACATTTCCAACCAGCTTTAATCATAATGATTACAGCGTCATTTCGAAGTATATTTTTCGCGACACGCCAATAATTCTGTGCCTTTTCTTATCCATTTACATTATATTGCTCTTGTAAAACTTTTGCCAGAGCTATAATAAAGGAAGTTCCGTCAGCGGAGATCGAAAACGCTTTCTAAATCCTTCCACATATATTCTATTGAAGAGAATAACAAGATACAATGATAATAATCAAATTATAATCAAAAAAGAATAAAGCATCTATGATACGAGCTTGAATGCCGCATTTAATCTCGTCTGGATGTAACTGCCACTGTGGCAACTCTACCCGAATTTTTGAAAGAAAAATATAGGAATATTTTTGGTACACACATACAAGCATGTTGTGAAAGATATACATAGAAATATTGTTATGGTCACAATGTGGTCAAACATGCAAGACGACGTACTAATTTCGGTTGATAAATACCATTATCTTAATTCGACCCGGAGATTGGAATATTTTTATGAATAGTACGTATGGAAGTCCGTGTGCAAGGGAGTGGGAGAATATTAAACCCCAATTTGAAACAAAAATCAAATTATAACCCAAAATAATACAACATCTGAGAAAAATGTAGCCCTCTACTTTTATCATCCCCCTCCACCGTTTGAAATCCTATGCTCTGGCCTATGTATATATTATTTATGCATGTAAATACGTAAATAGTCTCATTTGTGAAAATGTTTTATTTATTTGTCAAGATATTTACATTTGTCGCAGAAAACATAATTACCATTGGTTAACACCCAAAGCCTCAGGGGCAGTGTTTTTAGAATTCGTGAGGGAATTAAACATTTTACAATGTTCCGACCACCCACGTCTAATGCATTAGATACACGTGGTCGGAAGATCATAACCACCAGCAGGTGGGTTGATGGGGGTTGTAGCCCCCCATTGCGATGAAATTTTTGTATATATACATATGAATATATTGATTTATAGCTCTGTAACCCCCATTGAGATTGTAACTCCCTCATGGAATATCTGAGTACGCCTATAATCATAACAAATTTATTCATTTATTTGTTGGCACTTTTTACGTCCGAAGAATGCACTACGGGTTCTCTGAGATCAATGCGACGGGTTGCGAGATCCTCGAACCACCATACTTTGGCACACGATTATAGCCCATTTGCGTACATTCCAAATGCGTACTAGTCAAAAACTGTCCTACTTGCTTCCAAAAGGGTGGAAACAAAATGGGAATGATGTAAATATCTTTTAAAAGAATCAGAGTTTGGCGATTTAGCGCCTGTTTTACTTAGCGTTTTGCTTAGTTGCAAGTATTTATTTGAATACCTATTAAAAAAAAAAAGGCAAGCAAAGCATCTGCTACATAATATAACAAAATAGTTTCTGACACGTTTTTAAACGTTAAAATTTAAAAAATGCGGGAAATCTTTCTTAACTTTTAGCTTAATGTGTGTATAGCTTACAGTAAGGTCTGACATATTCGACATTAATTTTGCCAATTTTAACAAAATTGATTCTTTAATTTACTTTGTAATTTTTCCTTATAAATGTATAATATACTACATGCAGTCGAACCTCGTTAAGGCAAACACCAAAGGGAACAGAAAATCTGTTTGTATTAACAGTAATTCGTCTTAACGACGTTCACTGTACTATCTATGTAAATTTTAAATAGCAATAAACTGCCAGTCCGAAGCCTGGATAAAAAGTGACGGAAAGTAATTGCGAAAATTTTCATTTATACCAAAACACAGTATAGAAATAAGGGATTATATTTGTGTGCTATCAAACTGGTAGCCAAATGATAGTAACCATAACTATGAGCTCATTTTCTCATCTTGTACGCATCTGGGACAAATTTTGACATGTACGCAAATGGGACAACACCTGACACACAACAAAACTTACTGATAATGAAACCAAACTCAGTAAGCTCAAAGATTCTTGTTATATCCCCTGAATCGCTACGGAGCGGCGATATTGAAGACTTCTTCAATAACAATTGGGTATTTAAGTTTAAAGTAAAATAAAAATTTCTACTTGAAGCATGCATTATAAATTAATATTTTAAAAAGATGTCAATCGTACATCAAAATTAATATATGTGATTAAACGTTGCTTTTATATATGTTGCGTGTAAAAAGCTCTCTATTTTACCCAATTTTCGACAAACATAAAAAAAAACCATAGTCTACATGCATAACTGAAACCAGTTTTATATTATTAAAGAAACAGTTTTGAGAGCACACGTGTTCTCTTTGAAGATGGTCGGAATCAGAATTTTTTGTTACTTTTGAGGTAATTTTAATTTATGTTATGTACATCTGTTATTTTATATGTCAATACAAATAAATTTTTATGATGATAAAATTACTGAAACAATTTAACTTCTCTCAAAATTGTCAACAACCTTGTTTTCAGTACACTCGATTGTTTTGGCTAATTAACTCGTACATTAAAACACGGGTATACCTGGTTAATTTAAATTCCGAATATAAAAGTAATATCTTTATGCATCTGACAGTAAATTATATGAAGTATACAGGGTGTCCCAAAAGCTATGATCACCCCTCTAATTCCTTAAATATTGAGCCTAGACATATGTATAAAGTTTGAAAGTGGCGTAAAAAAAGGTGCAAAATTTTATGAAAAGGATTAAAATTGCAAAGGAATATTCTTCGAAGAAATACAAAAGTTAAATATTTGTACACTTCCTGTATGCAAAAATTTCCAATAAGTGAAATGTGCCCCATAATCCAATAGGTCAATATACAAAATTTCAGCATTCTAGTGGGAAAAGAACCAGAGATATCAAAGTCCAAAATAACTGACTAGCAACTCTTTTTTGAAGGGAGCAATAGGTACATAACAAAAATGGAAAATAACAACGTTTTTTATCGTAGTTGTAAGTTTAAAAGATGGTTCGACGCACGTTTCGAGAGAACAAGGTCTCTCCTCGTCTGGAACTAGCGTGCAATAAACAACATGTGAGCAGATAATAGGTATGTATGCACAGGTACATGCCGTGAAGAGGGAAAATTCATTCTGCTAAGTCACGTTATTTTGGGTCTTCATATCTCTGGTTCTTTTTCCACTAGAATGCTGAAATTTGGTATATTGACCTATTGGAGTATGAGGCACATTTTACTCATTGGGAATTTTTGTGTACAGGGACTGTATAAAAATTTAAATTTCGTATTTCTTCGAAAAATAATCCTCTGCAATTTTAATCAATTTCATAAAATTCTGCACCTTTTTTTTACGCCACTTTCCAATTTAACACATATGTCTAGAATCAATATTTAAGGAATTAGAGGGGCGGTCAAGGTTTTTGGGACGCCCTATATACCCGTAATAATTGTGAACTCTTTCTCATATAAAAATAAAAATTCAACACAAAAACATGAATTATGAAGGAAACATAAAAGCTATTAATTACAAAAAAGAAGCTATTATAAAAGACTGATACGAAAAATATATCACTTTTTAGCATTAATTAAATGATTAATTCAGTAACTGAAACTATGGAAAGGATTCATTAATGAGTAGTAAAGATAACTTCGCCACACCCGATAAGCAGAAGTTGGGGGACGCTCCCTATATATTCATGCGTAACTTAAAACTGACCACTATTTAGTCACTAACTACTAACTGAGTGAGATGAATTTTCAACCTGATATAAAATTTCATTGCGAAATGTCAAAACGAAAATTACCAAGGTTTTCGGAATCAGTGTTGGATTTACGTATAGGCATAGGCGTAGAGTTACACAAAATTGTACCCCCCCCCTACCAGTAATTTGAAATAAATTGGAATTTTATATTTTGGAGGTGTACCATATCATTAGTTTAACCACCCAATAAACGATACTGCCTATGTATCACCAGCGAACAAAATCCTTCAATGATTCGGTTTTTGAATAATTTGGCTGAACGCTATTATGTATAAATGTATGTACTATATGCTCCCCCCACTCCAATAATTTGAAACAAGTTGTAATTTTACATTTTGGAGGTGTACCAAATCGTCAGTTTAATGAACTAATAAACGGTAATGCCCATGTATCACAAGCAATCAAAATCCTTCAATAATTCGGTTTTCAACGATTTGGCTCAACGCTATTACATATATTATAATGTATAAAGGTGCATACTATATGCTTGACCTCTCCCCCCCAAAAAATTTTTTTTTAACTCCACGTTTCTGCTTATAGGCCAAGTAGGTCCAGACCTAAGGCTCCGTCATTTCGGAACCCCACAGGGACCTCGAAGGAACCTTGTATTATTAAAATTTAAGCGTTATTTTAATCTTGTTTATTTACAAATGTCTGAGAAAGTTTTATTACTGTTAAACATGAAACTGAAGATAATGAATTTTTAAAAAAAATAGTGATCTATTGATTGAATATCACGACAGCCACATTCTTTAGGGGGCACATTCTATTCTTTCAGACTAGGACTTATAAAACCTTAAACCGGCACTGTTCGGAAGTCATTAGTATAATATAATAAATATTATTTATTACATTTGTTTTCTATATTATATACTTTAGTATTTTCTACAATTTTTTCAATTTAAAAAAACGAAAAACTAATATATGTTAATTAGCAGCTATAAATAAAATTTAATGTATACGTTAATTCTAAATTCATTGCAAGGTAAGTACATTTTCATTTAATTTTTTGAAACCAACTAGTTTAATAGTTTTACTATCAAAACGATTTATATGTTTTGTTTGAATTTCTTACGACGCAAGAGCGTCAAGGCTACACTGCGCCAAAAAAAAAAAGATTTATAAAACCCTAAAGTATTTTACTGTACTATGATTTTAAAAATATATCGTTTATAACGACTAAAGGTTATAGGAACCGAATTTGTACGGTCCCTTGAAGGTCGTTATAACCGATTCTCACTATATTAGAAATATATTCTGGGTGAGACGAAAAGTAATTGTAAATTTTATTCTACGAAAATTATAATTTATATTCTGATTTTTAAAACTGGGTATATAAATACACTGAATTAATACCCGTTTTAATATATTTTTACCTTATGTAGAAGCGCCAAGAGAGGGCACAATATTTAGTGAATACTGTTTCAGTACAGTATAATCCAATGATTGAAGAAGATACTGACGAACACTTCCGAGTAACTTGCGAATACGGCTACGACTTCTGGAAAACTGTCACTTTTCCCGTGATCAATATAGAGTAAGTACCGACAAATTCCAAGTTTAATATCAATGATTTTAACTTATAAAAGCATGAGATAAAGATAAGTTTGGAATAGGATATATATATATACATTGTAGTTTTTGAATAATAGCCATTAGTCATATCAAACGAAGGCTTTGAATGCTTTAAAATAAACATGAACTAGAAATGTTTTTTCTAGGAGTTCGGCGGTTAAAGTCCGCGAGGGAAGTCCTATGGTTTTCACTCTCCCTCCACCTCAGTGCAATATGGAGATCCGAAGTGGATACGGCCCGACAGGGAATCGCATATCCGGCCCAGTCAACGTTGGAGATCCAGTCTCTCTCGTGATTCATATGAAGAGCGAAACCCGTAAGTAATAGCATATTACTTACAACATGCATGGGGTTTGAATTTCGCGAGAATGGTGGTAGTTATTAAAGAAGCGCACCTTTCAACATTGAGAAGTGTTTTTGATTACAGTCTTTTGGCGAACCTTACTTCCAACAATAAAGGAAGTTGTTCTATGACAACTACGCTATATAAGAATAGTAAAATTTCAAACCAAAGTAAAAGATTTAAATCTCAAAGAGAATTGAAGAGAATTATGTGTTGCTTATTTTATATATTTCATTTAAGTTATTCGACTTCTTAAAAATTATTTTCATGATAAAAATTCTTTATATTCCGTTTAAGGTCTTATAGTTAATCATCTGAAATATTTGATTATAGTCATCGTCTTGACCTTAGTTTTTCATTATCTTGGATAATTCTAATTTGACTTTTGGCAGCATAAACAAAATATTTTATCGTCTTACCGTGGACTTTGGCCGTATGGTGGTCTGGTGTTTGGTTGTCCAACAAATACTATTATTTAATATTTGCATCATTGATGTATCATAACATGAATTCACTTGGGTGCATTTCACATTATCGTTCGCCTCTATTTTTCTTTCATTAAAAATGACCCATAAAATTAAATATATATATTTTAAAAAATCATTAATGACTGTGGAAGCCATGAGAGTGCAAATAACCAAAATGGTTAGAAATATGCCTTATACCTTTAAAAGTACGAGTTTACACAAATAATACTCTGAACATCCGAGTATAAAATTAATTTAGCAATTAAACTATCTTTCAATAACAACTAAAGCGCGTTTAACCGAAGCTAAAATCCATTGTCGCGTGATAAAGTAGGAGTAAAATTATATCATGGTTAGTGGAGCAGATAGTATGTGCACACCACGCTTTCGCCATGAAGTCCATCTGCGTGTGTTACATTAAAATAATTCCTAAGAGGTAAAATATCGTTATAAAGTTTGCCTGCAAGTACTCATCTGCTTTGTCAGGTACAGAAATCAGTGTTCATTCATCCAGTAAACGAAAACTCCTGCACCGTAGCAAACTGCCCTTCATACCCACGTATCTCTCTCTCTGGCACCTTCTCCAACCATGAGCAATAACTGATTCACGCCTACCTGTTTTTTTTTTTAATTAACCTTTGGGTTTCCTTCGACGAATTGTTAAATGGGGCGATCACGGTTTCATTATGTCTTCCGGAAGGAACCCCAAAGAGTAAAGCCAAATATACCCCACTTTGAATATGCTTTACGATAATTTGAAATTTGTGCGCACTTTCCATTCAAGCAAACGCTGTTAGATTGTACTATTACAAGTTGTATATTACCACTTTTACTTAATTGTTTGAAGTCAATGAAAAAGATCACATAATTTAAATGCACATATGTTTTCGCTGGGTATAGTTTTGAGCCATAAAATTCAGTCTGATTTATACACATTAAAAGCTAAGATCTATGTAAAACTTCATAACGGGTAGTATGTTAATAACATTATGGAGACATCTACAATAATAAAGATATATTTACTTTTATTATGAAATATGAGCGTATTTTTGATTGACAATATGAAATTTGTGATGAAATCACCATTAATTTTGCCTAAGTTTTTACTATAACTTGGAGCCATTCCCTCTTTATTATGGGCGCATGCAAGTGGGGTTGCCGTGGGTTATAACCTCCCAAAAAATTACATATAATATTCTAGCTTTGTATATATAATCCCCCATATAAATTTTCTATGTACGATATTCTTGTTCATGGGAATGTATGTTCATTAAGAACTAACAGCAGCTGGTAAGAGCGTGATTTTTTTAGATGTTGTTAAAACTTATCCCGTAAATGTTCTCGCTCCCTCTCGTTAACGTTTAAATACATTTTAGGCAGAAAATCCCAGTAGCAGGCTTTGATTTCTTCAATTCGACCAAAATTAAATCATGTTGTACGAAAAAAGCACATTATCTTTGAAATTAAATATATTGAGTTTTATCAACGCATTCAGTTAAATACAGAGGTGCAAGTACTCTTCAACTTAAATATTTTCCGTTCCCATACTTTCGTTGAAAGTCGAATACCAGTAACAGTGGCAATCGAGACCTGCGTTATAGGGGGGGGGACGGGAGAGTCTCCTCCCAGTCGGAAAAATCAAGTTCCAAGTTAGGAAATTCCGGTTAAAATCGAAAAAAAAAGGATGAATGCTTCACTTTTTGGGTAGTTAGAAATTCATGCAATTTAAATTGCCAGTTTAGCAAAAATTTAGATTTTCTGAGGGAAAAAAGTGGAATAATTTTTTTTTACTCTTCGCCTTTAGACAATTGGAAACTTTTTTTGTCTTTGGAAAAATCGAGAGTTATTTAGAGAAAATGTCCGACTTTTTGCCTTTGTTTATCGGAAAAATTTGTGATTATAACTGCCCATTTTGTTAACAGTTATTTCCGTTTCCACGTCTGTGGTATATTGTCCAGCCAACAGGGCACCAGAACCACAGATTCGGAGACCTGGTCTCTTCCCCTCCTCATTTAACCCTCATTTTAAGTGCCGCAAAGAAAAAATCAGACGTTTTCCTGAGTGTTCCTTATTTGGAATCAAATTTGCAACTGACCATAGCGTTGGGCTCTCAAACTTGCTGTGAAACTGGAGGGTCCGTCTGTAGTTGTATCTCTGTACAGTTGGCAGGTAGAAATTTCAAATAGTTTCTCTCTGGTCGTAAAACGCCAAATGCTTTCAATGTCTTAACATGAATGTTTTTGTTTATTTAACAGTAAATACTATCTTTAAATATATATACAGTAAAACCTCTTTAACGCGACCACCGTAGGTTCCGTAAAAAAGCAGTCGCTCAGCGAGGTGGTCTCTGAATGGAGGTAAATTTAGCATTGGGTCAATGGAGGGAGAGAGAAAATCCGTTTCCGGAAAATTGGTTGGTAAAGGAGGTGGTCGCTAAATAGAGATGGTCTCTCTCTCTCTCTCTCTCTATATATATATATATATACAGTGCGTTTGGTATTTTAGTGGACACCTGATATTTTTACGTAAATGCTAAAAAAAATACAAAAACTGCGAATTGGCTTTTGAAGAATGCCGAGACACCATAATGTCTTGTAGAAAAATAAATTTTATATAAATATATCGTCACATAAATGGGGAAAATGCAAATTTATATAACAAATGTTGTTTGTTAATTTAAGGGACACTATCATTCCTGACTAACAGATGGCAGTGCAGGCGCTAAAAAATTTGCATATTGTATTCTTTCGATGCGTAGGTTCGTATAAATACCCGTGTGAACAGGTTTGAGTCTGCGAAAACAGCGTTTGTAGTCATGTCAGAAAGGAAAATACTTACGGATTTCGAGAAAGAGGAAATTGTGGCTTTTAAACGAAATGGAAAATCCATTTTCAAAATTTGTCAGCTTATTCAGCGTCCAAGGAGTACTATAGGGGCCTTTTCAAAAAGAAACCCCAAAAGGATCCACCCAAAAAGCGGGGAGCGAAGCCAAAACTGAGTAAAAGAGATAAGCGGAACATTAATAGAGAGGCCAGTAACACAGGAAAGTCTGCTGCAAAAGTCCGAAACGACCTTAGTTAGCTCCTAGTTAAACGTTGGATAGTATGGAATGTGCTCTCTAATTCCAAAAATTTATCTTTTCGGAAAAAAAAAGGCAAACCACTTCTCACCCAAGTTCACAAACAGGAACACTTAAACTAGGCTCGACGACTCATGAAGTGGAACGATAAATGGTTGCAGGTACTTTTCACGGAGGAAAAGAAATTCAACTTAGATGGTCCGGATGCTTTTCAACATTATTGGCACGATTTACGGAAAGCGCCGCAATACTTTTCTTGTAGAGTTCAAGGAGGAGAGTCGGTGACCATTTGTAGTGTCTTTGGCTACAACGGTACTACGCCTGGAGCTTTCATCGGCAGTCGTATGAATTCCACCTGCTATCAAGAACTTTTGAATGAATATGCCCTCCCATATGCCTCATAAATATGTGGGGAAAACTGGATTTTGCAACAGGACAACGCACCGTGCCATGCATCTATCTCCACCAAAAGATGGATAAATTCAAAAAAGTTTAAAAGTATGATTTGGTCGACACGTAGTCCTGATTTAAATCCTATCGAAAACGTATGGGATTATATTGTTCGTCAAATATATGCAAATGGGAAGCAATTCACGTCGGTTAATGCCTTAAAGGACGCTATTGTGGAAACTTGGTATCAAATCGATCCTAAGTATTTACAAACATTGATAGAATCAATGGATTCACGTGTCTTTAAAGTTATACGCAAAAACGGAGGATATCTCGCGTATTAATGTACATAAAACACTCCAATTTCAGTAAGTGTCCATTAAATTTTCAAACAAGATTGAAAGCCTCATCTTGATTTTGTTACATTTATGAATGATTTAATAAAGATTATTAATCTTCCACTTTGCAGAATACTGTTTTATTGTAGTATCTTTATTTTCATTTTCAAATTTGGCATTATTTCTCACGATAGTGCACTGTTATCAAGTGTCCACTAAAATACCAAACGCACTGTACATATATATAAAATCATATTCAATCATTATCTATCCAACCCATCTAGTTTGAGGACGTTTTCTAGGTCTTCGGTGGTCTCTTGAAATGCAGTTGGGAATTTCATTTGTCCATCGTTGGTAAGTTCTTCTTGCAATATGCCCAGCCCATCTCCATTTCAGCCTTTTTACTTTAACAATGATGTCCTCTACTTTAGTTTGCTCTCTCATCCAAATGTTTCTCTTTCGATCTCTCTTAGTTATTCTAAGCATGCACCTCTCCATACTCCTTTGGGTTGTCCGTAACATCCGTATTGCTTCAACTGTTAGACATGATGTTAGACTCCATGTCTCTGGTCCATAAGACAGAACTGGCAGTACACACAAGGCAATTTCCCTTTCAGGATAAAACTGTTTCTTCCAAATGCACTCCAGCCAAGTTTAATACGTCTGTTGAGTTCTTTCATAATGTTGCCATCCATTGAAATCAGCTGGCCAAGGTAAATATATGAATCAGCAATTTCTAGCTCAGTGTTGTCAACTTGTATTTTTGTTTCCTCTACGAAATTATTGAACATGATCTTAGTTTTTTGTAGGTTCATCTTGAGTCCAACTTCTTTACTTCTAGTTGAGAGCTCCTGTACCATGTCTTGGAGTTCTGATGGGTTCGTTGAAAAAATAACAATGTCATCAGCAAACCGCAGATGATTTAAATATTCACCATTTATTTTTATTCCCCTGTTTATTTACACTCAAGTCTTTTTACTTTAACAATGATGTCCTCTACTCTAGTTTGCTCTCTCACCCAAGTGTTTCTTTTTCGATCTCTCCTAGTTATTCCAAGCATGCACCTCTCCATGCTCCTTTGCGTTGTCTGTAACTTTCGTATTGCTCCAACTGTTAGACTCCATGTCTCTGATCCATAAGAGAGGACTGGCAATACACACTGGTTGAAGACCTTTCTTTTTAGACACAAAGGCAATTTCCCCTTCAGGATAAAACTGTTTCTTCCAAATGCACTCCAGCCAAGTTTAATACGTCTGAAATATATGTGTGTGTGTGTGTGTGTGTGTATCTTTTTCAACACTTTTGGGTAGTTGGAAAATTTTGTTCTTCGCCCCCCTAATGGAAGTATGCTCGGGCCACCCCTGGTGAGAATATCAGGAAATTGTTTCCCCCTGATATGATTATTGTCATTTACATTAATTTTTACGTTGTTATTTGTATTGATTAAACTAAAAAAATAATACTGTAGTAATAATAATAAATTTAATAAGCAAAAAAAGTTTTCTTGCCATATTAATTGAAGGGTTGTTTGGTAGCAAGAAGATATGTAATCACACAGTGATATCATCATGATCACTAACTTCAGAGAACAGAGTAACGTCATACTGAGAGAAGCAAACTTGCCTAATAATGATGCATTGAGAATATGGAATGCGGCAATACGTATACGTCGCCTGCAACAATTATAAGTTCAAATGTTCGTATATAGGTCGGGGAATATCTAGATAGTATAATTTAAAATATCTTTCGCATCACACCGATCCAGCCCTGGAGTCAAGAAAAGCAACAAAAATTCCAATTTTGTATTAAAAGAAAATATTTTTATATTTCCGTTTTTCCCAATTTATGAAAACATAGTGAATATACAAAGCTTTCCATGGACTCTTACGTGAAAGTTTTGGCATTTGAACCCAACTTACAAAACCTGTCAGTTGTAATACATAAATGTTAGAAGCCAAAGGGATGTACGTAAATTATTTTCATTTTGAGAAAATTAATTTTTCTAGATGCATCATTATGCATTTTTGCCCAAAATAAATATATAATCATCTATTTAGCCAAGAGTTAAGTTAAGATTCTCAAAAGTTTTAAATTGAATATGTATATAAATTTATTTCTTGAATTATTTTAATTTAACTAAGTCACATATCAAAGAAATACGCATCAAATTAAAAAATTGCTGTACTACTGTTTTGATACGATAGCTTGGTACTATCCAATGTCCATAAAATAAGCACGTGCCCATTTAAAATCAGCATTTACAAAATGACACGTCCGTGACAAGGACGTTATGCTGGGAAATAAATGAATATGAAGGCTAAATGTTAGCTAGAATGAAAACTCATTTTGCTGTTTTTATGGTGTTTTACAAAAAGAAAGCTAAAAACAAGAATATTTTGCTTAGTCGTGTAATCATTATATTACCACCACGATAAAATTAACATTTTTAGAAGGTTAATCCAAAACTTTACAAAACGTTTAAATAATTCCATGCAAAACCAATTAAAACAAATTAAAAACAAATTAAAAATAATATGTATAGAAATCATGGCCATGATTTCTATACATATTATTTTATTCTCGATGTCTCCGCTTCCTATTTTTCCCAAAAATTGGGCAGTTATCGAGCCTATGCTACTACAATGCTACTACAATGCTACTACTATGCCCCTACAATGCTGCTTTTAATAGACAATAAAATATAATAGCATTTTACACATTAAACATAAATACGTGTAAGTATTATGTTAAGGTAATATCATTACTCCAGTCAATTTATTACGCGTGAGCATATTACGCTATCTGCTGGTGGACAGAACGTCTTTGTTAGTGTACGCACGTATATTTTGTATCCCGTTGGCAAATTTTGCGAACCCTGCTTGCAAATTAAGCTATTAACGAAATCTGATTCACTCGTGGCCTTACAAGGTGAGCGTTTATCATTAGTCAAGAAATAAATTGAGAGTGAAAGCTCGAAAAACAGACGATATTTTAGTTTTTACGATGTATATACTCATGCACAAAGGTGAATTTTGTGTAGAAAAGGAGATTTTGAAACTAAGATCGATGATAAGAGGATGAAATTTCAATTATCTAGATTTATGCCCTTTACAGCACATAAATCGATTGAAAATATTATTATAGTACCCTATAGTGAGTCCCTAATTTTAGTATTTGTGGTTGTATATTTGGCGTTCTAAGACTGCGCTGTGGTTCATCTAGGATGGGATCGACAGCTTAACGCAACTTAAAAACACTGGCGCACGCAGGAGGTGTTTACGGGGGTTGTAAACAACCATTACTATGAAATTTTGTATATACACCAGGTTTCTCTCACTCACTCACCGCGGAGAAAAAAATTCCCTGACTTTTAAAAGTTTTCCCGCACTTTTCGGACAAAATTACTTGACTAATGGCAAAAACACTTTGAATTGAACTTCGATTTCGGGGAAAATGACCTCATGTTCACGTGAAATTTAGCTATTCAGGACAGGTTAGGAAGGTTTTTCCTGACTTTTCCAGGTTTGACCAAAAAAATTTGTTTTTCCCCTGACTTCTATGACGATTTCAAATCCCCTGGCAATTCCAGGTTTTCCAGGTTGCGTGGGAGACTTGATATACGTACATATGAATATATGGAGTTGTAGCTCTGTAACCTCTTCCCCCCAACCCATTGAGCCTGTAACCCCCATTATAAATTTTCTGCGTACGACTATGCTGGAAAATTTGAACAACGTCGCTTATTGTGAATCGAACCTAGTCTAGCAGGCTCGAAGGAGATGGTCCTAATCATAAACGTAACTTCGGGATTTAAACTGGGGGGTGGGGGCAAAGATCTGGGATTAAAAAATGGCCCCAAAATTAAAGGTACAAACATATAATTTTGTTCTTCTTCTAAAAAGGCTGGAGGGGCCCCTTGACCCACAAATTGCACATATGGTCATAACCATCTAATATTAAAAGTTATATCTGTAAACAGTGACATTTAATCTGGGAATTAAGCTATTATAGAAATATATGGACGGGTGGGCACCGTACTACGTGCGGATGACCACTACACGAACGCATATGCTTAGCAACTTTATTTTTCAATGACAATTAGCATCAATTGAAAATGTCGTTAAGGGTTGTTACATTGGTTAACGTTCTCATTAGTAAAACCAATTTTAAAGTGTCTCGAAACAACTTGGCTGAAAAGACATATTCTGCAAATTTGATTATGATCCTCTAGCCACCGATTTCCATGCAGACGCTAAATTATACGATGGATTTTTCGCTGAAATAGGTAACCTTTCTTTCTTAAGACAAAAAAACTATTCTTCGTCTCACAAGAAAGGACCTTAGCAGTTGAGTTTTGACACTCCCCTCTGCATTTTTTTCTCTCGAATAATGGTTTATCAGTTACATTCCGAAGCTTAGGTAACTGCAACAAGGAGTGAAGGGCAAGGCTAATATTAATACAAAGAAGGGAATCATCTTTATAAAAAGAGAGTTCTTGAACCAATAAAATAAAGCATTTCTTCAAATTTTACGACGTTCTTTGTTCCGTTATGTTTTTTTCCATGTTGAAACGTGACAGCCCATACAGTCATTGTAAGAAAAGAAGCTCCATGCCTTTAGGCAAAATGGACGTCCTTGGAACCAGCTTTTACCACACGTGGTAATTGTCAATAACGATGTTGCACCTGCCAGTCTTGGATTGTGTTGTCCAGATATACCAAACGACCAAAAAAAGCACTTCACCTCCGATAGCTGGTTCAAGTCATGCAATTTTTTTATACCCCTTACAAACCCCCTTGACATTTGTTCTTAACCAATAACAATTTTAGTGATGATGTCATTACTTTCCCATGTTCTTTAAGACAGTGAGGTGGTCATCCCACTCACAATTTAAGATATAAAGAGGAACAAAAAGGGAAAAAAAATAGCGTTTTCACGGTATGTTAACTGATGTAAATGCAGAAGATAAAGGCGTTAAGACTTTTCAGAGGAAAAAAAAGTTAAGCAAAAAAACTCCAAATAGGCTTTGAGTGTGTCAGAGAGTAAAAAATATTTGCCAAAGTGTAGGTTCAAAATATTAAAATGAGAAAAAATAAAGAAAATCAGTGTATTCTACTTTGCTTGAAAATGGCAGCATATATCAATTTTTATAAAAAAAATGTTGCACCTATAAAGAGTAACCCGCTTTTGAGTAGGGTATTTTTTAACGAAGGTGTATAAAGTTATTTTATTTTGACAACCTGGTGATCCAAATATTAAATCCTCAATCATGACTAGAATCAAACTTTAGAAGTTTGTGAATATATATACCATAGTTTGCCATGGTTTATAAAATTAGCATTAAAGGGTCTGGACGTAAAAGTTAATACAAATCATTTTATTTGATTAGCACTAGTAAATAGTCTATGCAATTTGTTCGAAAAATCATTTATTCAAATAAATAAAAGAATTCTATTTTCTTTTGAACCAAAGTAATTTTCCAACAGGTCGCACTGAACCATGAAATCATGTTGTTACCCATTTGCAGAATAATACACCAACGAAAAACAAGCACAAATTTAATATCCTGTAAAAATTAGCATGTTTTCTTTTCGCTGAAGATGAAAAATAAATAAATTTTATAATCATTTTTCCAAAAATCATAAAAAAATTTAAACGACAGACAATTATTTTCCCGTAAAATTACTGGAATACGTTTTTTAAACCCTCGGAATATTCAAACGAATAAAACAAAATAAACTTACAATACTCGTTTTTTCTTTGAACTATCTTTCGCGGAATTAAAGCCTACAACTTCTTCCATGACACTAAACGCAGGTTAACGTATAAACGATCTAAAGTCTCGTATATATGTGAGGGTTTTTTTTTTTATTTCAAAGCCGCCACAACCATTCGCATGAAACATAGTACGGGTGTTCTCTTGCATAAGGGCTAAAACGTAGCTAGGGAAAAGCGGGGATGATATCTCTAAAAGGTCGAAAAAATAGGTTCGTGGTTAAAGAAGGCAAACGTAAGACACATTCGTGACAAGCTAAAGTTGATGCACTGATCTTACGTTTTCGCTATATTACAATTGGAGGTGAGCTTGGTATGTACATATGCCGGTGTTGAACAATTTTAGATTCGTGCGCAGTTTCTTTACAAGTCCACGCTCTTTCTTGGAAATCAAGGAGAAAACGAAATGCAGAAAAGTAAATAACTGGTGGAAACAAAAGTATAATTCCTAGATCGTTGACCAGTGGAATATAGCATAAGTTAAAATTCTTGTTTGAGCATCCAAGTCTGAGTTTTTTAAACGACAAAGAATTCTTTAAACGTATGAGAATGCAGTGTAAGCTACAATTCATTCGGAGAGCAAATTCAAAATACAAAAATATTATCAGAATTATACGGGCTCCTATTCAGTGAACATGAAATTATTTTAAAATAAACATTTCAGAATTTTTTTTCTTTCTTCTTGCAGCTGGGTTTGATATATTGGTGAGCAACTGCGTAGCCCACAATGGTGCAAAGAAAAGATTGCAGTTGATTGATGCAAATGGGTAAGTTTTATAATTGGCTATCTTTGCAGCTCAGAATTGAGCTTACCGATAGTATTACCTTACCTGAATTTGGAAACATTTCATTTACTGAATAGTGTATTGAAAAGCTCAAAAATGCTAGTTATATTAAAAAGTTTCCACTCTTATAAATTTATAATAAAGGTTAAAAGCGATTTTATAGTACAATGAAACCTGGTAAAGTGATCACCTTTATAAATTGACCACCTGCATAAAGTGACCACTTCTTTTAAGCGAGAACCAACCGGAAGGGACTTAGTTACGCCAAAGACTATACCAAAGCCTGTCGGGTATAGTAAGACCACCTGTCTATGGTGACCATTGCAGTCCAGTCCCAAAGGTGGTCACTTTTTGCAGGTTCAACTGTATTTTCATTTCAGCCATAATCCATACGCAATGTAACTTTCGATCAAGAACAAGTAGTTGTTCCAAAGTTTACGAATATAAACAGAAAATACATTTGTAGAGTGCTTGCTTTTATTCTTATATTTGGAAGGATTCTAAATATTTAAAATTATTCTCTAAAATTCCTTTTAACTTTATGGATTTATAATAAATATAAAAGAAATTAAGAGAGACATTAAAAAGGCAATTTTATAACATTAAAAGGTAAGTGAAATTTTAAATTTGGATTTTATCATATGTAGTAATTGTTATTTATACAGGGTGATTCTTAACTCGAGGAAAAAATTTTAAGGGGTGGTAGGGGACCCGAAATGAACCATATTGGCCGATATCCCCATCTACAAAACGGAACGAGTATGGCTGCAGAGTCAGTATATTGTTTACGCCCAGCTCGTTGCTACGTAACCAATTACATCAATTAAAATATTTTTTCAATACAGAATTTAAGTGATTCACCTAATAACATAGCAGAGACAAACAAATCAAGAATTCCCTTTTCTGATCCTGATTTGTGTTGCGATTTAGTGAAAATAAGCATAAAACTGCATTTTTTATCACACTGAAAAACAATTGTGAACTGCCAAGTATGTGCAGCAGGTAGAGGACATGAAAATAAACAATTTTTGTTCAGTCACTTTTTCCTAAAATTAGTCGTTTGGCTGCTACAGTGAATTTAGTGTTCGCATCCAGCGCATTCAAGGTTACCACATATGGCAAAATGCGCCATTTAAAGAATTTCTAAAATTATTTAATGCCAACGGACCTTGTGCTCTCTCTATTTGGCGACTTTCTAAAATCTGTTAAATTCACCGGAATTGTAAAGCGTAAAGCGCAGTACATCTTGGAAAAAGAGATATCTTAGGCAGGGGCGGCCTTAGTGTGCGTGTGTGGAGGTGGGGGACGAGCCGGGACACGACCGAGGTCGTTAAAAATTATAGTGCGCGTACTGAGAAATTAGCTTATGG
>QLNU02015360.1:55219193-55232726 GCA_006491805.2 Dysdera silvatica
GCATTTGGAAGAAACAGTTTTATCCTGAAGGGGAAATTGCCTTTATGTCTAAAAAGAAAAGTCTTCAACCAGTGTGTATTGCCAGTCCTCTCTTATGGATCAGAGACATGGAGTCTAACAGTTGGAGCAATACGAAAGTTACAGACAACGCAAAGGAGCATGGAGAGGTGCATGCTTGGAATAACTAGGAGAGATCGAAAAAGAAACACTTGGGTGAGAGAGCAAACTAGAGTAGAGGACATCATTGTTAAAGTAAAAGGACTGAAATGGCGATGGGCTGGGCATATTGCAAGAAGAACTGATCAACGATGGACAACAGAAATTCTGAACTGGATTCCAAGAGACCACCGAAGACCTAGAAAACGTCCTCAAACTAGATGGGTGGATGAAATAAGAAAAGAGGTTGGGGTGACGTGGAAACGAATGGCCCAGGATAGACTTGTGTGGAAAGCATTTGGAGAGACCTTCATCATTATATATTTACATATATAAAAGGCTTTCGACTCTGTTCCGCACTCGTGGCTCCTTGAAATACTCAGCATATACAAAGTGCATCCCTCAATCATCCGATTCCTACAGAGCAGCATGAAACAATGGAGAACCCGGTTACAGCTAAACACGCCAGACAGTAAAATAGAAACGGCCGAGATCCCCATCCGCCGCGGAATCTTTCAAGGAGACGCACTAAGCCCCCAGTGGTTCTGCTTGGCGTTAAACCCCTTGTCAAGGATGCTGAACACAAGTAAATACGGATACATGCTGAAGAAAGACAAGAGAAACCTACATAAAGTCTCCCACCTCATGTACGTAGATGACATCAAGCTATACGCGCCAACAATCACCCAACTCCGACAACTCATCAGTATAACAGAGACATTCTCCAAGGACATAGGAATGGAATTCGGCCTCGATAAGTGCAAAATACAGAAGAATAGCAAAGAAGATTTACCAGGCATCGAACTCGAAGACGGGAGACTACTGAAGACCTTGGACGAGGGCGAAACCTACAAATACCTAGGGATAATGCAAAAACGGCAGCAGGAGCACAAGAAAGTCAAAGTCCAGCTCACGCAAGCATTCCAAGAAAGACTTAGAAGCATTGTGAAGACGAAACTGAGCGGGAAGAACACCACGCAAGCAATTAACGCATATGCGGTACCAGTGCTCACCTACTCCTTCGGGATCATCAAATGGTCCAACACTGAACTAGAACAACTCCAGCGGAAAATGAGAACCATCCAGAGAAGAGCCGGACAACTACACCCTGCAACGGCAATTGAACGGCAAACACTACCCCGGGAAGAAGGAGGACGCGGACAAGCGGACCTCAAAGACTTACATGACAAGCAGATCCAGAGCATGAGGCAATACTTCCAGTTGAAGAGTCCCCGATCGCCACTCATCCAAGCCATAATACAAGCAGATGCAAATTACACGCCACTAAACCTGTGTAGTACCGAAGAGCGTGTCCTCGAAACAGCCAACGAACAGAAACTGAGAACTTGGGCCGGAAAACCATTACATGGCAGGCACTACAATGACCTGCAACAACCACACGTTGACAAAAAGGCATCAAATTCTTGGCTGGCCAAAGGCACTCTCCAGCCAGAGACAGAAGGATTCATGCTAGCCATCCAAGACCAAGTGATCGCAACAAGGAACAATCAGAAATTCATCCAGAGAAAAGACATAGAAAGCGACAAATGCAGACACTGTCATGCGGCATCGGAGACAATCCAACACGTGATGGCAGGATGCAAGATCCTTGCGCAGTCAGACTACAAACATAGACACGATCAAGTAGCGAAAATAGTCCACCAGAAATTGGCAGCGAATGCTGGCTTTCTGACAGAAAAATGCCCGTACTACAAATATGAGCCAGAGACCGTGCATGAGAACGAAACACACAAGCTTTACTGGGATAGAGCAATCATAACAGACAAGACAGTCCCACATAACCGTCCTGACATAACCCTCGTCGATAAATCGAATAAGACCACGTACTTAATCGACATAGCAGTACCCAACACCAATAACATACAGACAACCTACACAACGAAAATCACCAAGTACCAAGATCTCAGACATGAAGTATGAGATATATGGGGTATGGAAAAGATCTTCATCATCCCGTTAGTCATCTCAGCAACAGGGATAGTACCAAAAACGCTTGCGACGAATTTGGAGATACTCAACATTGACCCAAACACCTACATTGAAATACAAAAAGCCACAATCCTAAACACGTGTCACATTGTCAGGAAGTTTCTAGACATGGCACATTAAGAAGTGATGTAAAAAGAGGCTTGGGAACATGGCGCTCTGCCCGTCCCAAAGCCTGTTTCCGCCAAGAATGGGCGAGGAAAACTTTATATATATATATATATATATATACAGGGTGATTCTTATCTCGAGAAATCTTCGTTCAATAACTCATTTTTATTCTCTCTCTCTCTATCTTTATATATATATATATATCAGTGGCGTAGCGTCAGTCCAATGCCTTTGCTATCTTCCCAAAAAACACCCTCCTAATTTTTTATGGTGAAAAGAATTGATTTTCAGCATTATGTAAAAAAATTCACCATTCTGAGAGTTAACCTTTGATTCAATAAATTCCTAAAATTTGTATAAATTTGGCGAATAAAAAAATTTTTATTGCGACTCTGTAAAAGTTATATGTAAATTTCTAGAATTTTAATATTTATATGTTATAGCTTGTGTTTTGTGCTTCAAATGACACCAAAATGAACAAAATTGGTTTATAAATAAAAAAGTTACAGTAATTGCAAACTTAAAAACAAACTTGTCCAGTTAGATGGGCCCTTTACCGGGAAACTTCTAATTAGAAAAATGTTCTTCTACATATAGCTAGTCAAATAAAATAATTATCATATTTCTAAGTGGTATATTCGAGGAGTTACTGGAAGTTAAACTTTATGATTTATTGGCGATAATGGCTGTTTTGACTGCAATCACTAAAAGCTCAAAAGTCACGATGAAGATAAAGAAAATGGACCAAGACTAAACCGACAAAACAATGGTTATGATGGTCCAGGATACATACTCATTTTTAATAAAATTCTGGACACTCCAATGGCTCAAACAAAAGTGAGGTTTGAGTCTCAAAAATATTTTAAATTCATAGCTTTGCTGGATTCAAAACATTTTGATAAATTTTGTAAAAGCTTTCCCGTACATCCACTGTCGGAACTGAATGTACACATTATCGATATCTGTTGATTTAAAGAATCGATAACTGCTAATGTTTTGGTAGAGTCCAAAGCCTTCTTATAGTCAACAAACGCCACACACAATGGAAGTATTTCATTTGTTCTTTCAGTCGGTTCTCTTAATACTTGAATATGGTCCACTGTGATGTATTTACTTCGAAATCCAGCTTGTTCTCTTGTTTGAGCTGTATCTAATTTTTTCTGTAGGTAATATGTTAGCAATTTTGTGAAAATTTTATAAATTGCAGGTCACAAACTAATTTATCGATAATTTTTCAAATCCTTTTTATTTCTTTTTTTATGCAAAAGAATTACTGTTCAAGAATCCCATTGGTTTGGTATATCACCACTACTAAGGCATTTGGTAAAGAATTTTGCAAGTGCGTCTTCCACGTCTACTCCAGCTTCTTTAGGATATATATATATATATATATTAATATCTAGGACGGAAACGATAACTTAGTGACCCCTATATCCGTAGTGACCAACATTTGCGCCGAACTCAAAACCGTAATCAGTATTAAATTCAGGGGTGTTTCAGAAATTTTTACAACATATATCGATACAGTCACAGCATATAAAGCCGTAGTCAGGGGAGGTTGAGAGGGAATAAAATTTTTAACGCATGCATCGGTACAAACACATAAAAAACATATAAGGAAAAAACGTAGAGAGTATATCTGCATTCCTTGTGCCGACCGTTCGATTTAAAGAATATATCGATATAACGCTTGTCAATAAAATTATAACATATATCAATTTTTTTTTTTGTTAATTTCAAGACGAACATTAAAAATATTTATACAAGTAAACAAATACGAGAACATTTTCTGTAAAGGATGTGACATTTGTAACGCAATGGAAGCTCAAAATGAAAAAAAAAGGGCAAAAACGCATAAAATTAAGGTCTCTCCCCTCTTATGCAAGAAAAGAATAACTTAGGTTTACACTCAGTTTACCAAAAATTAGCTCTCTTTAAATAAACTTCTAATGAACCTATTTAAAATTCCATCCGGTTGCACATCAATATTGCGATGAGAACCTAGCTAAAAGTACTAACCCATTTAGCCTATTTTCTCCCGTTGAGTTTTTTAAATATGCTTTCAAAAGTCGTAATGATGAAAATGTTATTTCTGCCGTTGCAGTAGAAATAGGAACTGTAACAAGAATCTGCTATAATGTATATAAGTTTAGGAAAAGATTAGAGTCACACTGTAAAAGTTCTTCCATTGGGTTAGCCTGTCTCGAATTACTAGCTATTTTGATCCATTTGTTCCTCCAAACGAAATATTCAGCTATTACGAAAATAAACCAACGTCCTCTAAAAGTAACTGTCTCCATGATGTGTGTTATCTATTAACGTAGAATTTGCATCGGTTATGGGTAAGCATGGTACGAAAGCATGGAAAATGTTAATTTATGCTTTCCTTCAAAATTCTATACCATTTTTAAGTTTATATTTGATATTTATTAATTAGAAAAGCCACATTTTATGTTCAAAAAATAATTTTTATATTTTTTGCAATAGCTTCATAAATTTTAATAACTGGTAAGTATATGCCTAGAGGAATAGCTTATAAAAATAAAATACACAAATAATGTTGAATAAATTTATGCCATCTTTATCGGATAGACGAAATATCAATACGTGAAACAAAAAAAAATGAGAAACTACCAATTATGTCTTAAAACAGATATCATTATAAACTTTTGCTTGTAGTTTTGCCATCAAAACTAAACTTTTTATGATATCCCCCTTTTAAAGGAAATGGTTTCTGCATTTTTTTTTCTTTAAAGTATTTCCAAATTAGTGGTCTACAAAACGAGATATTGTGGTCAGGATTTTGATAATTATTCAAGATGTTTGAGAGGTTTTTCCTTTCTTTTATTACAAGTTTGATAAGTAAATACATATAAGTATTTTTGCGACCCTATTACAAATTTAATTTCCGGGGGACTGATCTCTAAGATCCTCCCCTGAATACGAGCATGATAATTTACATATAATTTAAATATAATTTACACGCCACTGTTATCTTAATGGGAGCCGATCCCAACTAGTTTCAATCTCAAAGCCACAATGGTAGCTACTGAACCACTATGACGTCTAAATACTCATTAAAAGAGAGAGAGAGAGAGAAGATAAGAAATTGTCTTCTTACTTAGCTTGGGAAAGACCATTGGACAGAGTAATTAAAGTGTTTCAACTAAGAATTATGTGTGACTGCACATTTCGTTATAGCAAATCAATATTAATATAAATTATTTACCGAAAAAAACATTGCTGCCATAGGTCACTTTTCTTATCTTAAAATCGACTCTTACGATAAAATTATTAGGGTCGTCTTTAGATCTATTTTTTCATTAGTTTCTTATAACTTTAAAAATTTTCATAAAGCAAATAAAGACGTGCTCTGCAGTTGCAATAGCCTTCCACATAAATTCAAGGTTAAATTCCAGTGTTCTGAGAACTGTGTTCGAAAACGCGTTTGCAATAACTGAACTGACACTGCTAGAAAATTACAAACCGTCTCACAATAGACGGTGAAAGAAATAATTTATTCGAATATGTGGTGTGAAAAGATCGATTATGCAAACTACTTTTTTATGGTCTCAAACAAGGTTCATAGCAAAGACACTTACTGTCATTTGTTTTCTAGAAAATTTGCAATGTAGACGTTTATTCGACTTTCCGTTTTGGCTTGGTCTTTACAATCCTTTCTCAGAAGATTATAATGATTTGATTGTAAACGTCCGAGACGTGTAGTGAAAGAAAAAAAATATACAATTTTGGTAACTTGAATAATCATACTTAAATATCAGTAAATATGATAAAATACTGAAGGCGTAGTGTGCTAAGCGTTGTCTACTGGCCTGGTCTCGGATGCATTATCAGAAGAACAAATGTGGTTCTCTCGAAGTCAAGATAAAGTCTTAATTCTTACTCAGACTCCCTTGAAACGAAACATTACGAAAATATAATACCTTTGCTTTGTCTGATTGTTCTCGGAAGTGTTACCTGAACTTTAATAAAATCTGCAGAAAGCAGACCTTATAATACTACCGAGAAATTAACTTCATTAAAAAAATAAAATGCTAATGAAGCTCATTTGCTTCTGCAAAAGTTCATTCTCAAACCAAACACATGTAAACTTCCTAAGAAAACATTTTTAATAGGGGGTTAGCTCATTCAATAGCATTAGGATCAGCTATGCAAACCCTGCGGGTCCACCGGTTCGTCAGACCGGTTCACAGCTTATTGGAGAATATATTAGTCGGGAGGAATGTGAAAAAGGAAGAGGGACCCTTCAATTAAAGGATTTTAAATGCCATTGACAGATAAAAGCTTTTATAAATATCGTAAACCATAGTCTTTTGCTTTCATTTTTAACATGCAAATATTTTTCCCACGCTTACACAGTTATGATCTTTGCCTTCAGAAAAGCTTCTAAGCTTAAACGCTTAAATATTAAGATTTAAATTTAAAATTGCACGTTTTGAAACATCTGAGTAACTTGACGTGCCGTGATGTTATCTTTTCCACTACTATGATAGAAGCAAACATATTTTTTTAACTTTTCCATTTCAAAAAATTTAAAGTCATTAAATATTTTCTTTCGTTTTGACTAGTTTTCAGTAATGGAAGGTGCAAAACTTAAGCATGTATGAAAACACTTTTAGGTAGAGTCGTGTGGAAATCTAGCCTTTTAACTGCCACAACTAGGCTTTTTATCAGTCTTAAAGTATTATTTTAAAATACTATGCTTACTAAAAGAATAATTGCATTATGATTTCGACACATTTTTTCAATTTTTCTCGAGGCCTTTTCAATTCTGTACTATTAAAACTAATATCATTATCATCATCATATTCAACCATTATCTATTCACTGATGGGTGAAGTCTCTCCAAATGCTTTCCACACAAGTCTATCCTGAGCAATTCGCTTCCACGTCACCCCAACCTGTTTTCTTATTTCATCCACCCATCTAGTTTGAGGACGTTTTCTAGGTCTTCGGTGGTCTCTTGGAATCCAGTTCAGAATTTCTGTTGTCCATCGTTGATCAGTTCTTCTTGCAATATGCCCAGCCCATCGCCATTTCAGTCCTTTTACTTTAACAATGATGTCCTCTACTCTAGTTTGCTCTCTCACCCAAGTGTTTCTTTTTCGATCTCTCCTAGTTATTCCAAGCATGCACCTCTCCATGCTCCTTTGCGTTGTCTGTAACTTTCGTATTGCTCCAACTGTTAGACTCCATGTCTCTGATCCATAAGAGAGGACTGGCAATACACACTGGTTGAAGACCTTTCTTTTTAGACACAAAGGCAATTTCCCCTTCAGGATAAAACTGTTTCTTCCAAATGCACTCCAGCCAAGTTTAATACGTCTGTTGAGTTCTTTCATAATGTTGCCATCCATTGAAATCAGCTGGCCAAGGTAAATATATGAATCAGCAATTTCTAGCTCAATGTTGTCAACTTGTATTTTTGTTTCCTCTACGAAATTATTGAACATGATCTTAGTTTTTTGTAGGTTCATCTTGAGTCCAACTTCTTTACTTCTAGTTGAGAGCTCCTGTACCATGTCTTGGAGTTCTGATGGGTTCGTTGAAAAAATAACAATGTCATCAGCAAACCGCAGATGATTTAAATATTCACCATTTATTTTTATGTCTTTGTTAGGTTGTTTTTTAATTTTTGTTAATTTGTTATTTTTATTCCTTTGTTCCTTTGTTGGCCTGCAAAAGGGTTGCTGGTATCTAACTGGAAGGAGACCCACACGCTGAACGTATGTGACGATGTGTGGAACCGGCCAGGCCAGTAACCTAGTGTCCTACCCCGCCTTCAAGTGGTGCAGGCTGAGCTTTCTATTTATGTGGCAAATTAATATTTGCTACACGGATAGAAAGGCGGAAGGAGAGGGCTAATTCACCAACCCATCTAACCAGCGCGCTAACTAGATGGGTTGGTGAATAAGCCGCGTGGTGAAATGATGGCTAATTCCTCCACTATGCTAACACACCAAAAACCATGGCCCCTAGTGCTCCTGATCAAGGCATCGGTCAACGTGGCATGAAAGCAGGGGGGGGGGGGCTAAAAATCACTGGAATGGCCCTGGCTGCCGTTTATTAAACCTAATATATATAATACTCACAAATTGCATTTGTACATCTATATTTTGGCTTTGCTACCTTTCCTACCTTGACTTGGCAACCTTAACTCAATTTCAAAGATTTTAATCGTAAATTTTAGCATATAATTTATTATTTACAATCATGTAAATAATGACAACAAAAATTTAACTTCAAAGTCAAAATGCATTTAAATTTTATGATTGAAGCGAAAACAATTAATCGGAAGTACAATACAAAATTGTATCTCTATCTAGTAGAGTTCCTGAACAATATCTTTAACATTCATACGTTTTATTTTTAAAGAGTTTTAAATGAGTCAGGGGCGTAAAAGTTCAGACATTTTGGGTTTCAAATAGTTTATAATAGCTCATGTGATTAACGTTAAATAGAAAAATATGCCTTGACATCCAATGGGAAAGGTTTGGTCCTCCTCTTGCCTACGCCAGTGAAATGAAGCATGTCTTAAACGACTGACTAGTGAATTACTATTTAGAGATTTTTACGTTTAAACTTTTTGTTCTCTTTTTTAAATATTAAGTATTAAATATTTGAGCCATATCCTGCCTTTTTTTCGGTTTTATTTAATAGCCCGCATACCTCCACACACACATATCACGATTATTATTTTTGTTTATAGTAACAGTTGCTTATATAATTTAAACAGTTATATTTTTGGTTGAATTTTTTTCCACGGCTTTTTCTTTTCTATGTCATTTGGGAAATTTTTTGCATATAACCCTTTTCTTATGTTCCATAATTCGTTAATTTTTTATATGACTACCCAGCTTTTATCAAATAGCTAAGGTAAAAAAGTTGTCCTATCTAACAGTCTAGTTATGTGGGTTTTAAACTCTAAAGGAGTTTTGCCTCAATCTTCGTTTAAACCATGCCTAAGACATTAATCTACGATGTAGAATGTTTCTGCTGACCTTTCTATATCTTACATCCTTTTCTTCATCGTTATTTATTAAATTTATATTTCAGTTTCACATTTTCTCTATACTATTCTCATATACATTCGTTCAACTCTTCGAGGTTAGTTTCTTACAATTTAATTTTATTTCGATACTTTTAGTCCTTCATAAAATTCGTTCATACATATGAAATAAAAAACGCTGAAATACCATGTTCATGCCAATTACTGGCATCCTTTGGAATTTGACACCTAAATATTTACACTGTTTATCAATAGTCAACAAGAATAGATAAGGATTCAAACGCCTTATATATTTGTATAATAAAATGAGATTATCTACTAGAGGCGCCACAAAGTAGCCGATATCAGTAAAAGCATCGAATACACAGCGTTGCCAATTTTTTTCTACAAACTTTGGTGGACAATGAACCATTATTAGACTCTCTCTCTCTCTAAGACGTTTTCTTATGGTGCAGGCGCACTGAATACGCTATAAAGTGTTCTCATATTTTTATCATTAGGGTAGATCTTTCATCTTGCATGCGCTGTTCAAAAGTAATTCTTCCGTCCAAGCATTGAAATCGTATTTTCCTCACACTTCGTAAGGCTTTTTATAACAATTCACATTCTTGGTATTGTAACTCGTTAAATAAATCACGTAAGAAGTCATCGAACCATTGAAAACTAGGAGGTGTTATTTCCTATTGTTTTGATAGTGTGCTGAATAATATATGAACCTCTCTACCTTATTATCGCAAACATATATATATAAAAAGCTCAAAATAAAATTATCATGTCTCCCAATACCTTTCTAATAAAGGATACTAAAGGCTCAAATGCTAGTTTTACCTATGGTAAAATGGGTATATCTGATTAAATTAGAGAGCTACAAAGTCTTCAGCCATTTCAAAACTTCAGAAATCAGCAACGTAAAACAAGATAAAAGAAAAGCATAAATTGCAAAGTTACGAAGTATGTTTTAATTTGCATAAATTGGGAACTATTTGAAAGCCATAATACCGGAAATTTCAACTCGGATGTTCAATTCTGAATAGACACCGCTTTAACGATATCTTTTTAACGTAAGTTATTGAGAGTTTATTGTTATTTTTTCCTTTTTTTATTTTGTTAGATGTCCCAGTGCATAGACGAAAATGGATTCCATTTTAAGCTAAAACAAGTTTATATTACGTCAAAAAATTTTAAGAGCACATGTTAAATTTATATATAGACTGATAATTGTTTGGTAATTATATCCTATGTGTCATACGAAAAAAATTAATATTTGGTTTATTTATTATACCTCTCAATGTATTACTTGGACTTTATATAACTTTTTAATTTAAATCCCGTTTCGGACGAAGTTTTTCTATTTATATTAAAGCAGGTTTAAATTAGTCAGGCCATTTAATTTTTCTCATGGAAAAATTTTAACGATAAAAGTACGGTCTGTTAAGAGAGCAAAGGGTAATAATTTATATAGTGTATATATTTCTACACATTAAAATAATGTGCAAATATTTCTCCCTTTCCTATTTTTTTTTATAAATATTCTGCAAAGAGATAGAAACAGAATTAACCACAATCAGTCAAAGAAAATTATGTAGTCTACAGAACATTAAAGAACATTGTAATAAAGAATATTTTTGAGATGTAATTTTCTCTCAGAATAAGTAAACTAAAAAAGTGACTGCAGAAATATATAAGAATGCAATAAAGACCATATTTATTAAAACAAATTGATTAAAACTCAAATATGGAGATAATATTAGCTTATGTTTAATAAATTATTGTATTATTGTCATTCCACTTGAAGAGTATGGATGAAGTAGAGAAATGGATTTAGAAGATTGTGGAAAGAAAGAATAAAAGAGCATAACGCAGACCTCATACGGACATGGGAAAATGTAGAAGCGAAAGAAGAAAAAGATTGTTTTATAGTCGATATCAAACAGAACATATTTAATAAAAAATTGTTTATTAAAAAATAATTTCCTGGGTTTATTCCTCTTTTTCTAATTTATATTTGCGAGACTTAATTAAATTTATTAATCTTTGTTTTTTTTACGTTTCCAGTTTTGACTAAATCTGAATAAAATCCAACAAAATACTTGTTAGGGGGTCTGCGTTCATGGTATATCCATTAGGCGCCAATGGCTATGTTAAAACGTGACGATCGTTCCGGATACATAATGGACTACCGATCACGATGTCTAATCATTATAAACGATTCAATAATGATTCTTCCATAATCGTTTCAAGTCGATAACTGCTGAGCAACTTATTTATGTGCATACTTCATTTTCAGTGAGATTGTAAACTGCAAAGGAAACAAATTCATCAATTATTTTAAATAGATAAACACACATATATATATTCGCTCTAACGTTTAACTCCCCACAGCAAATTCCTGAAAATGAACGGCCATTTAAATAATTACAAAAGGTTTACAGGTAATTTTTTTTCTGAAATAATACATAAATTTAATACAGGTTGATGTGCATTTGAATTAACACAGGGGCACAAATATTCGAGCTCGGACTTCCTTTTTTTCGGACTCTCTTCTTTCAGTATTCAACTTCCCATTTTCATACCATTTTAAATTCAAACGAATTTAAAATATAAACATATAACGACTATCATATTTGTTCGACCTTTGAAAATGTTCGCAAAACATTAGATAAATTTTCAGTAAGCAGAGGTGCAACATAATTATATGTGTTGAGGTTCCTAGAAAGGTCTGACTCATTTTTTCAGTTGATGAAATAATATAAATGCCATTAAAAGAACTGAAAAAGTGGAAATCCTTTTCTACAGAATGGGGTTTGAGTCCAGAAAAAAGTTAGAATAACCACTCTTGTAGCAGTACGCTTTGAACTATGGTCGCAAAATCTGTTGCCTCAAAATGTGTAAAATTATTACATTTTAGTGTTGTTTTACTTACGTAGTATCTGGACATTTCCAATAGGTACTCGTTTAATATACTTGTATTAAGTAGTGTTCTTTGTCGCATTTTTGTTTACTTTTTTGTCTATTGCATAAACAATTTTTTTCAGATGTGTTGTCCAAGAAAAGCTTGTTAGTGCTTTCCGAGGTGTCAGCAGTCCAGATCGCAGCCAACAGTTAACTCTATATTCTTACTTAAAGGCGTTCCGTTTTACTGGAAGTCCAGCTCTGTATATCGAGTGTGATGTACATATGTGTCATGGTAGCTGTCCGGTAAGACATTAACCTATTTTAAGCAAAGTGAAATTATGCTATACACATCTCTTTAATACTCAATCGTTGTGCATATTCAGCCTTATTTTTTGCAGAATTTCATAACAGTTTGTGCATTTCAGCCACAACGATGTTACTGGCGCCATCTCTACAAAAGATCCATAGAAAATGTAACCACACCATCACCAGAAAAAGATGGAAATGGCGTACTTTCTGAAAGTGTGAGTCTTTTCCAAGCGCTTGAAGTCAGACACGATGATGTTGATTTGCTAAATCCAATATCTGTGCTGAAGAATGGTAATTTTACATTATACATGCAATACAAGCATTTTGGTACATTTTAATATACCACTTTCTTAAAAGTATTTGGGTATTTGTCGGAAAGACAAAATAATATAAACTTCTCCATGTGAAACGAATGCAAATATAAAAGTTTACAGGAAAGCTAAAAGTACTAATGTGTATAATATGATGACAAAGAGCTTGCGAAATACATAAGAGAAAAGATAATTGGATGTCACATGAAATGTTTCTGAGACAGTAAACCGTCTTTCAAATTCAACCACAATGAATGTTATAGAAAGATTAAAAATAAAAAGTAATGCAAGTATAAACAAAATTATAGTTCTAGAAACAGAAAAAAAAAAGACGGGTTAGAGAAAAATTACCTTGCGAATAGGTAAAAACCGAAAGTTGATAGAAACGGTTGAAAAAAACATTGCCAAAATCATGCTTGACAAATGCGAAAATCGCCCTCCAGGTATCATCAGAAGTATTTGCAAATTCATGCAAAAAATTTATGTGAAGTTCAACAGTTTTAATTTTCTTGGAAGAATTTCAGCTCACAAACATCAATACATCTTCAGTACATCAAATAACTTTGAACCTCATTCTAAATAATGTAGCGCTTAACCTTTGTTCAACATGAAGTAGTAGGAAAGGTAATGTAGTGAAATTAGACCTGCTATACCGTATTGAAGCAAAACGGTCGTTTCGAACTTAGGAATCCTTGAGAACGGCCCTTCAAATAT
>QLNU02015360.1:55232826-55256690 GCA_006491805.2 Dysdera silvatica
CCCCAAAAAAAACACCCTCAAAAATAGCATCAATGAATAAAAATATAAAATAGCTTGCATTGCAGATTTCTACAATTAAGAGCTAGTTGAAAATCTTCCACTAAGACTTGTTTCCGCCATTGAAATGAAAAGCGAACTAATAGGTTAATCAGTATTTCCTTAAAAAACTTGTTTCCCAATATGCTTGAAAATGAATGAGGGCATATCTCATTTCATTTTCATTACTTATGTATATAGATATATATATATATATTTCAGATTTATTACACAATCATTCAATATAATCAATCGTCCTTAAAACGCAAATGTGCCTTTAGGTTGTTCATAAAATCTGATGTTTAAAAATACATCATTGAAAAAAGGAAATGGTGGCCAATTTGGTTACGCTTCAGCTAATAGATAGAAATGTGTTACGGTCGTGAGGTCGACCTCGGATCTGTTGCAGTTGACGGCATCTAAAAAGCTGTATTTAAATCTCAGTGAAGCTAATCTCAGTTAGGTTGTCTCCATATTTGGTAGATAGATTAAATGGTTATATTAATGTTTGGAATATACACAAACACCTCACTTAAATCCGACACCGTTCTGAACTCACGCTAAGACGTCGATTTCGGTTCTTGATAAGTAAGTCTCAGCATCCGTTTATGAATACAGAATGTTAAAAACTCGTTATTTAAAAGAGTGAAAGGAAGAAAGGGTATATGCTAAAATTTTAAATTCATGGATATCAATTTTCATAGAATATTGTATAATAACGTATAATTATCTTTTCTTCTCTGGAACAGGGTCGAAAGTAAAAGATGATGCTGTTTGCATGAGAAAATCTGGATTTGCTGCTATATTTTCGAGTCTCCTGATACTTGTTTTAGTCTGTAGTATTATGTCAATGTTCTTGTGTTCAAAAATCCGAAAAATGAAGTATGTAGAGGCTCCACCAGCACATGCATTTACTGAATTATCCTACCGTTTACATCGTTGAAGAATATTTTAGCTTACATTTGCCGCTGAAGCCAAAATTTTACAAGTTTACTGATGGTAGATTGTGTTTCAGGATTTTAACAAAGATCTCCGAGGCAGTTTCTGAATGGATTTCATTATGTTTTGTTAGTTGTTTACTTTTTCATTATTGTCATTTCCCTGTGTGTTTTCATTCTAAAGTTTTCCATGACTGCATGTAAGCTTCATGACGCAAATCTTAGTGAATTTGCTGCTCGTTGTAAAAGTTAACCACAACTCATATATGATGAGTATATTTTTTTAACTGTTGCAAATTCCTCTGCACTAGATTGATGATGGATGTTGGTTCTTGGACATTTTCATCATTATCAAATTGTTTGTGTCTAGTTAGTTGTGATGGGGTTTTAGTTCCTTTTTTAAAGATTTAATATTATACTTCCCATCTCAGCCGTATTTTGGACATGGTTAATGTATTAATGGGTGCGATAAAAGGTTTTATAAATTACGTTTATTTTTTTCCCTATAATGAAATTTCTTTTTGTTATGGTGCAGAATGGGATTGATGTATGATTTTAGTTTTGACTTCATGGGCTTTGATAACTTTTGTCGCATCCCTTCTAATTATTTAAATGGTGTGAATGCGGGGTAACGGTATTAGTAAATATTCGTTTTTGTTTGTCTTCAGTGATATGTCTGATATAGTTAGTATTTGTACTAGCGGTTATGTTTTAGTAATTAATACATTATCAGGTATTATTAGATTAGTGTTTCATTTTTCTCATTTTTTCATTTATACTTATTTTGACTTTTACAGTCATTTATACATTCTTAAATGCTGTTTTATTTCACGCCAAAGTTTGCCTCACCCTTTGATATTCATGTGGTAATGTGTGACTATTAGATGTATATGCCAAAATGTTTGTACCTGTAAGTTAGAAGCATATGAGCTTTTATCAACTCATAGGTCTTTGACTTACGTTTTGAATTCAAAACTATAAAAAATTAACGCATTCCTTTATATCTTTGTACGCTTGTCCTAACGTTGTTTACAATAAATGATTCATATATTTTTAAAGGGTTGATCTGCTTTTCTGACATTTTTAAATATGATGTACTATTGTATATGTGCATGGGTGTATGTATTATATTCTTTAAAAAATAGAATAAATTGAAAAAATAATTAAATAAAAGATTTGAACAAACTGTAAGGATAAATCCAAAAAAAATATTATATGTAAATAAAATTAAAATTGATATAATTTTTAAATACGGTATTTAAAACTTGAAAACCTCACACCTGTACTCCTAGTCGCGTTTTCCTAGCAAGCGCTTTAAAAATTCTCACACGCATCATATTCCTTGTTGCAATGTTTTTACTCCTAATTAACTGGAAATGAAATTGATAAACAATGAAAACCATAACACTTGCTTTTTTCTATTTTCCATGTACCTAAAATAATAGTCCTTAAATGTATATAGGTTTAAAGGAAAGTCCTTGTTATAAGAGTGTGCTGTAACTATATACTTTTATTAATTATCGTTTTCTTCTGAAAACTATTTCTATATAATCTGCGAGTATGGTGTGTAAAGTACTTGTCTCTCAGATAATCTATATAGAGTAGAACTCGGTTATAATGAACACAAATATGACGAATTCACACATACAGCGAACAAATGATTTCGGTTAGTTTGCTTTTATGTATAATATAGATAGAATATCACAGATATAAGATACAATTTTTCCCACTCCAATGTTATTTTTACACATATAGTCAAAGAAATTAGGCTTTTTGTTTACTTTAAAAATAAGAAGAACTTTACTATGAAACGGTTGTAAAGTAAACTTCAGATTTTAAAAGCACTTAGATTTTTCAGAATTGTAAACGGAACTTCTTACTCGGATACTCTAGATCAGTGGTTCCCAACCTGGGGGTTGCGAACAGGTTTCTGGGGGGCGGGGGGCGCCGTAACTATTTTTAGTTGCAATTATTTTTATAAGGAATTTCATACCAAATGTTTCCAACGCTTTTATAACAACATGGCTACACACATTGCAATATTTTACTAATGGTTGTTAACTTTATATCTGTAATATACATTAGTATATTTAATTAATATAATTTACATAATTAATGTAATATATATAATTACTATAATATATAAAATTACTATAATTCCCATGTTTGCTGTGCTTCTTACTGTGTTAAAATGCTTTATTATACAAATGTGTCGGCGGCGGACAGAGGGGTCGCAGATCTTTTGGTTACTATAAAAGGGGGTCGCGAATTACTTGGTTACTATAAAAATGGGTCGCGGATTACTGGGTTACTATAAAATTGGGTCGCGGCTTTAAAATGGTTGGGAACCGCTGCTCTAGACGCAATTGACACACTAATAGATTTTTGTAGAACAATGATACAAACGACAGTATTTCCAATGCTTTAAGCATTATTAAATATAATCTTACAGATCTGAAACTGAAATTTTTCTTGAAAAGACGTATATTACTAACCACATATATTGATAAATGTGAGTATAAATTCCGCACTATATTCATATATATATTTTATATTAAAAACTTTTCTGGAATATCAGCATCATATGTCATGGACGATTTATTTTAGTTCATTGTAGTTTATCCAGAAATCCAGAATTTTAGGAACATAAATGAAAACCGGATTCAATTATCACTTGTCCTTTAAGTTTAGATATTTTTGAGCAGAACTATTGAATGTTTATATTTTTCGATTTTCCAAAATTACTCATCTACATAAAACAAAGCTACACCTCTGATAAGTCATAATTTAGTAATTATCTAAATACAATATCATGTTTACAGCTTGGTAAATACCCCATTAATAAGAAGTGACGTGTGGAAAACTGATAAGTGTAAATTAAACACAGACACATTTGTATCTCTTTTATCAGCCAGGTCAATAAATTCTGGTTTCCTGTAAACTGAATTTTTATAATAATTTCCTTCTATTTTAAGTACATAATCTTAATCCCGATGAATTAGGCTTGACTTTAGAGTATCTCAGAATAAAATCTCCGTAGGCATATTTCCTAGTTATGTAGCATATAAGTATTACAAGTTTTGCCAGGACAACAAGTAAAGATAAAATAGGATAATTTCTTACCACGAGAAGTGAAGAATAATTGTAAGTTTTGTGTTCGAATATAGAAATGCTCAGTTTTTGGAGTTTACAATTTAAGTACTACAATAAATTGTTAAGAGAGGAACTCTTAATTAATCAAGAAGTGATTTTATTTTAATATCTATAGCGAAATAAGAATCCTAACGTCTTGTAGAACACCCAACAGCAATCAACCTTCTGATAACAAGAAACCTTTCCTCTACAATGGTAAACAGGACTACTATAAAATCTACTCAAGTACTGCAAATGGTTAACTGGCTCTCTTCAAAGATAAACTAGTAACTCGAAATGTCAAAAAGAAAACCTCTAAGAAGAAAAAGAAAATGTCTAATGAAGTAAATGCGGTACAGATCCCGATCTATAACAGATTGGATCCTGCTCTGTGGTTTACAATGTGTGAAAGCATCTTTACTTTGACAATCCCCAAACCAATAACTGAACCAATAACAAAGTACAACTGTGCCGTTTCTCATTTACCACCGGAAATTGCATCTTTATTAAGAGATGTTCTGATGAAACTTGATAGCAGTGATCCATATAACCATTTAAAGAAATAATTGATAAATAGATGGAGTGAATTATCCCAACAGAAAATTCTCAAACTCTTATCTGGGGAAGAATTGGATTCTGGAAAACCATCGAAATTACTTCGCAACACGAAAAAGCACGCAGAAACACTAAACGTTCCAGACAAACTGATGTTGGGGTTATTTTTGCAACGTTTACCAACCTCCATCCAAACCATTTTAGCAGCAGTAACAGATATATCTTTAAATAAAGCAACTGAAATTGTCGATAGAATCCAAGCAGTCACTCCATCTTCCATAGAAATCTTTGTTATACAAACAACGAGAACACACTGCAAAAGCTATCTCAGGAAATAAAAAAAATAAATTGACGAAATAGATCAACTCTCGTTTCCTCAAAATCGGTCGCCAAATCACAACAATGGGCAACAATCTTACAGAAATAGGCAAAGATCAAGCAGCAATTCAAGAATTTGGAATCCTAATATATGTTAGTACCATCAAAGATATAGGAAGAATTGCAGAACCGAAAAATTTATTCAACCGCATAGTTTCCATTTAAGCGAAAACGGCGAAGAGTACAGGCAAGATATTCTTTGCCTCCAACGCCACGTCGATTTCTTTTTCAATTCTGATAAAAATATGAATCATGTAAAGTTTCGTTCTATATACAGGGTGGCCAAAATAAAAGTGGTTCGCAAAAATTTTTTAATTCCGACACTAAGTTTACCTTTCTTAATGAGCAGGAGAACTGACCTTTACGGAAGATGCTGGAAATGGCATCAGTACATTAAGCAGCCGTTGCATAATCTTAAGCTTGGTGTTTGGTGCGCAATATCCGATTTCTGAATCATAACACGATTCTGTCACGAAATTGTTAATGTTCGCCGGTATGTCCAAAATCTGTTTCATCCATTTGTGGATCAACTCACGGAAAATGAACGACTGTATGGATATTTTCTGCAAGATAGAGCAACAGCACACTCCACACGTTCAACCATGATACGAATTTATGAAGTGTTCGGTGAGGAGAGGAGAGGAGAGGACAGTCAGCAGAAGCAGTAAAATCTCCTGGCCACCAAGATCGCCTGTTCTCTCTCCTTGGGATTTTTACCTGTGAGGCAAGTTGAAGGGTCAGGTATACACAAATAATCCCCACAGGTTTTAAGAAATATAGTAGAATTTGTAAACACTATTGCTGCCATCCCTCAGGCAGAGCTGCTACGCGTATCTCGCAGTTTGCTAAATCGAGCACTGCGCAGCTTTGACGTCAACGGTGGCCATTTTTAGCATCTTCTGTAAAGGGCAATTCTCCTGCTCATTAGGAAAGGTAAATTTAGTGTCGGAATCAAATAAAATTTCCAGACCAGATTTATTTTAGCCACCCTGTTCTTCTCTGTCCTTATATTTATAATGGACATAAAGATCGAAGGCAGCCTATACAAATACGTACTCTATACTATAACAAGTACATAAGGTAAAATAAGGAGGTAAAATAACATTAAATAAGGATTTAATGTAATCATTATAATAATTTTTAAGCATGGAAGTTATAACTGCTATTTCAAAATCCATTTCATCGCATTTACGTTTTGATTTTTCACACAAAACCCAAGATGATACATCTACAGAAGATCCCATTTAAAACGAGCTGCAATACATTTTCGTAAACAAAACTTGCAACGTCTTCCTTAAACATACTTTACAAGATACTTTCTATATGGGTATAAAGAAATAAAAACCATATTATACTATTAGTTAATAATAAATATGATTAACAATATTTTTTACACATATTTTTAAAACTTAGACCAAAGCAGTTAAACAGGTGAACGTATTGTTAAAATGGAAAGTTCTATGGTGAAGTCTTATAAGGAAAATATATCTATAAATTTAAAAGAAAAAATAGGAAAATTTCCTACTGACAACTTAATACGTTTGTATGTTGTGTAATAATAAAATATTTAATGAAGATCACTTTTTTTGTCAGTCTATGCTGTCCACTAACACACTGAAATTTTTGTTTATGAGATTATAATCATCCTATTAATATATTACATGGAAAAATTTTAAAATATTACTACTATTCAGTTGTTTTATAAAAATATACTTTCTCTCCACACACGCAAAGAATATGTAAATGTTCATCTTGCAATAATAACCTGACAGTAAGTGTTAGTTCTCTGTACGTGTGTTATAACATTTTACAAAATTTATTATATTCATTCTAAATAGAATTTTTATTGCCTTTATTCATATTTTATGACGCAAGGACAGCAAACGTCATGTTGCCCGCAGACCTACAGTTTTTCAAGGAATCCGAATTTTTTAAGGCCTAGGGAAACGATCTCTGGGCTATAGTGAGCAATTAGCCGGTAAGTTTTTTATTATTATTATTATTATTATTATTATTATTGCTATTAGTGGTTGAACCCGAGTTAACAGCACGCTAGGCAAACTCGTTCCCATAGCACCACCGCAAGACAATAAATTTTTATAATCGGATAATCAGAAATAAAATAAAAAATTCTATATAAAGTCTCAGTCATATACTGATTGCTCCCTGCACTAAAACCTCCATTTTTCATAAGGCGTATATAGAATGTTTCAAAACCAATAGGACAAACTTACAGAGATGATATAATGCACCGAACAAATACTCTTTATCACAGAATGCATGGACGCAAATGAAGAGACTTCGCGCTTAAAGGGCTCTTTTAAGCACGCGTATAAAAGAGATGGTTTTCGTATGCAAGGTCATTAGCAACTAGGAATGGATAGGTAAAGCGGTTTGGAGAAGGCGGACATGCATTACGGTCTCACCAATGGTAATGGCAGGGAAGCGCAAAGGCTGCACCGACAGCGCTTCCCCAACGGGCATGTTCCCAATCACAATGTTTTCTTGCTTGAACTGCCAACTGTAGGAAAAGGGATCCTTCAGTGTTGCCATGCACAATACATGTCGTGGCAGAAGCGGCAAAACGCCGGCAAAGTCAGAAAAGATCCTGCGTGAGGTGATTAATGTTTGTACATGTGATTTAATTTACATATTTATTTAATGTCTGCAATTTTAATTTCATTTTGTTATGTCAAGCAGTTGACGTTCGTTCTATCTTAAATAAAACTTTATTCTGATATTTTGTATGCATCATGTTTTTGCATTGCGTAACACTGCGTGTGCGTGTAGAGAAGTGGAAAGCATCCTCTAGTACGTAACCTCTTCACCTGCAACCATGCATTCCATGATGAAATTTTTTTTTGTTTGGAGTGTTCTATCATCCCTGAAAGTTTGTTTTATTAGTTTTAAAACACCCTAAATATATAAGGTCCGTCTCAAAAGTATACGGACATTAACTTATTTAAAATACGAAATGAAAAAAGTTGTACGAAGATGTAATTTCATGTACATCAAATACCATTTAATTAAAATAAGTATATAAGACTTTAACACAAAATCTTGTGGGAAAAAATAATTTTAAAGAAGAAATTACAAAACTTGCCTCTCTCAAAAGTATATATGGAAATGAATATTCTATTAACTCCAAGGCATAATATTTGTATAGGTACACTGTTGCTACAAATTGATTGGAATACTAGATCAGGCATACTGTTAAAGGAATTTTGCAGATATATGGAATCAAGGGAAAACCAACTGCGTTCAATTTGATGCTTTATTTCGTTAACAATTGCAAACTGACGACCATATTTATACACATCACGCGATAATTGTACCCATACATTTTCCATAGAATTTAGGTCAGGGCTTATTACGGGTCAGTCCAGGAAATGTACTTGGTTAGCTATAAACCATATATGCAATAGCGCCGACTTCGTGGGTTCGAGACACTTTTTGCACCCTCAATAATTTTGTTGTGGGTTCCTCGAACCCCTAATATTTTTGCTCGTGGGGAAAATACGCGTACGGAAATACATGCACAACGTCATTTGACTTCTTTTTTTTTATCTAAATGTTCTTATAAGATATTATTACTTTTCTCAAGGCTAACACAATTGCCAAATACTGGTCAACACATAAAGCCCCGGGGCGAATCTTTGTAATTTTTTTATGCCTACAAAACCGAAATAAATTAAATAAATAATCATCTAGAGAATAAATATTTTTCTATAATTAACTATAATTTGCTTCATTTTAACATTTCAGGTGTCTTATTGTACCAGATAATCTGATAATGAAATTTAAATTATACTTGAATCCTTTTAAAAAGGGCGTGGGTCAATCGATTTAAAATTTTTGGAACTCACAATAATTTTTCAAGTCGGCACCTATGTATATATGGGTAAACATGAATCTATGTAACCTATTGGGGTATTGTCTTGTCGGAATATCCAATTATCTACAACAATTGTTTTCGTAATTGGCAGTAAGACACTTTCAAGAATGTACTGATAGTTCTAGGAATTTTGATGACCCGATAAGAAAGCAATCTGTCGTACCATTGAAATAAAATGCACCCCACACCATAACGGAGCCACCTCTTTGCTGCCGGCTGTAAAAAGTGCGAGGCTGTCGTCTCAAAATGATAACAGTAAAATGCCCAGCCATCGGGACCATCCCGGTTGAATTTTTTTTCATCACTAAATGTAACATTGACCCATTCGTCCTTCCAATGCATATGTGCTTTGGCATAAAACAGCCGAGCATGCTTATGATGTTGCTTTAGCAAAGATTTGTTAAAGCAACTTCTGCGCATGCTGCGAAACACATGCCATTCACTCGACTTTAAGCAACGATACTCAGACACACAACTTGCTACGCTACAAGAAATTTGGCGTAAAGATAGTTCTTGGCTTGATGCTAAACGTAAAATTGATTTATAATCTCCAGCCGTGGCCACTTCAGTTCGTCTAGAGCGCGGCTTTACAATTGTATTATCAACTTTTCATAATATTTGTTAAATACCCGGTCTGTTGAGCTCATTTTCTTTGAAATATTTAAAATTGCCCACCCTTTTGATTTTAGTTCCTATATTTTAACCGTATCAGAGGCCGTAAACTGCACGTTGCAAGACATTCTGATGGCTAAACGCGGGGTTACTTCTTCACTACCTCTTATAGCGCCTTAACGATTACGTCAGATACTTGGAATTAAAATATGCAAATTTTTTACTTTCATGTCCTTAAATCAAGTTTACGTTACTGTTCACATACTTTTGAGACACCTAGATTTCATAAATTTATTTTTATTAATTTTTGTATTAAGGTCAGTTTAAAGATCATTCTCGGATATGGATCTACATCATACTTATTTTAGCAAACTTTCAATGTAATGCATTTATTGGTTAATGCGGCAATGGAAAAATTATGTAATGCCCTAAGCAGCTGCTTTTTGTACTTAGTGATTAACCCATCCCTGAGTGGGAGGATTTTATTTTCACAAAAGGAAAATAGAAGACGACATTCATATTAAAAATTTCAAACTCGGGAACAACAAAGTGATGAAATTCATCATCGACAGTAATTCCTTGATTACATATTAAGGGAACAACATATTACGATCCTGGAAGTTGGAACTCAGGATTTTGCATAGCTTTTAATTCAAACATAATTAGAAAATTATATTAGCGTGGGATAAGTATTCATTTTACGTAATATTTATACGTATATGTACTTGAGAAGACGTGCAGATCGTCGGGTCTCACCTGCTCGCAAAATTTGAATTCGTACCCTAATTTTAACATCACGGGGAAATTCATCAGCCTGATTGGTTGCTATGAAAATCACGTTACTCTGTATTGGAGAAAAATATAGGAGAAAAAAGTTCGCCAAACACAAATTTTATTTGGTCAATAGATAAAGCCTCGGATAGGTTTTATTTTTGTTGTATTTCCGCAATTTGAGTGATGATATCATCATCGATAATAATCTGTGATTCAACATTTCAACTAATTTAGGCATAACTCGAAGTCTATCCAAATAGGCAGCAAGGGGCTTACCGAAGCGGGCGGCGGGAAGGAGTCTCACCCACTAACCCTTCTCTGATACAGAAAAGAGTAATTTGTTCTCAGGTATGAATTTTGTGAAAAAAAAAGATACTACAGCGATCTTCAATGCGACGAGGTAACACGCGGCGCAAAGATTTTTTTTTTTTCGCCAATACAATGTGACGTGGTTTTGATAGTAGCTAATCAGACTGACGAGTTTCCCCGTAATGTTAAAATTGGGGTGTGAATTCAAATCTCGCCACCTTTGCTTGGCCTTCGTGACAATTTTTTTCTTATCGTGCAATAGCTGCTTGTATGGAGCGCAATGCCACGGCAGTGATGCGAGTGTAGAAACAGTGGGCTGAAGAGAACCGGACGAATCACAAATCCGGTAGTGGACGACGAAATATTACGTCAGCACGGGATGCTAGACGTCTCATTCATATGTCAGTGACGGACCATACAGCTGCTTCTCAACATTTGACAGAAAGTTGAAGCACTGCTACAGGTGTGCCATTGTTTGCTCCAACAATTTATAGGCGTTTTCTGCATCGTGGACTGCGTGCAAGATTTTCTTTGCACAGGATTTCCCTGACACAAAACCATCAACGCCTGCGCCTACAATGAACTCACCAACATAGACAGTGGCATGCCAATTGGCAACAAGTCATCTTTTCCGGTGAATCCCGCTTCAACTTGGAACACAATGATGGCCGCACAATGGAGCCGCGTTAGATGCCATAACGGTGGACGCCACTTTCAGGAGTCATTATTCAACGTCATACTGTACGAACGTCAAGTGTGATGGTCTATTGTGTCATTAGATATTATGGGGGATCTCAGCTGCTAAGAATTTCTGGTAATTATAACAGCAACCGGTACATCAGAAAAGTTCTGAAGCCCAATGTCGTACCGTTCCTTTTACGCATTTCTGAATCTGTATTTGTACAGGAAAATGACCGTCAACCTGTCCGTCCTTTCTTCCTCCCTCCCTCCCTCCCTCCCTTCTTCCTTTCTTTGCACCCGAATTCTCTTCGGGGCGAGTTATATGGCAGATGCTACAATATAGAACTTTTTTACCCAGGGCCAAAGTTCATATCACTAATATTACTCAAAACCTATCACTTCTCGTAATTCGTCAATCTTTCTCCTAAAGAAATCTATTAAATTTCAATTAAAGTTTTAACGTCAGTAGTCAGAATACGAATGTAGTTCGAAAAAAGTTTGATTCCAAATAAACCTATACTGAAACCCTTTCTATATAACTCAAAAGTTCTATCACGATGTTTCTAAACTTTTCGGTTCTAAACCGATTTCTTATCAAAATTCTTCGATCTTTTCATTCAACAAACTGTATTGAACTTAAATTTTTCCGTTATCAATCAGAATAGGAATGCAGTTCACAAATTCTCAAGACTCTAAGAAATCACTAGCTTCAAGTCCTTGTGACTCAAAACGCGTCTAGTACTACAACTGAAACTCTTCAAGTATTGCTCGAAGTAAGCTATTTACTTTTCGTACGTAAACACTGAATTTTTCTCTCTTTTAATCAATCGTACTTTGTAATCACTACGTTTCTAATATTCTCTAAACGTATTTCAATCGTACTTTGCATATTCACAGTATTATTTTATGCTTCAATAGTTATCATTGTTAAAAACACTAAATTCTTTCACTTTAAATCAATCGTACTTTGCAATCACTATATTTCAATGACTTTAATTTCTTTAAAAAAACAGAAAGTTCTTTAGAAACCTCAAACTAATTATACTGACTTCGAAACTTGATAGTTAATATCAAATTTAGTAGAATAAAATCATACGAACTAAAGCTGTTATATTTCCAAAAAATGAATCCATACTACAAAGACCAACTGGCAGTTTAAAGAAACCATCCAGCACACGATAAGCATTCAATCTTACAGCGTTGCATTTAGTAGGACGACAAATAACTTTAAAAGAACCGAGGCAAATTAAACACGCAATTTCTTCTACAAAATGATAATCGTACTTGAAAAAATAAATACTTAATAAAATAAATTAAAAGAACGCTCGTATCATTGAACGTACGATAGGAAAGCACATCTATCGTGTCACGCCTCAACGAGACCTGTCCAATTTACAAATAGAAGTATATACAGTGTATTTAAATAAATTAGGGTGGTGGGATTCTGCAATTTTGCAGCACTTATGGACGAGCCGCCGCTGCGTAAACCGACGTATTAAATTATAATTAGTAATACAAAAATTAAAGTATGCAAAGTATTTATCATGAATATAAAGATTAAACTAATTGTGCGTGTGATATATAATATACAGTTTACGCAAAGCCGTACAAAAAAAAAAAAAAAAGTGCGAAAAAAAAAAAATATATATAAAATCTATTCTAAATTTTTTTGTTACATTTTGTATAATAATAATCATCCAATTGACATTTTCCCATTATCAGTCATTGGTTGATTAGTGGGGAGGGAGAGAAACAAAATAACAAATATATATATTACCATTTCTCTTCATACTGACCCTTTACCTTGCTCTATTGTCTGCTATGCAATATATGCTTTGGGTTTGTAGGATAGTTGATTAGCCATGGGTTTTATATTTGAGTAAAAGAAAGTTATGGTCATTTCCGATTTCGAAAATGGCTCCTAGTTTTATGAAAGAAGTGGGATCGAAATGTGCACTATGTTTCCGTTTGTTCAAATGGTTTCCAGTTGTTATTATAACCACAGTAATTGCATGGTCCTACTATGCTTATGTTGTCCAACTATGTGTTTGTAAGTTTGAATTTTATTTATGTTTAATATTTGTTATTATGAGTAGCAAACAAGCAACTTTTGCTATCAGTCATTATAGGAAAGTAATGATTATTATTTATTATAATAGTTTTGTTAAACGTAAGTTGTGAAATTCAGTGTCGTAGCCAGAATTTAATTTCGTGGTGGGGGGGGAGATCACAAATTAACATCGAATAAAGGTGTGTCACCTTTACCACAAAGAAAGCATAGGTATTAATACATCATACAAAAATAAATAAGAAAATACTTATTTTGCCTTCAGACATCATTGTAAATTCTTACTTGTAGTTTTTCCATCAAAATTTATTTTTTTATAATTTCCTCCTTTTAAAGTAAATGGTTTTTATATTTTTTCCGTTGAAGTATTCTCAAATTAGTGGTTTACGTAACGAGATCTTGTGGTCAGAATTTTCATAATTATTCAAGGTTTGAGAGTTTCTTCTCCCCATTTTACAAATTTGACAAGTAAATATATATAGGCTTACATATTTTTGTGAAGAGTTTCTGGGGGGGGAAGGGGATATGTCCCTAAGATCTCCCTAGATACAGGTATGGTGAGATTGACAGAAGTATATGAATGATTAAATAACATCAGTATTTTCGTGAAAATATTATTTTACTCACAGACCTAATTATTCCAATTTTTGGTATCCAACATAATATTCTTGAATTTACAAAAGTAAAATTTGCTAGTCTGGGACAGGGATCGGCAACATATAGCACACAGACTACTTTTGAATAGCATGTGTTATGATTTTAAAATAATAATTATTGTAAAGAATCCCCTTCCTGACTTTTCTAAATTGATTCATTATTGATATTTTTTAAAATAACTATTGTTTTTATTACCTTGATTAATTTATTTTCATTAATGGATATTAAACTAAACTTCATAATTTGGTTGAGAGTAGGCTGGCACGTGAGAGATTTCAGTATTGCTTTGGCACAACACCTTTAAAAGGTTGCCGACCCCTGTTCTAAGATATAGATACCAATTATTCAAATTCCTTCGAACATTAAATCAGGTAAAAGTTAGTTTTAAGCAGGAAAAACTGGCTTACCTGTAGTGGTAGGTACTGTTAGTGCCCTTTGGCATTAGTAGAGTGATTAGATGCAAATCCTTACATCATCTTCTCAACATCATTTTTTCTTTAAACTCCTCACCAGGTAGGATAGCTAAAGCCTATTTGTGAAATGTTTTCCCAAGTTGTTGGTTAGGTGCCCTAAAGCAGAATGTGTTGAAAAGTGACGCACATCATAGAACAAACAGCTTTACTGCAGAACAATCATGGGATGAATCATCGCCTTTTTTTTTTAAATAAGTAAAAAAAATCGGTCTGATGTTTTTTGCATTTTATAGAATTTAAAAATGTGCGTAATACGCCCATGTATCTCCTGTAGAATATTTTGATTAGTTGAAGGTTTGTTTCAGAACATTTCAAAACATTCTGCTTTGGGGGTTAGGTGATGGCTTAGGTTCAATGACTGGAAATTGTTTTTATTAGGTAGGGTTCTAGTGCATAGTTCACAACCTGGCACTGGTACAGAATCTGTCTCCCAGTGCTTTTTAGTGGTGTTTCAGTGCTAGTACAGATTCCATCTGATTTCGTTTTTGGTGGAAAGTGTTTTCAACACACATGGCAACTTTGTCCTAGCTTGCTGCCATATTGCTTACGTCACGTTACAAGGCCCTGCCCCTTTCCCTCCTTTTTCCCCCTCTTCTCTTTCCAACCTCCATCCCTCTCCACCTCTAACCCCTTTCTCCTGGTTTCTTTCCCCCTCTCTTCCTCCTCCCCTTCCTCTTTTTCTCCCTCTCCCTTTTCTCATTGCAGCGAACAAAAAAAAGGAGGTACTAACTTTCATTCCTTATTTCCATCGGATAACTTCACCTCTTGTACTACAGTGTCATCCACGTTAGCCCATTTTCTCTATACATACCGGCCACTCATACTCTGAACCAATCACACCTTCTTCCTTAATTCAACGCGCTTTTCTTCCCGTTCAACCGCAGTTCAACGAAAAAGAGACATAATCAAACGTTCCGACATCTTACCAATTGCTATAATACTTACAATGCACTGTGATGAACGACGAAGCATGTTTCAAGCCGTCTCCAACCTCCCGACAGAACGAGCATACGAGGCCATGTCCTATGTGACATCACATGACCTACTCTTTGACGTCACAACCCCGTCTACAGTGACTTTTCTAGTTTCCTCTAGGGGAGAAAAGCACTAATGGGATGAATTCTGTACTGTCACCAGTGTTTCCAACACCCATGGCAACAGTGACACTGACTTGCCGCCATGTTGTTTACGTCATGTTAACAACATGGATGTCTCGATTCAGCGAAGTTGAAAAAAGGAGGTACAAACCTTTATTGCTCTTCTTTGTCAGATGTGTGTGGTTTTTATGACATTTAAAAACGCGGGGACACATTTTCTGGTCTATTTTTATGCTGGTATGGCCATATAAAAACCGCGAAGTGGGAGTCAAACAGTTCCTAATTCATGACTATTGTACTTCCTTCTTTCCCTTCCTTACTTCATGCCCCACTCCACCTCCTCTTCCTTCCTGCCTCCCTATATCTTCCTTTCCTTCCTTCCTTCACCTGCATCCCTTCCTTCTGCCCTATTATGCACATTCACACTTTCTGATAACGGCACTGAAAAGCATCATTCAAGCCAGGCCATCCCACGACCTCATTTCACACTCATATCCGGACGAAATTAATCCTTTCTTTGTAATCCACTTCAGCACATTTATTTTTTTTTTCAATCATAATTCCACAAAGACAACGTCAATCGTTCAGACATGATACAATTCACTACAATAAACAAAGCACAGCCAAAAGAACGACGAAGCACTTGAAAATGCCCCTATCAACTCGGAAGACAATGTGGATGTGACATCACAGAGTGTATGACGTTACAAGCCCATCTACAGCAACTTTCCTACTCTTTTAAAAAGAAAAAAAAAACACTAGGGGATGGATTCTGCACTGTCACCAATAACTCTTTGCATTTTCCCCTTGTTTTCGTATCAAATTTACTTTTCTCAATGTTTTGGCATATCCAGTGCCCTCTGTAACTACTAAGTCATTTTAATTAACACCGTTCCAGCAATTATTTTTTTTTGAAAAATTACTTTATCTGGTACTTTTATAGGAATTACTGATGTAGGAGGGTACTTTGAGATTCAATGCCAGAATCCATAGGGGGATGTTTGGGGGAGAGTCCACTCAACTAGGTATCCACTGATATAAGAAAAGTACTGTGGTAAAAAAAAAAAAAGAGATCCAAAACGAGGAAAACACTACTTTTCAAAATGGCGGAAGCCTCTTTGGCCAGTCAAGGGTTGCAAACTCTGCACTGTTACTGAAAGTTTATTAAACATGAAAGTACTATTATTGTACTGAGGTTAATCTCAGAATTTAGAAAAGTGCAGTTTTCTCATATTGATAAATATATTGGTGGAAATTACCATCCTTAATTCAGTGTTCTTAAAGTAAATGCCAGTTATGGAATCCATGGCTACATTATGTTTGGCTTTCTTCTACTCCATGCATTTTCTGTAGTTCCTGGTGAATTTAAGTTGATGGTGGCCAGGATTTGGTTGCATGCGAACTGGTAACTGGGTCATTCCGTGGAAATGTAAACCTCAGTGACAAAAAATAAAGTTAAAAAAAAATTAAATTGCAACCTGTTACTTTATTTTATATATATTGTAGTATGAGAATCTAGCAACAGTTGGAACACAAAAGGCACATGGTTGGAAAGTAAGCCAAACTGAAGATTAAATGTAATGCAGAAGACTTTGCTATTTATGCATATGTTGTTAAAAAAATTTGCCTGAAGCTTGATTAATTTGACATATTAGACCTTTAGCTAATTTATTTATTTGCCACTTCTTGAAAATATCATAGATATATTATCGATTGTTGTTTATTGTTTACCTTTTTTTGTGTTACATTGGTCACAAAAATTAACGTTTTTGTTTTTTAAACAAATAAATTTTATTACTTAGAAGCTATATCTTTTAATCACTTTACTTAGTTTCTGCTCTATTTATAACACTTTCAAGATTTATTTTATCATCATTAATTTAGCTCATAGGGCTGTGACCAACGTAACATGTTACGTCAGTCATACTCGTTCTTATATCATTTAAAACTGTATAAGTGTTATTAACACTTGGACAGCGGTTACAACTGAAAGTAGGTAACAGTCTGTTTCTTAAACATCTATATAACTAAAAATGATAAAAAAAAATTATTATTCAAAGGTAACAAAATGGTGCCAACAACTGCTGCATAACGAAAACAACATGCTAAACAGACTGAAGAACAAATACTTAAGGAAGAAAATTGTATGAAACAACTGAGATTGAAAAAAGAAAGTGATGTAAAGTGAGAAAAAATGAAGCATCGAAAGTTAGGATGTGTGAAATGCATTCAAATAAAAAAATGGATTCATCATCTTTCTTTGTGTCCAATCCTCAGAGTTTTCGAAAAGATTTGAAAGATGTAGAGTGTCTTTACCCCAAAGTTCAAGAAAAAAAAATGCTATTGTTAAGAAAATGCCTACAGAATTGGGTCTTCCACTTACTGATAAAAATATAAAGACTCATAAAAATAATGGAATTTCAGATGAATTGAAAAATGTGGTAAAAGATTTTTATCGTTGAGATGAAATTTCTCATCTACTTCCAGGGAAAAAAGATGCGAAGTTATTTAAAGATCCAACTACCAGTAAAAAAGTAACTTTGCAGAAACGTTTACTTATGTACAATTTAAAAGAGACACATGAGCTTTTTAAGGCAGATAATCTCGGTATTTCCAAATTTTTCGAAAGTAGACCAGTGGAAGTGGATACAATTCGGTCTAAAGATCATGGTCTGTTTCTGCCCCTATTGTAAAAACGTAAGAATTGGGTTTCTTATCTAAGCATACAAATGGAAAGATTCTAATATTAAAAGCATAAGTGATTTGATATCACTAATTGTTTATGACATTCTTCTAATTGCATAAAACATAAATGTGAGAAATGTTTATCAATGTTCGATAAAGTAATTTTTCAAGAAGCAACAGCTAAGTCTGAGGCAATTAATGTGAGATGGAGGAAAACTGAACCTTGAAACAAAAAGTTTTAATAAATCTGAATTATCAAAACAAATTCCAAAACTTTCTGAACATATTTATTATATTGCACATCAAGCAAGGGAATTAAAAATGCAAAAAGATAATTTACAACCGAATGAGATATTACTTCAAACTGATTTTGCCCAAAATTATCAGATCAAGCATCAAAATCAGATAATGTAGTTCATTGGAAAACTAATCAATAAGGCCTGGATTTTCATGCATAAAATTTAGCTCAAATAATATGCAAATATGCATGAAAATATGTAGAAATGTGCATAGAAATCTGGACTCCTAAGCAGTGTTTCGAAATGAATAAAATGACAATTTATTGAAACAGTGCAAATGCTCTTGAAATTATTACATAATATGCACTGAAATGCATAAAAAATATCACTTTGTTACGTCCTCGAATATGAGTATGCACAAAATTAACACAAAATACACACCACAATGTGGTATACGTACGGAGATATGTTTGAAAATATGGCATCATAATAAGCCTAGGCTTGGCCCCAAGGATGCGGCCAAGGTGAAATTTTTGGGGCAAAGTTTTAAAAATGGAATTTTTTATTAACCTTTCTAACTTTAATTTTTTAAAAGAAATCAAAATATGAGGAGTAATGGCCCTCCTGCCCATACTTGCAATAAGACCATAGTCAGGATTTAATTTGGGGCATGTAAATTGTTTGACAGCATGTATCGATACAATCGTAGTATGTAAAGCTATAACCAAGTCCTTCAAAACTTAGCCTGTGGTGGGGGGGACTGGTCCCTAAGGCTATGCTGCCAGTTCACGTGCTTTGGGCTGGAAAATATTACACTTGGTCTTGACTTTGAAAGTATTACGCATATTGACAAATATTGGCACAGAAATGTGAAGGCACATAAAATTATTTTTTCCAACTTTAATGTTATCTAATTATATCACTTATAATGGAAACATATTCTGTAGCATTTTTCCCATTTTTATTTAAAAAGAAAAATGAAAGGCCTTTTTTTTTTAAAAAAAAGAAAAGAAAGAAAGAAAGAAACATCGAATTAATCTAATTGATTGAATTACAAGCGGATTAGAAAAATACACACTTTTAAAACTTTTATGCAAATTTTGCAAAAATGTGTCAAAATATGCCAAAATATGTAGAAGTATTCAAAATATGAAAAATATGCTGACAAAGGCGAAATATGCAAAAACATGCAAATGCATAGAAATCCGGGCCCTACTGATCATGATCCAACTGTCATGATCTATACTGGTGTTATCTACTATAGGCAAGAACCAAACGATGATTTATTAAAGCAAATACATCATGAAATAATTTCAGATACAAAATAGCATAAGTTTTTTGAAGTTAAGGTTTTCTTAACTTAATCGCTAATTTTCAGAAACATTCACCATTTCAGTTAAAAAGGTAATTATTTGGAGTGATTTAACTGTGGTGCATTTTAAAAATCATTACTCCAATTGCTTCCATGTCCTCTTTGAACGCCTGTGAATAGAATTTTGGGGAGTCTTACCATGGAAAAGGACCTCATGATGAAGTTGGGGCCGTCCTCAAATACCATGTATGGAAAAAAGTGCTACAAGGACAGATCATAGCTAAGAATGCATATGATTTCTTTACTGAAGTGAATTCTGCTGAATTAAAAATTAAGTACCTTTTACATTTCTCAAGAAGTGATCGAAACTCAGAGTCCTGAAATGAAAAAAAATTTTATAATGTGAAACCACTGAATGGAATTTAATCAGCTAACTGCATTAGTAAAGTGAGCTTTATGTGTATAAATATGTTTACCAACACTGGAGACACAATTCCTTTTGCTCAAAACCTAAATTTATTTTATAACGAAACAAACAAGATATCTGAGGTAGATGTTGATTCACCAGAAAATATAACAAATCATTTATCAATTGAACTAGAAAAATATTATAGTGTGTACTATGATGACAAGTGGTATTTAGGCTGTGTTATCTTATATGATGGAACATTAAACATTTGTAAAATGAAATTTTTGCAAGAGACCCCTGAAGGGTTTAAGTGGCCAAATCGTGATGATACCCAGATGGTTGAAGTTAAGTTCATTTTAAGTAGTTCTGTTCAGTTAAGTGGTAATCTACCATTTAATATAAGTATGGGTGAAAGAGACAAAATAATTACATTGTACAAAAAATGTAAAAAGTAAACCATTAATGAAGTATTCAATATTATGTATATTTTTTATTTGTATTCTAAATACATCTTGTATTTTTAAAACTGTTTTTAACTGATTATTTGGGAGGATGTAAATTCCTATTACATATACTATATCAAACCTGACATTTTAAAGTTCAAAAATACGTAAATATAGGATTCTAGAACCATAAGATTCAGAGAAATAGTTTAATAATTAAGGTACCATTTTATGAGGTTGAAAATGTTACGTTGGTCAAATCTCTTAATTTTGAAAAAATTAATTAGTATTTAATTAAAAATTCAACAATAAACATAAGTGTTATAATTGCTTAACATAATAAATTATTATAAAAGTGAAAAGAACTTTTACTATGCAGCTTTTATATCAGTAATAAGTAAAATCATAATCTTCAACAAGTGTAAATAATATGTTGGTCACAATAGAATGACCCAACTATGTTTACCCAATATGTTTTAAGGTGCAGATTATATTGCTTCCTCACCACGAAGCTTTCTATAAATTATTCTATTCCTGCTCTTGAATCCTTGTAACCATCCAGATAAGTATTTATAATCGCTTTCATTCAGAGTATCAACAACAAAAATACCGGTCTTTTCTTGTAAAATTGCTCACAATGTGCATAATATTTTGTGCTGGAACCTTTGATCCACTTTATGAGTGGTATTTCAGCTTTTTCATTTTCAGCAGTTCTCATTCTTTTTTGAGCAAGCTTAAATGAACTTTATATGCAGGTTTTACTTTTTAAAATCGTTGATAAAGTACTCTTCTTAGTTATGGTTTTTATGGCAATTGGTGTGCTATTTGTGAAAAACCACTACCAGCATTTAATCTAAAATAATATACTGTAGCAAAATTGTACTTATATACATAAAAACTTTTCTGGTTGTTTTAGACTAAATTATCAAGTCTGAGTAGTCTTATATTTTTCAGTTTTACTTCCTTATGGAATTTCACAATTTTAATTGGTTGTCATTAATAACTGTGTATCAGGTGAAAGCAGTTAAGTTGTGCTTAATGAGTTGTGCATAAATTCTTCTATTAACCCTCCGACTGACAATGATGATATATCTCGTCCACGGCTAACTGGGCCAATTCTGCCGTTGAGTTATCTTTTGAACTCAAGCTCATTTCTGACAATGATGAGCCCCTTGACAGTCAAGAGGTAGGCTCACTTGCATTACAGGTATTTGTTTCTCCCACTTCATTCCATTCTGTTGAAGACTGGGAATAAAGACAATGGTAGGAAACCAGGCCCTCTGCAGATCTTGCCTTTTTTCTAAGATTTATGAAAGTCATCGTGTGCTTTAGGTATGCAAAGACGGAGGGCATTTGTGAATGAATCGGAATGTAATTTCAAATAAGGCTTGGCTCGAGCACTGTCAGATAAGAAAAACATAATCGTTGCATTCCTCATTCTGTTTTGCTATTTAGCTTAAAATATTTGTACACTCTGTTTTGAATTTCTCTTATAATTATTTTACCAAGGGGCGGAATTGCCCTACCCTACCTATCCTAAATTATGCCCCTGGGTTTGAAATGTATTTGGTACATAAAATATAGTTTGTATATGAATATATATTGGATCGGATACTTGCATGTTATTTCAGTAATAGTGTTCATATTTTGCTTTATAAATTTTGATGAATGTTAATAAAAAAACTAATTTGAATAGGAGAAGGGGAGGGGCATTTCGCACTCACTTCCCTTGCCTGCACTCAAAGTTGATAGTTAACAAAGATTACAGTAAAGGAAGCTTTTTTGCACACTATTTTCTTCTGGTGCCATAACTGTTTTTTGTCTGGCTACAAGCTTAACTTTATATCATAGATTCACGCTGATATTTTGCACAGGTTCATTTTTCCAAAAAGAAAAAGAATAAAAATATTGCACAAATTAGAAGATATGAGCCTTTCAAGTATTACATAAATACATTTTTGGCCATTTTATACTTCGTAAGAAAGTATTAAATATTCTTTTTAATTTTTAATTTGGGGTGCCCACAGTGCGCCATAGTCAAAACAGGGCTGCTTGTGTTTGTACAAGAGCAGTGACCTGTGGACTTTTATATAATTTTCAGAGTTTACAGCTGCTGGCAAAACTGGTTTTGCCATGCCAGTGGCAGAACTGGTTACTAGCAGTTTTAACCGGCAAAGTAGAACTGGCAGAAACCAACAAAGTATTTGAGTCAAAAGCAGTAGCCTTATCATTTAGAAAATGAAAGATTGCAAATATATATATTTTATAGCAAAACTTTGTTAATAATTTTAATAATTAAAATGTTTTAAAATAATTAAAAAATAGAGTAAATCAAAGATTTGTTACAAAAACCATCTCTGAAGGCCTATTTATCTTCTCTACCTCATTAGACCTTTGGCTATAAAATAAAAAGCAAAAACACTAACAGACTGGCTGTAAAAAAAAGCCTCAATGGTTTATGACTAATCGAATAAGTTGTATTACAGTGAATGAACCACACTTTTTGTTTTTAAGTCTGTTGTAAAGCATGTGGTACCTGTTTAGAAATATTTTGGAAATAATTACAGACAAGATGTTTGGCTAAAGGAATACATAAATACTGTGAAGTCGCAAATACTCAGCAATATCAGGTTGAGGAATCAGGTAGATTGCTTAGGAAAAAAAGAATCGAAAGATTTCGAAAGAATCATCCATGTTACTTGCAGATCATGAAAACGATATGGATGATAAAGGAACTTTTCAAGTCATAAATAACCAGATTAATAAAAATGTAAAAAGACTTGTTGTGGCTCTTAAAACCTATTGCTGTTACCCTGTTTGAGATTCGAAAAGATAATTTTTCTATTGCAGCTGCATGTGAAATTAACTCTAACAGATGATGATAATCTCATAGAAATGAATCAAAAAAGGGTAAAAAGTAAACTTTATCAGGCAATAACTCAACATCATATATGCCAGTTTATATACTTCATCCAAAGTACATGTGATCTAAATTGTCACATGAGCAGGAAGAAAATACTAGGAAATTCCTTAATGTCATTAACCTAAATTTTGTGCTTTACTTTATAGCTTCTTGAGCAAAATCAGCTCCTTTTCCTGAAACATACTATTCCAATAAAATCTTAGAAAATGTCCAGACTTCTGTTTGGTGGCATAGTTTAAAGAAAACTA
>QLNU02015360.1:55256790-55270209 GCA_006491805.2 Dysdera silvatica
GTTAATATTTTCTGTTATAAAATTTTTAAAATCATGAACTTTAATAAAACTTGAAGAAATATTAAATAAAAGACATTTTTATAATAAATTACTGTACAGTGAAATTTTATTATTCTTTAAAAATATGATTTAAAATGTGCTTTGAATAATTATGAGTGAATTTTATAGAAGTTCACAACACAGGAAAACAGTGTAAAACTCTAGTAAATTTGGTCTTGAATATAATAAACACGAAGCTTAACCTCTTCATTCCAAATGTACCCAAATGGGTACATCTGTAAAAAAAAGAATTTAACAAAATTAATATGGGAATTATTAATTTAAAACCCAGTGTATCTGATTAGGTACATTACAGCTTCTTTTTAGACAAGGAATGCAGTCAGGATAAAATAGTTTGCTTGGTATAAGCAAAGACAAACTAGTGAATATAAATATGCTTCAAGCCTGATCAGCTTAAAGCATATTTATATTCACTAGTTTGTAGTATATGTTGTATATGTTATATATATTTGTAGTATGTATTCACTAGTTTCTTGTAGTATAAAATGCAAGATTTTCATCTTCTAACATGGATTTTAAAAATTAACATATAAAATATTTTTACCTATGTCATTCAAATTAAGCTCAAATGGTTTAATGAATGTTGTTTATTGTTTAATTGATCAAACAAATGCATACCCATTTGGGTACTTCGAGTCATGTCTTAACGTTCTCTGTGTAGTGTTACAAATATTAACTTTTTAATAAATATAGCAAAAACATTTTTGTATTTCTGTGACAACTGTATGCTTCATTTAAAAGTTACTTAATTTTGCTTATTTTGTGACTGTCCCTCCCCCTTTTTGTTTCAATTAAAAAAGTATGTGAGGAATAAAATGTTGTCATAGTAGATGGTGATAATAAGTTATTGCACTAGATGTCAAAAATCTTTGACAAAAAACTATACCAGCTATCTCCAGTTTCATTCTGTGAGCCTTTTTCACTTTAAGGTATTTCGAAAACTTTTTAGAAGATAAGTTTTTGGAATTAGTAGCAGCACAAATTTATATTCAGTCAGAAAGATGGGCAAATCTATTAATACAAAGGTAAAAAAATAGAAGTTTTGGATGGAATCCATTTAATTATGGATGTTTTTAAGATAACCCGGAGAAGAATGTATTAGGTTAAATAGACATCGGAGAGAGAGTTGTTCCACCTGTCTGTGAAAGTATGGCACAAAGTAAGTTTTTTGAACAGAGAAATAACCTTCACTTTATGGATTAAGACAGCATTATAGATCATGTACACCCATATGAGTACTTCTAGGAGGGGTGGAGGGCTGAAAAAATTACCTCCTTTTCAAGGCTGTCAAACATTTTAGTGAATGTACAAGATACTAAAATGCTACAAAAGTAATTGATACCGTTTGACAATTAGTAATGAGCTAAAAAGTACCTTATTTTAAAACCTACTTGTAAAACCTTTGAAACTAAATGCATAGCAGAATTAGGCAAATAAAATTTTTGAACGGCTAGGGAGGCTCAAGCCCCCCCCCCTCTTCCCCCCATATCAGTGTCCATGTTATTGATAAAGAAGATAAATTGTGGGAAGTTTGGTCATTAGGGGTACCAATCTCATTGAATGGAAAATTGCAATGTAAAGTCTCGAATTAAGTACATTAAATGCAATGTATTTTTATGTTTGCTTAATAATGAATGCTTTTATAAGTTTCATACTTCCCAATAGTAGACACTTTGTCACTATGTTAGGAACTCAGTTTGAACATTGCCTGTAAATCAAAGTTTGCAGTAAACATTTGAATTTATTTTCATAAAAAATTTCTCTCTCTATACAGGTTATATGTGTTAATAATTGAAATATACAAATTATCCAGCCATATTGTGCTGAAAAAAAAAGTTTTCAAAATGAAACAATGTTATCTCATTTGATACATAGGGGGGTATGTTTCAGTAATTGAAACCTGATGTACCCCTTTCTAGTCTTGGGGATTTTTATTTCAATTAAAAATTAACGCTAATTTTTTAACCATTTTTATGTTCTTTAATATTAAAAAGACTGTAAATGACTCTTTTTGCATCATGATCTTCACTTTGTATATACCGTATGGCACAATGGTCACATAATTGCAGTGTTAATTTATATATTTTATACAAAAGTCTGTATACTGTTCCTATCTTTTTAAAAATACAGAATGTATTATATGTGCATTTAGTTTAAACTGCCTGCGATGGAAGCAGAAAAAATAGAAAAAGATGCTAGTGAAGATAATCAGAGAAGGCTCTTAGAAACTTTTGCTAGAGATTTGCCTGTTTCATGCCGGACAATGAATGGAGGTAAGTTTTAGTTTATTTAGCTATGGCTTTATTTTTGCAGAAAAAAAATGTACATAAAACCATAGATTTAGTTGTTATTATCTTGTAGTTCCTTTGCAAATTACTTGTTCTATACCAATTTTTAAAAAGGGGAAAATGAGAGAATGAAAAGGGAAAAAAAAGATTGAGCTTTATCGATATAATCTATCTTCTTGAAGATTTTTAGAAATCATTATATAACAGAATAATGGATTTCATTGACAAAAATCACATTTTTTTGGGTGATAATAAATTTGGATTTGAAAGAGGAAAATCTATGGAAATATTTGTATAATTGCATTACTGAGAATAGTTAAGATCGTACAACAGGCACTAGGAAAAGACTTATTATAAATATTCTTGTGAAGGATAATATCTTACATCCTTATATATGGAGAAAGAGATCTTTGTTCCATGTAGTCGTTCGTCTAGTGGTTAAGATATCCCAGTCTCAACGGAGGGACCCTGGTTTGAATCCAGGATGGGGCAGCATCTCTTTTTCACCTAAACGAAAAGAAGGTTTAGATTGAGCTTTTTATATGTGGGTGTCGAGTATTATTAAGTATAGCGATTATAAAGTGAGATTTTTTTTTTCACCTTAGTATGGCATCTGATTTAATTAACAGGAACATACTGAAAATCCACCATACACCATTATATCACAACTAGAGATATAGTGTTTAACAGTGTTATTGGGCTGATTGCATGTTTTTTGTTCTCTCTGTACCTTTTGCACATACATTGTCTGATTTCAGGCCAAATTGTTACTCATTCATGAAGAATACATTGGACTATTCCACTTTTGTCCAAGGTACATACTGACAACACTTCTTTAGTCTTTCTCTTTTGCTCTTAGCAATCAAAGTGACCCAGACCTAAAGTTCTTTTGGCATGTAGCCTTCATCTCATGATACTGTAGGCATTGTCTTTCTATTACTGTGATAGCCACATTGCTCAAAGAGATGGTGTCTGCTCAAGAATTGCGTTTGGCTAGTAATACGATATATTGGTCATCAGAAGATGATGTGCCATAGTATGATCTGAAATGGGTCTCTAGAAAACACCTCCAGTGTGCCCTTGGATGAGCTGTCCCTGTCCAACCCTTATCCCCTCCATCTACTCACCAAGAGCTGAAAACTGCACTTCTACAGAAATTGCAATTATTGCTATCTGGTACATTGGATCACTTGATTGAAGGGATGTAACATTGTTGCGAAGCTTGTATCAAAGTCAGGAAAATCACATTCCACGTTTAGGTCTGTTTAGTTTGTATAGCATACAAAACTTTTTTTGCAAATATACTAGGTGTGAAATAATCACAAAATAAGGGTAAAAAATGTACCTAAATGTATTTTCTTTTAATTTTATTATATGCATGCATAACTAACTATTGAGACCATACGTTTGTGAAATTTGAAGTCAATCAACGCAGAACATTTTATGTCTGATTTTCTGCCACATGTGAATTTTGTGAGAGAAAGTCAGTGTTTTTTAATTCTCAGTAGTTACATGAATATGAATATTTTAATGTATTACCTTTTTTGAAGAAATATGGATGAGTTTCCTTTATTTGATTAAAAAAGTTACTTCTCTATTTAGTATCTATTTTGCGCACATATTTGTATATGTTAATAAATATATCTTAACATTTTAGCTATCAGGTACTGTGAGAAATGTCATCATATAAAACCAGATAGAGCTCATCACTGTTCTGTGTGTGGAGTGTAAGTTTACTTTGTTTTAAAAAATTAAACCCAATTTTATAATGTTCTTCAGCTTTTGTTACATTTCATTTTATTCTGTATATGTAATCTAGGTATGATATAGGTGTATGTAAGTGTGTACCATAGTTGATGCTCTCGTATGACCAGGAAATTCCATTTTGATATAGTGTTTCAAATATGTAGATCTCCATTATCTGACTCTTTATAAAAATTTTTTAAAATTATAAAAATTTAAAACGTGCGTATGGTCAGCATGGTCATTTAAAATGTCAGAGAGTGATGAAGAGTTAAAAGTAAGAGTGTGAGCAAGTCTATAATAGGGGCATTGAGTTAAAATGTGTAAAACACTCATGGGTTCATTGCACACTTGGCAAATTGGTGCTGGTACTTCTATTTAGTACAACAAACACCTGATCTTTGAACTAATGCACTTTGAGTTATCAGATATAGGCTCGATCCTAATTGATTCAGATAGCGGAGGTTTTCTGCTGTGTAACCCCTTCTCATAAGAACCAATTGATGCATATGTACTTGAATGCCCCATACATGAATCTAAATTTTAAAACCAAAGAAATATTCTTGTACTAATACAAATAATGTGTCAACAGGTTAAGGGAGTGTATGTAATTAATTTATCTTTTCCAGAATGTAGTGCTAAAATTGGGTGAAAATAAGTCTTGGAATGAGTGCACAAATGAGTTTGATATAACATATGGGATCCATCACAGTACCAAAAATCTGCTAGACTCTGATTTGTTACATATTGACAACTCTATTTAAATTCAAACAAAAATAATTTTCCTACTCCCCCCCCACCTTGGTGTGAAACAAGGCGTACAGGGTTTCCCCATGGTGCAGGACTGCTTATACAGTGGGGTTTCCAAGATTTCAGGTTTATAAGTGACACACCTAAGGACATAATACTACCATCACTCCTTATGGACTGCCGTTAATGAGTCTGAAAACATGGCTGCACTTTCTCTCTCTCTCTTACTGTTTTATCATTGTATTAAAATCTATTTTTATTTGTAAATTAAAAATCTTTTGTGTGTGTTTCATATTAAGTTCATTTAAACTTGTGCACTTCGTGATAAAATTATTTCTATTTATTTTTAGGTGTGTTTTAAAGATGGATCATCATTGTCCATGGTATTTTTCATCTTTGTCTCTTTTCCTTTTTTTTTTAAATTTTAGTATTACTTTTCCCCCTTTCATTTTGAGTTTAACGATTTTATTATATTGCACTTTGTGTAACAGGGTTCCCACACAACATGGAATTGTCAGGGAATTTGAAATCATCCCTAAAAGTTAGGGGGGGGAAAACTAAATTTTTTGATCAAACCTGGAGAAGTCAGGGGGGAAAACCTTCCTAACCTGTTCTGAATGGTTAAATTGTAAGTGAACATGAAGCTTTTTTCCCTGAAACCGAAGTTCAGTCCAAAGTTTTGTTTGCAATCAGTTAGGGAGAAACCTGGAAAAGTTAGGGAATTTTTTCTCCATGGTGAGTAGGAATCCTGATGTAATGATATAATGCAATTTCTGCATTATTTTGTTCTTATAGAAAAGCAAATATTTTGAATGAAGGAAGATTCTGTATTTCAGACTTAGTGTGCTTACACACATTATGCTCTTTTATAAGGGACCACCATAAATTGTTTCTATGGAAGTTATTTTTTTAAATATTATATATTCACAGAAATCAACGAAACATTTATCTCATGACGGACAAGGAAACTGAAATATTAACAAGTGTAAAAAATATTCGTGGAATTCACCTTTGTGTAAGGTTATTTGTTTTTATTTTAAAACCATATGTATATCCTCAACTGGTTTTGCACCGAATGACCCTTGCTGTCCTTGCACCATAAAAATTCAACAAACCGACTATTCTAGGAATTTGAAAACATGCTTTGAAAAATTAGGATATTGTCACTAAAATTTTTCTGGTCATTCCATATATGGCCACTTGCACACGGTTTATTCAGCTTAGTATTACAGGGTGTCAACGGATCTGGAAAACCTGCAAAAGTTAGGAAAATTTGAAGTGCAAAGACCTAAGTTAAAGAAATTTGAAATTCATTGTTATAATAAATAGCTTATTAAAATAATTTTCCTGAACCATGCTTTTCATACCACATTGCATACTGAAAATTTTGAAAAATTTACATTTTTGACTAAACTTCTTCCAAAAATTACCCTTTTACATCAAAACTAATATAATTTATATAAAATTATTAAGCCCATATATTTCTCACAAGGGCGGTCTCCTGACTGTCATAAGCCGAATTTAACAAAATTAATTTAGGTGAAAGTGTATATTATACAAAACCTATACTATAAAAATTAGTGGCCAAATCCCCTTAGAAAACCTGAAATTAAATTTTAAAGATTCGCTAAAATAACGCCAAATGTAATCTTTTAGCGGCATTTGGCGATAATTCTTTTCAGTTAGCCGAAAATTTTAAACGAACGAATGTCATAATACCATCAGGGTGATATAATCTGCTTTAAAACTTTAAAAATACATATACATTTGTTTACCAGTTTCAAAGATATTGGATTTCGTTTGAGTTATAAATATTTTTTTAAGTCAGAATTTAATAGTGTTCGTATTTTATTTGTGAAAGTTATAGCAAAAAATGTTTTAGTTTAGTTTTTATATTTACTTCGCCAGTTGTAATGTTTCTGATCTTATTTTGATTTTCATATTCCAGACAATGGTGAGGTTTAGATAAATAACCATAGTTAGTTACATAAAAGTGCAAACCAGTGTGGAAAAAAAAACAAATGCCCAATTATGGCTATTCCTTTACAGCGTTTACTCAAAAAGAAATTTGGCTGACGCCAAATGGCGATAAATGCTCTATTCTGGAAACTCAAATATACTTTTTATTAATTTTTCCTGACGTTAACATAGAGATTCGGCTGTAATTTTCACGATATATGCCTAGAATTGGATGGACTATTAGCTGATTTTTTTTTTTTTTCTTTTTTTAAATCTGCGTGTGACAGTCAGGAGAGAATGTTTGCCCAATATATAACTAAAACTTTGAAAAAACGGTGTTTTTAGCTAAATTATCTAATCTGTAAGGGATTTTGATCATGCCAATCACCTTTCCCCTTATATAGAGCCATACACACTTTAAATGGAATAGAAGCTGAAGCATCAGCTTTGTGATTACATAGTTAAACTCTTTTATAATGAACTCAAAAAGGGCCGGATGAAAATGTTGTTGTAAATATTTAATTAATGCAAGTTTTTAGTGTAAAGAAATTCAGTTTTGTATTTGTAAATTCACTGTAATTGAGTTATAAATGGCTTTGGGGTGTCATTAATGGATTTTATGGTCTTATGAAACTTATTTTGTTTACACAAATTTTAATGCGTTGTGTGTTATTTACTGTAATTAGGGACTGAAAATCAATTAAGATTTGGTCTAGAAACCTGGAAAAGTCAGGGAAGTTTGAAACAGAATTTGGGTAGACACCTTGGTATTAACCATAGAGAGAGAGGGTGATGACCCATTTTACCTAAATGGAGCATCATCTAGTCACTTACGTTTATTGCTATCTGCATCCCCTTCCAAGGGCGCTTCTATCCTAACGTAATTCAGTTTTCATGTGATCTTTTTCTCTATCATAAACTGAGTTTGGAGAAACTCAGACTCCACCTCACACTTTGATTTTTGGAGAATTTATTTCACCCTTTGCTAATATAACCATATTTACATTGCCGAAATATAGTAAACCTTTCATATTGGGTTCAAAGAATATTAAGCATGTGTCCATAAACAAGAATCCTATAAGGCCTTGTGATGGTGCAATGGCAGCATGTTTATCTTGTATGCGGTTATCCCGTGTTTAGCTACCAACTGTGCCAAAAAAAGGATACTTACCTATAAGACTGGGCGATGTATCAATATGTCATGAAATATCGATATAAAATACACATTGTGATACCAGTTTCCCGATCTTTTATTCAGCAATATATCATGATGTGGATTGAACGATGTGTGTTATATCAAACCATCATATTCCTAAATTGATGTGGACTGCATAATGTGCACATGTGTGAAGTCCAACTGATATGGATTGAATGATATCAGACTAGTGTTTTTCGAAAATTAATGTAGACTGAGGAATGTATGTATGCACGATATCAAACCGATCTTACAAAACTGATGTATCCCAATATCAGTATTGGTACTTTCTATTCCGATGTTGGTTGATGATTCTGCACATCGGCAATTTTTCTTGTAGCGAAATCGGTTTGCATTTACTGAACACAGGCCCAGTCTTAGCTGGTGTGGGGGCCTGATTTGGATCATTTTTGCGGAGCAACCTTATATAAGTATATATGTTTGGCTCAAAGACTGAAAAAATGACCACAATGCCTTGTGGCTGTTTCAAAAATGACACGACCTGAAATTTGGGTTCTGGCTCTTCCAGCAAACGGCCAATACTCATTTTGGCAGTACTGCCAAATTCTAGGATTGAAAAATCTCCAGACATGTCAGGGGCATATCAAAAGGGGCCTGGAGCCTCTATCCGTTTTCTGGGCTGCTATTTGAGCTACGACTACGATATTCGATATTCAGAGAGTGTACGTGAAAGCAAATAAAATGTTGCATGTCAGGGCCGTATCGGGGGACCCGGAGCCCCATACTTTTTCTAGACTGGTATTGGAGCTACAACTATGATATTCCGTATTCAGAATGTATATGAGGGCACTTGAAATGTTGCATGACAGGACTGTATTGGGGAGGGGGTCATGAGCATACTGTGAATAATTGCAATCATTTTATATGATTACGGTTACTGAAGATGAGGTTTTAAAGAAATCGTTATACAACACTTAACCTATATTTATGATTTAGTGACCCGACTAATAGCCAAATAAATGGATCTATTTCAACTACTAGGAAGAGTTTATCAAAGTTATTGAAAGAGGCCCTGTGGTGGCGCAGTGTGGTAACGCGTTCGCCTAGTGTGCTGTTAATCCGGGTTCGACTCCCAACAGTGCAAAGAACGCTTACTCAGAGATCTCATAAAGATCGCACTGCTCACTGTAGTCCGGGGTTTGGTTCCCTAGGCCATAAGAGGTTCGGATTCCTCGGAAAACAGTAGGTCCCGGCGCAGCATGACCATTGTAGTCTTTGAGCCGTAAAACCACAAACAGTTATTGGAAGATGATGATGATACTTTGGATGGGCCAGCGATTAATCCAAAGAGAAAAGCTGAAGTAGAATTAAATAACTATTTGATAATGCTGAAAGTGAGAAACAAATCCTTTAATATGGTGGAATCACACAAAAGTTCCTTTCCGTAGTTAAAAACCTTAGAAAATTTTTTTTTGGCAATTCAAAGAATAAGTCCCTTCAAAACGAGTTTTTAATAGTGGTGGTAATGTCATATCTAAACACCATTCATCATTGTTACCAAAAAATGCAGAAGTGCAGGTGTTCTTTGCACAAAATAAAAGTACTATTTAAATATTTAGCATTATATGTAATTATTTTAAAAGTTCTCTATTACGTGCAACAAAAGTTTTACAACATGTTTGTGGAATTTATATTAAAAACACTTTTCAAATCTGCTGAAATTTACAAAACATCAATTGCAAAGTATAGGGAATTCATTAGTTATGCTACATGTAAGTATGTGTACCTATTTTTAATATATAGATATGATTTTAGGTTCAAATTTTATTGTATTGCACACATGCATATTTGTAAAATAAGTTACATTTCATAAAATGGTTTTAATGTGCATAAAATTAAAATCATAAATTATACCAAATTAATTTCTTAACAACAATTAAAATAACAGTAGGTTAATATCACAATATATCGTGATTTTAGTCTGATAATATATCGCAATGTGAAAATTCTGATATTTACCAACCCTTCTTGCTGAAGAACTTCGCATCATATTCCATGGCTTGATTCCCTAGGCCTTAAGAGGTTCGGATTCCTCGGAAAACAGTAGGTCTTGGTGCAGCATGACCCTTACTGTCTTTATATCTTTTGCGCTGTAAAACACAAACAAGAACATAAATCAACCATGGCCAAATACTTGTGAGAAGTTGACCATAAATTCTACTTTGATAAGATACAACTCATTGAAAAAAATTTTCTTCACTTGACCTAAATTTCACATCTTCGCTGATATCATCGTTAATGATTAATTGCCTTTTAATGCCATTTTTTTTTATTTGGAAAAAAATTTCCTTCCGTCCACAGCAAGAGAATTTCCAACGCTTCCATGATTTGAGTGTTTCCTTGGCATCACATATGAACTGCATCAGTTGTCGTTCGGTGACACAGTGGTAACATGTTCATTTAGCATATGGTTATCCTAGGTTCTATTTGAAACTGTGCCAAAAATAGAATGCTAACCATTCACAATAGTCCTTGGGTTGGTTCCCTAGGCCATAAGAGGTTCGGATTCCTCTGAAAACTGTAGATCCTATCACAGAATGACCCTTACTATCCTTGTACCATAAAACTCAAAACCAGCAATCAAATTGTCATTCTGGTAATGAAAATACAGGGCTACAACTGCTATCAGTGATTAAATTAAATCTGTTTAAAGCTATTATTTTAATTATTAATGTTCAATTTAATTATTTAAAATTGACATTTCACTAGTATTTAAAATTATTAGAATACTAAGAATTCAAATTAAGATTTTATGACTTGGAATATTTTTGTACAGCATATTTTCACCAAATGTTCTAATAATTTCTGAATTTTGGCGTTAAATTATAAACCACATTAATTCGAGAAACAAGCTAATTGAAACCATATTTACTTGAGTATACCTACATATGTATTTGCCTTTTTTTTAATTAATAATTACTTTTTCTTTGTAGGGTTAACAACTGTGTTTCTTTTTCAAATTACAAGTTCTTCATTTTATTCCTTGGATATGCTTTAGCTTACTGTTTGTTCATATCAGCCACTTCTTTGCAGTATTTCATAGAATTTTGGACTGTAAGTACTTTGATATCTACTTAGTTAATTTTATATTTACATCACATAGTTTCATTAATCAATTCTTTCTGCTTTTTGTTTTCAGAATAATCTTGATGGCTTAGGACGATTTCATATTCTTTTCCTATTTTTTGTGTCAGTCATGTTTGCTATCAGCTTAGTATCACTTTTTATTTACCATTGTTACCTTGTTTCAAAAAACAGATCTACACTTGGTAAGATCCTTGTATACAGATTTTTTTATTTTAAATTTCAGAAAGTAATACTTTAAAATTATTATATTGTATTAATTGTGTAAGTATATTAGTCTCCTTAACTTAATTTTTCAATTGTCATGATGGAAAATATATTCACCATACATACTCTGGGAAATGAAATTGCAATGCATAGAAGTAACAAATTTGTTTGAAAATTAACATATAAAACATCATGGTGACTTATGCAAATGATTGAAGTATTATAGCCATTCTGTGACAGCATGTGGGAACCAAAACATGATTTGTAACTGAGACATCCACACATTTCTGTCATACAACTCACTTGCAATGTTTAACTTTTAGAAACTTTTCCCTAAAGAAAAATTAACTTGTTTAAAATGTGTAAAACCTGTGTTTGCTAATTATACAACCAGGTAACAGACTTTAAAAAGGAATGGATAGCTGGTCATAATGAGACTGGATGGTTAACTGCATCTAAGATTACACCAGGTTGTAAGATATTATTACCCTTCACAGGGATAACACAATTGCCAAATAATGGTCAACACACAAAGCCACTGGGGCAAGTTTTTGTGAGTTTTCATGGAGGAATTTATTTTTTACTTAATTTGCAACACCCACATGGAAATACTCTCAAACTAGAGCTGTTTTCGTTTAGGAGAAAAAGGTGTGTCATCCCCCATCCTGGATTCGAACAAGTCCTGTAAAACTACAGTCCTACTGTATGTTCAGAAATGGTTAAGAGAAAGTATCTATTCCTGTAAACTTGTAACTGGAACATGTAGAATTGGTAGTCATTGGTAATAACTTGCGACATCCATGTTTGAGCTCAAACTAGAACTTTTAAAGTATAGGAGCAACAGAGACGCCTTTCCCAGCCTGGTTTACGGAAAAGTGGCCCCTGGCATTTTGCCCACTGTAGATAATCTCTTTTCTTTTTTTTTTTTCTTTTCTTTTCTTTTTGGTTTTACGGCTCAAAGACTACAGTGGTCATGCTGCGCCGGGACCTACTGTTTTCCGAGGAATCCGAACCTCTTAAGGCCTAGGGAACCAAACCCCGGACTACAGTGAGCAGTGCGATCTTTATGAGATCTCTGAGTAAGCGTTCTTTTTGCACTGCTGGGAGTCGAACCCGGATTAGCCGCGCAATAGGAGAACGCGTTACCACACTGCGCCACCGCAGGGCAATAAATATCGTATTTAATGTAAATGAATTGTTATACAATAATTTCTGCCACCCACGTATTAATTATAGCTCAAACTAGAGCTTATTGATGTTGGAGAAAAAGAGACGCTTTCCCCATCCTGGATTCGAACCAGGGTCCCTCCGTTTAGCCCGGAGTGTCTTGGACCGCTAGACGAATGAGGACAGGTAATCAGTAGGTTATGTAAATAATACACTCAATTTTTTAATAGTAGAAACCCGGTCATCTGAACTTTGCTTCACCGAAATGACCATCTATACAATTTGTTTTTTAATTATTGCTTTTTAAGTGGACACTTGTTCAATGTTTTTTGGCAAAAATGCTCACATAGTGGAAATCGTTCATAACAAACCCCAGTCATCCAAACTTCGCTTAACCAAAATAACTTTGTGTACTATTTTTTATTAAGTGCCTACTTTTAAAGTAAGTAAAAAAAAAATAGTTTAGAAGTTTATTTTGGTTAAGCGAAGTTCGGATAACCAGGGTTCGTTATGGACGATTTCCACTGTGTGAACATTTTTGCCAAAAAGCATTGAGCAAGTGTCCATTTAAAAAACAATAATTAAAAAATAAATTCTATAGAAGGTCTTTTCTGGTAAGCGAAGTTTAGATGACCAGGATTCTGTTAAAAAATTGAGTGTATTATTTACATGGCCTACTGATTATCCACAGGGGACAAAATGCTGAAGGTAAAATGCAGAAGCGAGAACCTGGGGGCCACTTTTCTAGATTCTTCCCAGCCTAGAGTCAAACTAGGGTCCCTCCATTAGGTCTGGAGTATCTTAACTGCTAGACCAGTAAGGACAGTAATGATGCTCCCTTTCTCAGTATATAAGGATGTAAGATATTATTACCCTTCTCAGGGATAACACAATTGCCAAATAATGGTCAACACACAAAGCCACCGGGGCGAGATTTTGTAATTT
>QLNU02015360.1:55271209-55302732 GCA_006491805.2 Dysdera silvatica
ATCAAGCAACCCTTTTGCAGGCCATATATATATATATATATAGTATATATGTAATATTAAAAATGAAAAAAAAGTGAAGGAAGTATAACATTTTGTTTCATTTTTCCATTCTAATGTTACCTAACACTTCTTTCAATTTTCATTTTTATTGAACATTATATACAATATTTATTTCTTCCATTGTATTTAGCAGCATTAGTGCAAATATTCAGTTAAAAAATTTTAAATTTTATTTTAATCCATATTTACTAAATATTCACATTTGTATAATATATATTTTTATCAATCAATTTCTATTCATCGATCTATCAATATTTCAAAGTATGATGGCCTTATGTGAGTTGGAAAAGCCCTTGGCCGGATTCCAAGAGGTTGTGGGTTCAGTTCCCACCAGTCGTCGTGAAATCATTCTTTTTTTGCAAGCAGTTTATCATCTAATATTACCATATCATCAGCTATGATGAGAAAAATTTCTCATCAAGGTACCTACCTTTCTAGCTTATTCTAAGTCATTTGAATGAATAGGTTTCAATTGTGTGTATAGAAAATACACGAGAAAGATAAATACACCACTGAGTGGTGTTTCTCTGTGCCACCACAAGCTGACCTGCCTGAAATCTCACCCACAGCACAATTTTAAGACATAGGCATAAAAATATTCTTCTGATATAAAACAAGCACTAGTGTAGTAACAATCACTTCATTGTTGATGCCAAATATATATAGTGATAATCTTGATAAAAATGTTTTTGATTATTTTAATAATTTATTGTATTTCATATCTGTGGCTAGGTGAATGTTGAGCATAACCAGACTTTTGTGAGGCCGATACCTTCAAATTTAGCATCTGAAAGTACAGGTGGTACAAAAAGTACTGAAAACTTTGTTTCATTGGATCCTAATGCAACATATAATAAAGAAGACACAAGTGTCATTTCAACAGATCAAAACGAATTCTCTCTTAAAAATAAAACTAGTACAAATATTCAAAGTTCCTGTTTTGGTATGTATTTGTATTAACTAAAATCTTATATAAGCTGAATAAGTGCTTAAGAGATTATTGGCTGTAAAAATATATAATCGTTTATTTGTAGCTAATAAAATTACAATGTTTTTACATATGAGAGATTAAATACTGGTAAAATAGCAAACAAAATAGATTAGCTTTTTGGTGCATCAGCTGTAATTTTCTTGGTGTTTCCTTGCCTCTTTTTTAAATTTTGTATTTTTGGGAAAAAACCCACTCACAATCTAGCCGTGCAGGAAGAAAAAAAACCTGTAGTTTAGGGATTATACAGGGTTTGTCCCAGAAGTTCCCGGAATGATTTTTTGTAGTTGGCAACGCTGGCTGACGGGGCGGAGAAGTTGGTGGGGGATCTGAGCTTGGAAACGAGACCGGTATCAGTCGCCTGCGGGCAGTTGTTGAGGCAGGGTCACGCTCCGCGCAGAGGTATCTACTGCACCCTCGTCGATCAAAAAATGGACCAGTTTTTGGAGCAGCGTTATGCAATCAAATTTTGTGTGAAACTGGGTAAAAACGGGGCGGAGACACTCGAAATGCTTCGGAAAGCCTACGGTGACGGGGCGATGAAAAAAAGCCAAACTTTCATGTGGCACAAGCGGTTCCGGGAAGGTCGGGAGTCCGTCAACGACGACGACCGCTCTGGACGCCCGTCGACATCACAAACGGACGACTCGGTGCAAAAAGTGCGTCAAGTTTTGGACAATGACCGACGATTAAGTGTTCGGGTGATTGCAGAGGAGTGTGGAATACCCAAAACAATCGTTCATCGCATTTTAACGGAGGATCTTCAAATGAGGAAAGTCTGCTCGAAAATGGTGCCAAAAGTCCTGACGAGTGAGATGAAGGAGCAGCGTTTGTTGAAGTGCCAGGAATTGCATGAACGCTACGAAACGGACCCAGAATTTTTGGACAGAGTGATCACAGGGGACGAGACGTGGATTTTTCAGTACGATCCCGAATCAAAGCGCCAGAGCAGCGAGTGGCACACCAAGGAGTCTCCTCGCCCGAAAAAAGCAAGGATGAGCAAATCGCGAATCAAGGCAATGCTCATTGTGTTTTTTGACAGAAAAGGTGTAGTTCACAGTGAATTCGTGCCACAAGGACAAACAGTCAACAAGGAGTTTTACTGTGAAGTGCTCAAACGGTTGCGCAACAGGGTTCGACGCGTCCGAAACGAAATTCGCGACAATTGGATCTTGCACCATGACAACGCGTCAACCCACACCGCGCTCATTGTCTCCGAGTTGCTGGCCAAAATGGGTGTGGCAACGCTGCCCCAGCCGCCGTACAGCCCCGATCTGGCACCAGCGGATTTCTTTTTGTTCCCAAGGATCAAAAGAACCCTGAAAGGAACTCGGCATGGGACGCTGGAGGCGGTAAAAGCAGCCGCGACGACCTCACTGAAGGAGATTCCCGTTGACGACTTCCAGGGCGCCTTCAATGATTGGGTGAAGCGTTGGCAACGGTGCATCGAAGCAGGGGGAGAATACTTTGAAAAGTTCTGAAAAGATTGTAAACTGATATTGAATAAATGATTTTAAAAAAATCATTTCGGGAACTTTTGGGACAAACCCTGTATATATATTATTACACTCAATATTGGGAAATTCCCAATCATTTTAAAGTTTTCCATGGAAGAGTTGTCTGCACTGTTGACGGTCATTGTGATATGCTTATGGGTGGATTTTCTGTGTAATTTGCAAGCTTTTGAAGATTTTAAGTCTTCTTTCTTTGTCATATGTCAAGACAAGATGCCAACGATTTTACTCATGTGATTCCTTAAAACAAATCATGATTGAAATCAAAATTTGTTTTGACCTTTTGTAAAGCAATGCTTTAATTTGAATTTTTTAATTTATTTTTTAAAATAAGTTTAAACTAGTTTTCTAAATGCGATTTAATGAAAAACAATGATTTAAATTGATTTTTTCATAGTGCTTAAGAAGAAACAATTTAAAATAAAAATGACTTTCTTTTTATCATTTTCTAAAATATAGTATAGGCAAAAACAACTTTTCTGATGATTTCATTACAGTTGTTTACAGTTCATGGTCAGTTATTCCTAAAGGTCGCAAAGTAGTATGTGTTTGTCAGGTATTTCCGTGCCCTAACATAACAAATAAACCAGATATTTTTGAAACCATCATTTTGTTTGGGCCAGTTATAATGAATTAAGTTTCATGGGAGTGAATCTATCAGGGGTGGATTTAGGGGGTGATCATGCCCCCCGAATGAAAATGTAACATTGAAAAGATACAAGGTAAAGGTCCAATGAGGTATCATTTTCAAAAATCAAGTCATTAATCGCCACCCTTGAATGACCTCTAAATTCACCCTTTGAATCTACCAATAAAAGTGGGTTAGAACTCTGTGTGATTGCTTATATATTTATTGAAAAGTGTGGATAGCTGAAAAATGGAGATATGATAGATGCAAACATAGACTCAAAAGTCATGAACGTGGGTATAAAGAAGAATGTTGACAACCTTTTTCGGTTGAAACTGATCTTTGTTGCTTTAGATAAAGCTTAAAAAATAGTTGCAGTATTTCTAATGTGGTAGAAGTTTGGAAAGATCTAGAGAACAGTATAAAAGACCTTGCTTTTGACACTTCTTTGTACATTAAGACATTTAAAATATGCTATGAGCAAGCTTCGTCTCGAGCTCACTATTTGGAATATTTATTATCACCAAATTTTAAAGCAGAATGCATGTCAAGGAGTAAAAAGGAGCGAACAATAGATTCTGTTAAAATGAAATACAAAGATATCTCATTATTAAGCATCACTCTTACATTTATTGTCTGAATTACCTGTCAACGGTGCTTTGTTTGAAGAAGAGACGATGAAATCATTTTCCACTCTTCAGTGGCGAAAATCACTGGCCTTCGTAAAGGAATACGCTGGCCAAAAGGAATCGATACTATTGGGGAAATGTGCACATATAAGGGAACCTCTGCTGGAGTTGAATGGACGATTTTCACATTTGGACTTGTGCATAGCAAGTTACCAAATCTATAGTATAGTCAAATTGTGACTGAGGACAGAACAATTTTTTGAAAAGCTAATTTTGATTTCAATAGATTCTTTAGGGCCCCCTGTACTACTTGTTAAAAATCACCAAAGATTTCAGTTGGGGAACATCCTTACATTTTGACAATATGTTCACTATTTTGAAAATTTTGAAAAATTATGTTTAGGCAAGTACAATGGGCAATGAAACGATACTGTTAGCACTAAATATTTTAAATAGCTACTTGAAACTTATTTTTATAGTGAAAAATTACAAAATGATATATTATAATCATTTTAATAATATTTATCTGGGAGAATTAATACAAAAATGTCAAATTTTACCAAAGTTTTACCTTAAAGATAGAACAAAAATCGATATGTAATGATTTGTCGTTACTTCCATAAAAAAACCAGTTGTCTATGAAAATAAATATAAAATAAAAGGTTTTATATGGTTTGAAAGCAAAAGAAATAGTAGAACAAAAAGGGAATGAAAAGCAATAGATAAAGCAAGCACATTTGGCATATTTACAAATTATGTACTAATTTTGTTTCCTTTTAATGATTTCCTCTGTGCAGATGTATGGACTATTTAGGAACTCCTGGAGTGTCTTAAATATGAGTGTTGTCATCTTCGTCCTCTTCATCTTCAAAATGTATTATTGGCTTATTTGTGTACGATTCTCCTGCACATTCACCACACGTTGTAGTGCAGTGGAGCTCTCCTTTTTGACAATCATAGTTCCTGGAGCATTCACCTTTGCTGCTACACTGTACAAAATACACAAGTTTATCTGGCACAGGGGTAAGGTGGATGGAATGGGTACATGCTTTTCCCACTCCATGTCCCATCCCCATTCTTGGGCAGAGAAGTTATTTCCTTGCCATTCTTGAACCTGATGGTACACTCGAAGGCTGTGCTGACTCGGTTGTAGAGATTTACAAATGCCAGATTTGAAATGGTACAATAAGTACCAATTTAGCATTGCACTTTCATTCGATGTAGTATGACTAGTCTAGACATTCTTTTGTATGGCACTCATTGTCTAGGATTTCAATTTTCTCTTCTTGGGAGTTTATGGGGCAAATAATATACTTTTTGCTAGTTTAAATTGATTGATTTGAAAAAAGCAGGGTAATTTGACAAAAAACAAATTTATTCTCATTAACCAATAAATAACGATGCGACTTTGACGTAATTACCGTCTTTAAAGCCTATATTTTTCAGCATGCAATGATTTTTATTTATTGCTCTATTTTAAATGGTTCTTGAGTAACAATTATTTTTGTAAACTGTGCCCCCAGCCATGCCCCCTTCTCAACAGTTGTTGGCAACACTGGGGTTCTACAACCTAAGTTTTCGTGATCACTATAGTGCCTATAACAATCGAAAATAAAATTTTGTTAGGTTTTCCATGCATGTTCCACCCTCCCTCAGATCCTGGACTAACAGGTTTGTTTGAAAAGGTACAGAAAAGACTCAGGCTGTGTCAGCCCAAGGTTCGTCCTGACATGTATTGAGTGGCCAAAGTTTTGATTCACAACCACAGTCATCGTACCCTGGTGCCCATTTACAGAACAAGAATACTTTAAATCACATGTGTCTTGTGTCGCTTGATCTCACTTTTTGCAATGAATCACTGGTAGCTCATATTGCCTGATGATGACAGTCACTTTATTGTACCGCAGTGAATGTGTTAAAGGTGCTGGAGAGTGTTTCAGATAAGCTATGAATATAAGCAATGGAGATGCAAATGTATAAAGTATCATTTGTTCTTGTGCTGTTAGGTCTACAATTTCTGAGAATAAATTCCTTGGGGCATCAATTTTTTAATGAAATTACATAAGAAAAGGAAATCGAATTCTGATACCACTGTTCTTTAGTTTAAGCTAGAGCTATTTCACCTATATGCAGTCAAACTCAGTTATAACAATATTCAAGGGATCGTCAGAATTTTGACACTACAACCAATAAATAGGCTCACAAGGGAACTTTACAATTTTGATGTAATGGTTATATTATCACTGTAACCTAGTTCAACTTTATTACGAATTCAAATACTATCATTCTCAGGGTCAGTACAATTAATGTGTGAATAATAGATATAGATGGTTGATCTACTTGATATAGATGGTTCGCACGCATAGTTAAGGGGCATCATATAGCAAGGCTCGGAAAGAAAAAAAAAGCCTTGTTTCAGGCTGAACTCAATTTAGCAATTTCTGTGGAAAAAACAACAAAAAACAACTTATGCTTTGGATATTTTTAAATGGGTCTCTTTTAACAGAAAGGTTGAAAACTATATACTAAAAAATGTACTTTATTAATGTACTGATGCTGAAAATTGAAGGTTCTATATAGCCACATATATATAATTCACATTACGTTGAAGAAATTGTGATTTAATTAATATGGAAATAAATCTCGTACTCTTCCAGAATTGACAGAGGCCTTGTGACGACACAGTGATAATGTGTTCTTCTTGTATGCCATTAATCTCGATTCGACTTCTAATAGTACCAAAAAATGCAATGCTTTCCAACTAACCCCTCACTATAGTTTGGAGATTGGTTCATTAGGTCTTATTGGTTCATTAGGAGGTTTAGATTTATTGAGAAAATTTAGATCTACTGCCCTATGGTGTTGTAATGCTATCATATTAGTCTATGTGCCAATAATTTAGGCTTCCAATAATATCAGGCAGGAGTCAGAGCGGGTCACCAAAATTTGCCTTTCAATTCCTTCTATTAGCTCACACTCTCCCTATATATATATTTATATATCTTGTTCAAATTTTCAATCGTTAATAAAATACTTTCTATCCATCCAATCAAGTTCAAATAAATTTTTTTAAACTTGTAGTGGATGACACTTGATGTTAATACAGTTTTTTCAAATATTAATTCATTAATTAAATTTAAATGATTTTTTTTTTGCTTTCCTTTGGTGTATTTGGCGATTAATGCTTGCCGCCAATTACAGCCAAATGTCGCCAAAATTGCTTTTCGCAATTTTTCCCTTTCTTCCCTTTTATTTGAGCAGCGCATTGAAGGAATTGACTTTAAAAAAAAATTTTTTTATTATACTTTTTTTCAGCAAAGTCACTAACATCACTATTTTTTATAAAAAAGTCACTTAAAGTTACTATTTTCATTAAATAGCCACTAATTTTGATTTTTTCATCCGTGGTAGTTGTGTACGAATTTTATTGACAAACGTCAATTTCGAATTTCCGTGGCCTAGAATCCGTAGATGTGAGAGGGAATTACCATAATTTTAAACTGATGCTTAATATATATAAAAAAATACTATAGAAGGTCATTTTGGTTAAGCGAAGTTCAGATGACCGGGGTTCGTTATAAACAATTTCCACCTTATGAGCATTTTTTCCAAAAAGAACATTGGACACGTGTCCACTTAAAAAAATAATTTGAAAAAAAAAACCCACCCCAAATTGCATAGGTCATTTTGTTTAAGTGAAGTTCGAATAACCTGGAATCTACCGTTAAAGAATTTGGTTTATTATTTACATTTTTGTAGCCTACTCAGTGTGATATCCAGGCCTGTTTAGTGGGGTTAAAACACCCCCGAAAAAGACAATTTTACCCCCCTAAGAATTTTAGATTAAGTTTTTAATCCCCCTTTTTTTAAGTTTAATTCTAAATATTGTTTCTAGCATCAGCAATATCAGTTATTGTTTTTCACTCAGAACTAAGCATGTTTAACACCCCTATTTATGAAGCACAAAACGCAGGTACGCCGGCCACTCGGGCACTATCAATTTATTTTGGAAAGTTAAAAGCAAGCAGTAACCGTAACCTGGTTAGCAGGTAAATAAACATCATATTTCAATAGATGATCGTTAAACTACCAACTTCTATTTTGTTTTCTGTCTATTCCTGTCAGTATTTGCCGCTTCTAGTTTTATTTTTTCTTTAAAGTTTGTGCCATTCGCATTTTTATTGCTTTGTGGTCCTAAATATGGTATTAAATTATATCTGTTTTTTGGCTGTAAAGTGACTGTAAATTGTGTGTTGTGAAATTTCAAGTTTGTAATTATCGTGATTTTGTGGTGTGCTCAAGTTCCCCTTTGGTTATCAAATGATAAAATTGAAAGTTGTTAATATTTCAGCTATTATTTTACAAAATATTGATGGGTAAGTGATCTAATTTTTTGGTTTGATTATGTCATACCATCCTACATAATTTGACTGATGCGCATTTCTCGAAGTTAGAAGTATGATATGAGTCTTTTATAATAGGAATGAAATGTTTTCAGTTTTTATGTTATTTCACACTCTATGATAAAATGAAATCTATGCCTTAAACTTAGTAAAAATCTTCTTCAGATTATATTTCTAATTTATCTACTTATATACCAAAAGACTTTGTTGGTATGTTAATTATGAATTTAATACGAACTATAAATGTCTTTTGAAGTGAATTTTTATATGAATTCTTTCAAATGTTTATTTTTGAAAGTTCCATTTTATTTATAAATTATTGAATATGTATAATTTATTTATAAATAGATAAAATTAGAATATCAAGGTCGATTTTCATTGCAATTAGATTATTGCAGAGCTATCAATAATTTTGCAACATCTAAATAATTCTTTAATATCTTTTATTAACGATACTATTTTACCACTGAACAAAAGCTACTTTTAATATATATTGTAATTTAATGACTTGAATTTTATTTCTTTAGTTTGAATTTATGCAGTAATTGGCATTTCATTGTAAATATTTATTTCTTACTTAGTGTAAAATCAACACTGTTTACTTTCTTTTTGAGTACATCTTATTTATTAGATTTACTTTTCTGGAGCAGGGGAGTATTGTATAATATTTATTTTTTTGCAATTGCTCTCAATAAAAAGGATTCATGTTTAAAAAATTATGAATAAGGATTTTGATGAACTCTATTTAAATTTCAAGAGGCAATTAAAAAAAAAAAAATCTCTTGTATACAGAATACTGTCTTAGGTCAGTCTTGATCTTTATTTTCGTAGTTTCTTGCGAAAAGTCTTCTGTGAGTCCTGCAATTGCTAATAATAATTTGTGTATAATAGCGTAAACACGTGTCATTTCAAATTTCATTTAATAATCTGCTTCTGACTTCTATCTTTCTGCTGACTGCATTTAAAGTTTTTATATTTTAATAAAGTGTATTTTTAATAAAGTTTTGGAATCACAAGGAGTTATTGGAACTCTTGGCGTCTTCCATTTTCAGTAAATTATCTAGCAAATTAATAATTAAATCTCTATAAATAAATTGTATAATAAAATTAATAGAAAAAATTACATAATAAAACAATAAATTAATTATCTAATAAAATTAATAAATTAATTATCTAATAAAATCAATAAATAAATTATCTAATAAAATTGATAAATAATAAAATTCGAGGAAATAGAATTTCGGGAAAAGGTTTGAAACCTTGAAAGAGCCACACACTCATAGGCGTTCGCAGAAAGTTCATAAGTGGGGGGGGGTAGGCACAATGGGGCAGTTACTGTTCTACAACTCCATGTATTCCTATGTTAAATATACAAAATTTCATTGCAATTGGGGGTTACAACCCCCATCAACACCCCCCCTGCATATGCCAGTTCATTGGGGTGTCTACCAGGTCATGAAAGTTACAAGTCAGGGAAGGGTCAAGAAATGAGTAAAAGGTCACGGAAGTCAAGAAACGGTCATTAAATCAATGTTATAGGTCACAATTGCACCTCCCTTTTTTTTTCCAATTTTACGCATGCATTGAATTGCAATTTTCGTACGATGTTTTAAAGATATTTTATTAGTTTATTTTCAGCTAATTTTGTCATAACTAGGCAATTTTTAGTGATCTTCGGGTGTTTTCCATCATAGTTTGGCAATATTTAGGGATTTTCAGCTATTTTTTATATAGCTATTTTGCCAGTCATAAAAAAAAAAGCAAAGAAACTCTTTAAGGTCAAGGAATGTACAAAAATAGTCAAGGAAAAGTCAAGGAATTGGGTTTCTTATTTTTAGTAGACACCTTGTGCATGGACACTTCCAAAAAAAAATTCAGCCTTATTATTCCTAAATTTGTTAAAGTATTATAAAGAGTAGGAAGAAGACAAAATTCTGTCCAGAGAACTTTTGCATAAAATTATAAACTTTCTTAATAATTTTTTAGTTGAAGCTTTCGAACTAACGTGTTTTTAGCTTTTCATTAAAACACTTTTATTAATTTTACATAAATTATAATTCTGTCTATTATTTTGGTGTCCATGATAGGCAAAATAAGTAAAGGATTGCTTAAAATATATTTGTAATTTCTAGTTAAGTTTGCGTATATGGTCACTAATTTTGGCTTAAATGGTTACTAAATCAACTATTTTTGAGGGAAAAAACCTTAAAGATTATTTGTCTTTTTAGATGTATTTAATGATAATTTAGAAAAAAGGAAAAAACAAGGGCCTTTGCCCTCCCCTTGGAAAGTTTAATTCAGAAGTTGGACCTCCGCCTGTCCCAGGCCCAACTCGAGAATTTCAAAGCCTACACTTTTTGATTCCTTTTTCTTATTTTTCTGAAGCTGATATTTCTAAATATAGTGCCTGACCTTAAGACCCATACTCTAGAGTTTATAAACTCCTTGATAAAATGGCTTTACGTAATACATTTTTTCTCCCCCATGGGCACCAGTTTTCTTTTTCTTGTAGGTACAATACAGTGTATTTTATTGCTGGGTAGAAGTTACCCATTTGTTTTAGAAATCACGTTTTCTTATGCGGAAAAAGATAAATATCCATTATTTACAATCACCCGATTATCTTTTTTAAACTTATCTGGCAATATGTCCACTTCAAAATTTAAACCTGGCCATAATGCTATATTCAATCTGTTTGCATCCTTTATGTGAATAGTTGTTTTTTCATTGGATTTATTTCATTATAATGGCCAATGTACCAACAAACAAATTTGCTGATTAGTTCTCATTATTACAATAATTTCACTGTGTTAAGCCATGATTAATGTGTATTTAAATGCAATGTTATAATCGTTATATTTTGGGAAAGGAAAGAGGAACAGTATTGTAGCAATTCAAAAATGATGGTGGGGGCTTATGTACCTTTAGATGCGACGTATGAAAAAATGTATTTTGATATCCCATTGGAGGGAGGATATCCTCAAGGATCCCCCCCCTCCTATCAACTAGGGAAGGGACAAATGATAAAATTGATACAATTTTTAAATAAATGTAATATAAAATAATTAATAAATAAATAAAATATTGATGAATAAATGTTCTGTACATGTCCGTTATTAACAACACCTGTCTGAATCGGACTCTTGCTCTATAGGGTTAATCCTAGAGTTCTTCAGTTGTAATTTTAAGCAGGTATAATGTATTATGACTCAATATGGTGCACACAGGATAACGTAAAATCTACTGCAACGTCTGCCACTTTCCAAAGCTAATGACTAAATAGTCAAACACCTGGCATTTGTAATAAATTGACAACACTATTTTACCAATAATCAAAAGCTACTTTTAATATATATCATAATTTAATGACTTGAATTTTTTAGTTTCAATTTATGTAGTTATTGAGGTTGCGTTTATAAATATGTAGCTTCTATTTAAGAGTTAAATTAATACTATTTATTTTATTTTTAAGTACATCTTGCTTATTAGATCTACCCTGTTTTTTTTGGGGGTGGGTGGGGGTGGGATGTAGTACAAAATTTAATTTTTTATAATTGTTCTCTATGAAAAAAGACTGATATTTGAAGAAAAAAAATCTGAATAAGGGTATTGAGGAACTCTATTTAAATTTCAAGATCAATTTTTTTTTTTAAATCTCGTGTATTCAAAGTACTATCTTAGGTCTTCATTAGTCTTCATTAGACTGTTCAGTTAGTCGGCTATGACATCAAGAGATAATGTATGTTTCAAGTATTGTTGGCATGTTATTGTTAAAAAATTGTTTAAATGAAAAAAAAAATGAAAAACATGCTGTAATGAATGGCTTTAAGTAAGGCAAGTGTTTATTCACATGTAAATTACAGTTGGTCCCTAAAGATTGACACAACTATTTACCTATGGATGGAACAACGTATATCTAGAAAAGTCGGGGAATTTTAAAAATGTTTTTGTTGACAAGATACAGGAAAGTCAGGGAATTTTAAAAGGTGGTTTTGTCGGCCACCCTGGTGAAGCCTGTGGCAAGAATGCTTTAGCACAGAGGTGGGGGAACCTTTTTGTGTTTGAAGGCCATATTAAGTTATAATTGAAGAAGTTTGCATTAAGTTATCTTTAATCAAAAGCCATCACATTCAAGAAATTTTAGTTAGATACAGGGACGTAGCAATCCAAAAATTATGAGGGCTCAAATAGTTTTTTAACAGATTATGTGATTTGGCATTAAACAGAACAATGTATTTTGCTACCCGATGCAGGAGCTTCAGCCCCCACTTCTTATGCCACTGATTCGATATATAATAAAACCCCGATTAATCGAACTCCGTTTAACCGAAATGGCCAACTGTACTTATTATTTTAGTAGATACTCGCTCAGTGCTTTCAGTAAAAACGTTCATGTTCACTTTCTAATGTACTCTGACCTTAAGAGGGAGACCGATATAAATGGTAGATATTGGGCATATAAATAGATATGTGTATTTTCTTTTTATATATTGGATATACAAAGGTATTTCTTTCGTATGTTAAATACATCCATTTAAGATAATAATTAAAATAAAGTAAATAAATAAAAAATAAGATGAACAAAATCATATTAATAAAAATAAAAGGATTTGGTTTGCAAAATTTGGATTTATCCATAAGGCTGCACTTACAGGTCCAAAAGGCTGCAGGTTCCCTTACCCCTGCTTTACCGTATAGGACAGTTGCACAATGGATCAAACCATTCCGTGCGGGTCAGAACGTGACCACAGATTTACCCCGCACAGATTGCCTGTCCATTCCTGATCATCAGATATAGATTGTGAGAGGAAGATCTTGGAATACCCTCCATATTCAGCTGACGTAAGTCCTTGTGACTTTGACCTGTTTCTTCAGTTGAAGGAACCCATCAAAGGCGTACATGTGCAGAGTGATAGAGCTCTCCATCACTGCGATAAACAGAAACTACCTTGCTAATGGCATCTAACAGCTTCCCAACATTTGGCAAGAGGCATAAGATTTTACTGATTTCATTGAAGAGATGTAATGTAGTTTTGCTTTTAACTCAAAAACTTGTGTACAAGCCATGTTGCCACTTACATTTACAACCCTTGTAAATGCTTTTGGTCTAACTGGGCTAGACTTGATACTCAGTAAGTATGGTTGTGTCTAAATGCATTGTAGTTCATAGGTCATGATATGCCGTTGGTCTTATTCCAGATGATCCATAGCACTTGGAACGTACAAATTTGATTGTCTAGTTCAGCAATTAGTCCTAGCTATGCATGTGCTTAGGGCAGTAATTTTTTTGTGTAAAAAAGAAATTGCAAAATGCATGGGACAGTTGCCAGGAAAACCTTGAATTTTACGGAAATTTAAAAAAAAAAAAAATGCAGAAGTGGTGTAACATTAACATGAAATAAAATTTTGTTTCGTAGCAGTAATACTATATACAAACTAAATCTATTACCTTACTAAATAAGCATCATAATCATTAGTAGGATTGCCCTATCAGCATGTCATGTGGTCCAAGATCAACTCTGAATAGTAGAAAACCTTGTAGTAGTTGTTCTTTGTTTATATAAATATATATATATAGCCAAAAGTCACTGGACACTTTCAATTTTATTTTTTTTATTTTTATTTTTTTTTAATATCTGGAGAAATATTAAACAAACTGGTCTTCAACTTTAGCGATGTAAAGAACATGCTTGGACCAAAACTTCTCGTTGAAGATTCAGTGACGAGTGCATTTAGGGGACTATCAACAAATTGAAGAAAAAAATATAATCACCCTGTATCATAAACTGAAAATGATCAATTAACTATAAAAAAAAATTATTTTACTTTGTAATGCTTCTATGCATTTTTGTAAAAATAGGAAGTGTATCCACAAAGATGAAGACGTTTCTTTGGAACATTCCATTTCTTTTCACATGTTTTTTGCTTATGACATGTTGAATTTTCAATCATGCAAAATATTCGCAAACCTGTTCTACAAAGCGTTGCCCACAAACAGTTGTTTTGGCATTGTTTTTAGCGACTATAATAACTAGCAATCCCTCAGCTGTTTTGGCACAGTTTGATCATTGTTTATTAGAAAACAGCTTTTTCAAACAGTTTGGTGTTTTTGTTCCCATCACTACACAATACTAACATGCACTACAATGGCCTACCAGATCCTCAAATTTATAACTAATAGAAAGTATCTTTGATACCATGAAACACCATCTGCAGACTTATGACTGAGTACCATGGTAGGTAAAGAATGTATCCCTAAAAAAAGAAACTATTCCTTTCTTGTATGGCAATGTAGGTCTCTTTTTTTTTTCCACAAAAATGTTTTCTTTTGCTCTAAAATTTTTATTAAATCTTAGCCAGTCATAAGTTTCAGGTGAATTAAAACTTCCACTTCGTGTTGTAGTTTCAATTTTACAGAATATATGCAGCCAAATATCTGATTTTTATGTAATCCCATCACTGTAAAATTTATCTATGTAAAAAATTCATACATTTTTTGCTTTTATATTTCGAAGAATGGTTGTTTCTTTTAATTTTGATTTAGCTTCACAATTTACCCGTGATTGAACCACATTTGACAATGCAATTGTTGCTTTGGGTGTTAAGTAAGGGTTGATGGCAATTTTTTTTTTCCTGTGCTCATCCTTGGTAATTATTTAATAATATTAGTGTCTTGCCGTTATTTACTGTAAACTGAACTCAAATATTGTCAGTCTTTTCTACATAGGAGAACCATACAGGTGGCTTACATCATCTCGCAATATGTTTATGTATGACCAAGCTTATCTAGGAGTCAAACCCAAACCTATCAAGTCAGAAAACAGTGATTATAGACATTGGGGTACATGACAGAAAATTTCAACTTCTGCAAATAAAGTAGCCCAGCCTAATTATACTTTATAATTGTTACCATTTTTGTCATTTGATTCAGATGACAGCATAATCATTATACATTGTAATAAAAATGGAAAATTTATTTTTGAAATATTTGTTTGTTATGGCTTTTAGTGGTGTAACTTTTTCAAATACACTGAATACTATGGTACTATGAGTACTATGAGTAGATACTATGAGTAAAATTGAAATTGCAACACGCACAACTGCATGTTTGATTTGTCAAAATTTTACATACAGGAACATCATGGTGACATATGCAAATGATCAATATTTTGTAGCAAGTCTGCAGATACTGTAGCTAATATAAGGCAAAACCTGACATGATGTAGACATTTGTGTTGAACAATTACTTGAAACGAAACAAGTTTCAGTAAAAACTTGTTCCTGAAGAATGATTTAGTTATTCATAATGCCTAGAAAATTTATACTCATAATGAATATAACCAATTAACAGACTTTGAGATAGGGGATAGATGATTAATTGGCCTTCACAAGGCTGGATGGTCAACTCAATGCATGGGAGGCATATGTTGCGTGGACAACATTGTAGTTTAATGATGGCTCTGCAGTAGTAATACCTTCGTCTAGCTTGTGGTTATCCTGAGTTCAACTCCTAACAGTGTCCTGTCCCCTTTTCTATCCCTCCCCCAAAGAAAACACTTTCCAAGTAATTGCTCACAGTAGTCCAGGTGTTGGTTTCCCTAGGCCATATGAGGTCTAGATTCCTTGGAAACTGTAGGTTCCAGCACATCATAACCATTGCTATCCTTGTGCTACAAAACTTACAAACAGCTTAATAATGTGTCCAGAATTGGTTGATAGACAGCACTCATACCCATAAAATCAGAACAGGGACATGAAGGGTGAGAAGTTAGCATGATCATCTCATTTGCTGTCAAGTCCTATCTACTCCTATAGTCAGTTTGTCAGCCTTCAGACAAACAGTAATACCTTTTGTCTTTCAAAAATAATGTTGCATGTGTATCAGCTGCATATCACTGACCTCAGCTCAATGTCATCTATGCATTTTTTGGTGCTGTTACAAAGTGATGTGCAATGTAAAATAGCCACATTTTCAGTTACGAATCCTGCTTTGGCATAAGCTTTAGTGATAGCAGAGTATGCATATGGAGGCAACATGGCAAACGGGACTACTATGTCAAATTATACACATGACATGAAAATCATGTTGTAGTCTAGGAATTGATCAGGTTCAGCCTGGTATACTTTGCAGTCAATTTAAGAACTGGCTAGTAGTGTGTTGATGACATCTTAGAGCATGTTGCTCATCCCATCATAATTGATTTGGTAGCAACTTATTTCACATGAGGATGTAGCCTTGTGGTGATGTAATGGTTTGACTCACAATGGTGAAAAAAAAAAGCCTGCGAACTGGCCGTTCACTGTAGTCCTGGAGATGATTTTCTAAGCCATAAGTTTGGATTCCTTAGAAAACTGTGGTCCTATTACAGCATAACCTTTGCTGTCCTTGTGTCATAAAACTCATGACAAAGAAACATTAGAATTCATATCCGCATATGACAAACATCTGGAAGGAATGTCCTTGGGGTACTATCAAGTTCCATGACCTGCCAGGTTATCAAATTTAACCTCAATAGAAAATGTCTGGGACATCATCTACAGGCCCAGGCACCATCGCCATAGACAACAGCAACTCTTTTTCAGAGTAGGTTGAGCAAACATGACACTCAGTATCTATACAATTAAATTCTATTATGGGTAGTGAAGTACATTGCTAACAAAAGAATCATTGAGTATTCGTGTGGCCGTCTGAACAATTATTTTGCACAATGTGTTTGCTCTGGAAGTACTACCATGTTTTATTTACTTCCTAACCAGTCCTATCCACCACCGGACATATCGCACATCCACTTCTTAGTATTATTGCAATTTCAATTTTACTCAGTATGTTAAAATTTCTATGTACATATTTTATGTCAATTAGCTTGATCTTGGTTTTCCTTTTATTATAGAATCATTTCGCCCTCCTATATTCAGAACTGGTCCAGATAAAGATGGCTTTAGTTTGGGAAGAAATGCTAATTTTGTTGAAGTTTTTGGGGAGAATAAAGTAAAGTGGTTTCTTCCTGTTTACACTAGGTGAGCTATAATACATGCTTGTATTATATGGTTGTTATATATTACACTTTGTTTTATTACTCATATCACAGGATACTGTTGTGGTGCATTAGTAACTTATTCACTTAACATGTCATTAATCCATGTTTGACTTTTAGCAGTGCTAAACACAAGAACTTTTGCAGACTAACTGCTCATTGTAGTCTGAAAGTTGGTTCCCAATGTTTCAAGAGGTTTGGATTTCTTGGGGAAAATATGGGTCCACTGTCCTATAGTGGCATAGTAGGAGTAATATATTCATTATTTATTGTGTCATTAATCTAATTAATTTTCCTGAAGATCTCAAACTTTCAATACAACCATTTTTTGTACGTGTTCATAAATTTTTTCATGAGCCGTTGTGATTTAATGAAACTATCTTCAATGAAAACACTGTACTTGGAAATCTAAAGCATCTATGTTAAAACTAAGAGTGCAATCCTGTTCAGATTGTGAATTTACCTATCTTCCACCAAAAAAAAAAAAACACTTCATCCAAATATTAAATGATTTTTTTCTACATTTCTTCTTAAAAACAAAATATTTTTAAAACATTAGTTATATCCTGTGGATGCTTTTAATTTTTCTTAAAGTATTTATTCTTCACTTCATTTACATAAATGTTGAAGTGAAAATTTTCATGCAAATTTTCAAATATCTGGAAAAATCTGAAATACGTCTCATATAGGTGCCAATCCTTCTGATTTTGTATCGATCTTACGGTCGGAAACCGATTTCTTTCAATTTTCGGAGATTTCATCTAAAATCCCCCAGTGTTTTTTAAAATGCTGATTTTTTTTAAAAAAATTAAATACCTATTTTTCTTGATGCATGTTTATTTAAATTTTTGCGCATATGTGCATATTTAATAATAAATACGCATAAATAAATGCAAATATCGGTAAAAAAGTCGGAAAAATTTGCCTGCCATTGACGGCGCATGCATGACGTGACGTGGAATTTTAGCTCCAGCTATGACGTAGAGTGATGCCCCTGCACAACGAAATCATGCATCTGTATTTGTAGTTGTTGGGGAAGGCAAGAAAGAATGCGCTACACCGTTAAGGTTTTGGTCAAGCATGTGACTCTTTATAGGGAAGCCATGTGTTAGACATATCTGGTATTTCTTTGCTCTGGAAAGAAAGTTTTGTTTTTAGGTGTTTTTGAAAACAACGTTAACGATGTCGACTGTTAATAAAAGGTACTACCAAACGTTTAAAGCCAAATATATGAAGATGTTTAATTTTATTCAAAAATCAAGACTGGGGCCAAAATATGCTTTCTGCATGTGTTACAGTAAAGACATAAGCATTACTCACGGTGGTAAACGCGATATTACTTTGCATTCTGAGACTGTTAAATATAAGGAGGTGTTCAAGGCTGTAGAGTCTAATCATAGTATCACACGCGATTGACTACAGATTTTTCACTTCTAGAAGTTGGCACCTATGGTCTTATAATTTTTTTGTAAAATGACATTACCCTTTTCATGATTATTACAATTGTCAAATGGTCAAACACACAAAGCCATCGAGTCTTTTTTATTTTTTACAATTTTTTTCAATGGGAATTGTGATGGATTATATTTTGGACACTCATGTTGTTCAGCTCAAACTAGAGCTTTTTATGTACTAAAGAAAAAGACACCACCCTGGCTGAAAGTTCAACTGGGGACGCTCTGTATAAAGCAGAGTGCCTTAACCTGTGCCATCATCAAAGCACAGGCTCCAATTCTCATGTTCTTTGTAGATGAGCTTTCATAAGTTACTACGAAGGCAGTAATTTTATTATGGTACAAGTTATTTTCCTTAACGTTTTCCTTGAATTTTAGTTTTTTCAACGATTTCATGAATTTTAGGATTTTTTCAACTATTTTTCAAATTATAATTTTTTTTTGTCTAATTTCTCTTATAATTTTTTGATTCATTTTCTTATTTAAGTAACTTTAATGCTACCGTCACCAGGTAATTTTTTAAGTGAAATTTGTCAGAAATGTATTTAAACTATGTTTGTGCAAGATATTTTGTGAAGCCCCACCATAAATTTGAGAGGTAAGCTAAAACATTAGAATCCTGTTCATTCGAGGGAAACAGAACAGCATTAGTATAATAAAGTTATGGCAAAGGCATAGTAAATGATCTATATGTAGATGTTTTTCATCTGAAAATTGTGAAAAATACTTTTTTCAAACTTCTGTATAATTTTTTAAATCTGTGTAATTTCCTTTTGGTGTCGATAGGTGGTGACATAGTTTCATATTACTTCCTTTTTGTACGCCGATATATAGCTGTATAATTTTACATAACTTTCTTTAAAAATATAGTATATATATTATTACTTAATGTTGGTACTGGCTTATTGTGTGTAATTTATCAATTGAACTTTATCAAAGACATATAATCGAAAAAATAGCCCAACTCGAAATGAAACATAACTGAGAACAGAAAACTACCTGGTGTTAATTTTGATAATCTCAAAGAAGCAGCAGTAGCACTTCAGAAAAGACTTGAAGCTACCCATTTTCTGCTGAAAAGGGCTGAACATTCCTTTTAGTCCACGTTGATAGAAAGTCTTTTGCTAATGTTGAATGTGAAATTTAATTAAGAGTCCAATGAAAAAATTTCTGAAATATTGTCATTGCTAGGAAAAATAAGATGGAACAAATGAAATATAATGTAAAACCAGAAAAAAGAAGGGGGAAAAGAACTAATTAATAAGAGCTATATGTTTCATAATTTCATATTTCATGGTTTTCATAATATATTGTCATTTGTTGGCTACTTAAATCGAATGGTAATTAAAATTACATAGTTCATTTTAAAATCCATCCGATAAAGTTTTTTAGGTGTTTATTATATATTTATTGAGTATTTATAAAAATTTACATAGTATACAGGGTGTTTACCAACCTGGAAAAGTCATGGAAGTTTTTTCTGACTGGAAAAATCAGGGAAATTTGAAATACAAAGGCCAAAGTCAGGGAAATTTGAAATTCATTGTTATAATAAATAACTTATTAAAATAATTTTCCTGAACTGTGCTTTTCATACCACATTACCTACTGAAAAATTTGAAAAACTTGTACTTTTGACTAAACTTCTTCCAAAAGTTACCATTTTGCACCAAAACTAATATAATTTATATAAAATTATTAAGCCTATATATCTTTTAAAAGAAAATGTTTGCCAAATATATAACTAAAATTTGGGGTGGGGGGGGATGTTTTTAGCCAAACTATTTAATCTGTAAGGGGTTTTGATCATACCAATCTCCTTTGCCTTATATATAGTCATACACCTTTTAAATGAAATAGAAGATGAAGCATCAGCTTTGCGATTATATAGTTAAACTCTTTTATAATGAACTTGAAAAGGGCCAAATGGAAATGTTGCTGTAAATATTTAATTAGTGCAAGTCTTTAGTGTAAAGAAATACACTTTTTAATACAGCTTTTGAATTTGTAAATTTACTTTAATTGAGTTATAAATGGCTTTGGGGTTTGCGTTAATGGAGAAATTTTATCATCTTGAAACTTGTTTTAATTATGCAAATTATAATGCATTGTGTTGTTTACTGTAATTAGCGACTGGAAATCGATTAAGATTTGGTCTGGAAACCTTGAAAAGTCAGGGTAGCTTGAAACAGAAGTTGAGTAGACACCCTGAGTACATTCTGGGCTTGAGTAATCTTCAGGATTACTTTACATGAGCCAATTTATATTTTCACATTTTGTAGTTTTCAGTTTTGTTAAAAATATCCATTGCTCCAAATTATTGTTTTTATGGTCCAAATCGTAATGTTTCCTGCTTCAAAAATTGCTGCAATTGGAGTTTGCCCATTCTCACCCTTGGCAATGGCACCTAACAATTTTTCTTCGGTTTCCAAAAATGTTTTACTTGCGTGCAATTTCAAAAGGAAAAAAAAATGTTACTGAGGTACAATGTAATTGAAAGTCTTTATAAAGGTAGCTTTTAATGAAACTTACGTAATATCCTATGCATAGGGCCATATATGCTCTGGCCATAGCCAGAAGCATAGACTCTGTCCCCAAAAAAAGATAAAATTAGTGGAAAACCTAGGTGGGGGGGGGGGGACTCACAAGGAATTTTATGCTGAGACAAAGGTATAATTTTTTTTTTAACTTAATAATTTTCGACACCCAAGTAGAAAGAAGCTCAAACTAGAGCTGTTTTTTGTTTAGGAGAAAGAGAGGCGCCATCCTTATCCTGGGTTTGAACCAGGGTCCCTCTGTTTGACCATTATTTGGCAATTGTGTTATCCCTGTGAAGGGTAATAAATACACTGTGTAAATAAATTATAAACTCACCCATAAAACACAAATAACTTACGATTGTAACAAGCATTTGATATAAATTCATGCAAATAATATACCAATGGTGATTACATACATATAATGATTACAACTTTTGAAAATGGCGAAAAAAATTTTCATTAGAAAATATAATCATTTACAACCTGTAAAGAAAACATAAACTCAACATGCAAATTCATGGACTGTGGGCCTGTAAACTAATTCGCATGTGTGTGTAGTTTTATACACATCATATGATACATGTAGGCTATCATATGGATCCAATGTTGTGATGAAAAGTGCGTTTTGTGACTATGCATTGAGGAAAAGAACTAAATGAAAAGGATGTCAGAAAAATATATTTGCTGCATGGCAAAGGATAGTCAACAAGAGGAGTAACCTATAAAATATGGAGCTCACAAACTGCTGTCCAAACTGTCATCGAAAAAGGTGATAATTGTGGAACCAAAAAAAGATCAGGTAGACCACCAAAACTGCTACCCCGGAACCACAGGCACGTTCAAGCTCTTGCCACTCGTGAGCAGGTATCCACTCGTAAAATTGCACATGTATTATCAACACCTGTATCCCACCAAACTGTGTGGAAAAGTTTAAATGTAAATTTGAACGTAAAGTTCAGGAAAATAAAAGCAAACCGAAACTTACTATCAGTAATAAGTTAAATCAGCTCGATTGGTGTAAAAACTGTGAAATAGCATCATGAGTGGGATGAAATAGTGTTTTCTGCTAAAAAACGTTTCTGTCTGGATGGCCTTGATGAACATTCGTCAATTGACATGTTCACGATAAATCCACACTGAGCAAAAGATAAGGCTGAATAGACAGCAGAAGGCAGTGAAGTAATGGTGTGGGCAGTATTCAGAGCAGGAGGCAAAGCAGACATCGTATTCCTTCAGGGCACTATGAACTCCAAAAATATCAGGAATTAATGTATGATCTCTTAATCCCATCTGGGCCTCTTTTATGCAGTCCGAATTGGAAGTACAAACAGGATAATGCCAGTGTACATGCATCAATGTCCACCAAGGAGTGGTTTGAACGAGAAAAGGTTGATGTCATTCCATGGCCCTCGCGTTCTCCAGACCTGAATCCAGTTGAAAATGTGTGGGGTTTTATGGCAAAGGCTGCATATTGGCGCAACAAGCAATATTATCGTGTGAATGATCTCCAAATAACAACTTCGAATGCCCTGATGAACACAGACTTAGGTGTTTTAAGAAAACTACTTCAAACAATGCCTGACAGAATGATACATATTACTGAAAAGCAAGGAGAACCGACTTGCTATTAATTTCTGATTTCCTGGAATTTTCCACATTGAATTTATGTTTCTTTACAGGTTGTAAATGATTATTTTTTTCACGAACAAAATTGTTCACCATTTTCAAAAGTTGTAATTGGTATATATATAATCACCGTTGGTATATTACATGCATAAATTTATATCAAACGCTTATTGAAATCATAAGTTATTTGTGATTTACAGGTGAGTTTATAATTTATTTATGTAAGTGTAATATCTTATAAATATAATTTTGCCATTCTGAATCCTGAAATGTGACAGGAAATCTTGGAGTATGTGGGGGGGGGGGGTATGTGTACCTTATATGCATTATAGTAAAATAAAGATGATTTTACAAACAAATTTATTTGACCACAAAATTTGTATTCCTACGTTTAGTTAGGGAGGCAAAATTTTTCTGAATTTCAAATTGAGATAAAAATGGGGAATATGATTTCTAGGAAGGGTTGATCAAAGGAATTCTACGGATGAAAATTGAATACAATTAAAAAAATAAATAAATAAAAATAAAAGAATCTACCACCTTTTTAAAATTTTACAGTCTGTGCACTGAAATATATATAAATCCAGACTTCGCTCCCTCCCGAATGCAGGAATCACAGTCACAGAAAATGTAAGTGGTGGGAAGTGGGCATTTGTTTGAAATTTTCTGCTGAAGAAATAAGTATTCCATTACTTTGTCTTCTCAAATAAGGCAAAACATGCAGAGTTCTGGGGGTCTAATTTCTTTGTGCATTATATTTTTTATGAATAAATTTACTTTACAGGAAGATGAACGTTTTTCCCCATATTTGAGGAGTTGGTGGGGATAAACGCTTTTCCAGTCAGATCGAAGAATTGATGGAATTATGAGAGAGATTTTAATTTTAATTTAAAAAAAAAAATCTGCCATCTTTTAAAAGTTTGCTCTCCTAAAAATTTAGTGCCTTTGTATCACATCTTTGCCCAATGTATCTATTTATAAATTTGGGGTTGATCACAATTTAAAATACTAAGCACGTGTTGACACTTCGCCAAATAAACTTTACTACCAATTTTGCTTTGTATAATAATTGTAATCAAAAGTTAATAACAAACTTAAAAATTGGATGTCAGTGTGAAGCCAAAAAATTTTGCTAAGTGTAAACGATCTCTAAAAACTTCCTTATGTGCAGAAAAGGCTATGTTGAGATGACAGTAAAATACTAAGGGAAGAAATTGATGATATCATACTTGTGTACAACCTACAAGAAAGCAGATCATGGGTTTCCCCCTAACAAGAGCAAAAAAAAGGATTGTTTTACGATGTGTGTCAGTGAGAGCGGTAGAAGGGAGAATAAAGAGTTGAGTGGTCTGAATTTGCATCATATGAGTAATAAAAGTTGAAAAAATTAGACACCAAAAATGACTGTGTCTAAAATCTCCCTCATCGAAGTGAAATTTATAGATGTAAAATACGATCAACAATTGCTAATTTTAAGCCCTGACTTCAATATATATAGGTTCTACTCTATGTACATTATATTACACATTAAAATTGCTGACTTTTTGTAACTTTGAAAAGTTCGAGATATCTTTTTGCCCCATGACCGAATTTTGTATTGGGGCTCTGCAGTGAATGTATTATTTTACCATGTGACTTTTTATATTTGCGGAAATAAATTTTTATTTTATCAGTTAATTTCTATAGAATAGGTAGTTCTCTTTATAATTGGCCAACCAGATTTTACTGAACATAAATTAATGCATGTGTGCTTACATGTTATTTTTTTTTTAAATATACTATTAATTTGGAAATTTGAACATTCCTATTCATATAATTTGCTCAAATTTTGAGATATTATATTTGGACATACCTTTCATGGAGCGCTTTTTTTTTTTTTCACAGCTTAGGAGATGGTGTTGTATTTCCTACCCGAAACCAAACAGGCAGCACATACAATTCCATGGGTAATACATCTCAGCCAAGGTTAGAAACATTTATATGCTTTCAGTGAAAAATCCAAACTTTTTTTTTAAATAGAACCTCCATTAAAAGCATGACTACGAAGTACATTGTTCCATAAGATTTGTTAGAATGGGGCTACCCCACTTTCATATTATCAGAAATCGCCTTTCATATTATTTAAATGTTGATTAATCTGTTTATAGCCTAAAACTGACCACTTGCATGGTGTTCTATTTTATACCCGAACATTGCAGAATTAGTATTTAAATTCAAGACTTTCATAGATGTGTTTTTTCTTCACAAAGTCGAAAAGTGTTTCATATTTGGAAATTGCTTTCTAAAAAAAAAAAAAAATTATATGTACACTTCATTTCTTCATCTTTTGCTTCTGATGTAAGTTGTTAGAAAAGTCGTTTTTTCTTTTCCAAATAATTTGCTTCATGCATTTGAATGAATATTGCAATAGTTTACTTCATTTTGAACTGTTCTTTTCAACTACAGTAGCCTCTGAAAAATACTTCACATTAGAAAAATAAAAGAGGTTGGTATAATAAACTCTCTCAACGTTTTAATTAATGACTATTCATGTTTAAAAATGGTATTTTGCAGTCCCAGCAAATGCTTCATAGAATTACATGCATACCTGTTTATGTCTTTCTGTTTAATGATGTTTTTTCTCTGTCCCTTGAAGGTAGTTAATGGGAGAGATTTCTGTTGGTTTTGTTTTGATTAAATGCATGATATACTATTTTATCCTATTATTTTTGTATTTATTACATGGCATAGTTTTTCAAATCGTTCCAGACTCATTAAGCAAAATTAAACCTTTTTTTAAGCAAAATTTTACCTAAATCAGCATAGTATAATTACCTTTTCAAAATACTCTTAAACTTATTTTTTAATTTCTTCAGGGGTAAGTGATTTTTATTTTGAAATGTGTATAGAGAAATGCTTTATTGGGAGTGTGTGTGAGTGTAAGAGAAATGTTTCATTAGAAGCAAGAAAGTGTGTAAAATGAATAGATAACTAGTATGTGATAGAAATGTTTTGTAAATTATAGTAAGATAATGCAAAATTTAAAATCCATTTGCTAAAAGAAACTTAATCGCCCTGAGATTTAAAAGAAATTATAAGATTAAGGTGTTTTAACAATTTGGGAATTTCTGGAGTATTTAACACTTCCACTGTTACTGATGTGTCTGCTTTATGTATTGTGAATTAATCATACATTATTAGAGAGCTTTTAGAGTGAACTAGACATAACTCAGGTCTTTTAAAATGGAAGTTCAATCAGCGATGTCACTGTCATTCCTTGAAAAGTCAGCTACTTAATTTTGTTCACATAACCAGTATGTTATATAACCTTAATCATATATATGAAAAGTTTTAGGCACATTTATAAACTGATAACTAAAAATATTTTATATAGGCTTTATATTTCAGTACAATTTGCTTTTTACTCACATTGTGACCATATCCTATATTTCCATGTTCCAATGTGTATTTAAATAAAACTAACCTTCAGTTACTTTTTAGCAATGGAGATGGAGTGACTTATACGCAGCATATTATCGATATAAGGGATAATGGTATGGGAGATACTGATGGGCTATTAAATCAACAACAGTGTTGGGCTGAGGAAACTGTTTATGATGATATGCAAAGACTTGCATCTGGTAAGATTCTTTGATTATAAAAAATATAGAGGAACCGAGTCAACCAAAAGTCTGTATAAACTTTAAAATTTCATGAAAAAAAAATGGAAAAACAAAATTGAAGTGTGTTTTGTGTGATTAAATATTGTCTGTATGTGGTGGGGGGGGGGTGACAGAATAAAAAAAAATAGTTAAAAACTCACCAATAGTTATAAGTGCTTTAGATATTTGAAAATTACTCCTGTGTGTTCAAGGTGTACACGAGCAAATGTTCGACATGACCTCCACCAGAATGTATGCACATTCCATGTAAGTGACAACATCCGTAACTGCTGAGTGCAGTATATCAGGTGGAATTTACCTCACATTGAATGGACTCTTTCAATTTTGACAATGTTGAAGAGCCTGATTAATAGAGTAGAGACTTCAAATAACCCACAATCAGAAATCAACTGATGTCAAGTATGGAGACTGGGGAAGCCATGGAATCTTGCAGTGCCAATTGATAAATCTGTCTTTACTGTGGATGTTGATCAGAAATGTCTCTTTACTGGAATTAAGATGTGAGCTGGTCCTCCATCCTACATAATTGTTGAGCAAGTCCTGATAGATGCTTACTGCAGCATCTATCAGGATGGAATGCCAGTTCACATTGCAGTTCCAGTAAAGACATTTCTGATCAACACCTTTGGTAAAGACAGACTTAACAGCAGTTATTGCAAGATCCTGTGGCTTCCTTGGTTTGCAGTTGATTTCTGATTGTGGCATATTTAAATTCTTGATTTGATCAATCAGACCCTTTATCGCAATCGAAAAGATGCCATTAACATGAGTTGAGTCCCATCTATTTGAATATTCTGCACTCTACAGTTATGGGTGTTGCAAGGTTCCCCATGCATCTGGAAAACCAAGAATTGTTAGGGAATTTTAAATAATTTCTAAAGATCAGAGAAAATAAGAATTTTGATCAAACCAGGAATAGTCAGGGGGAAACCTTGCTAACGTTGGTTTTGAATGGCCAAATTTCCCACAAACATGAAACCGTTTCCCTACAATCGAAGTTCACTTGAAAGTTTTGTTTGCGATTAGTTGAGGAATTTTACTGAAAAAGTAAAGGGAGTTTTTCCTTCAGTATGTGTAAGAACCCTGTTTTCTCATTCACCCAAATTGAACATATAACTTTCATTATCCCGCAAATGTTTAAAATGTCACCTATTGGTACATTTTGAACTATTTTTTCTGTAAAAAAAACAACAAAAAAGCATGTCGACACTATTTATCACACAAACCGCACTTCAAGGAGATAATTTTTTTTATTTTTTCACCAATCTTTTAAAGTTCACATAGACCTATGGTTGACTCTATATAAGCCGTTTTCTATATTTTGGAATGGTTTTTAATGTATTTTTTACATCTAAAAATGTGTTTAAAATTTTCTACTTAATTCAACTGTTTTGTAATTTAACACTGTCTTGTGTGGTATTTTAATTCTATTTCAGTATCTATAATTTAAAGTGTTTTTTGTTCTTTCGAGATATTTTTTTTAATGAGCCAGGTTTTTTAATGGAATTATGAAGAACATTGTGAATTTTTTGTTGAAATTTTATTTTAATTACAAGTCAAAACTTTGAATATATTAATATTAAAATGTTCCGTGTATAATTACATTGTTTAACCTTTCCTTTTCAATTTGATTTGTGTGGGAATCACATGTATAGGTTGATGTCATGTATAAGATTTTATACTTTTTGCAGGTAGCATGTGCTGGGATTTGGGAAGATTTTATTAAAAGTATAAATGCATGGAGAGAGAGTACATACATATCAATAATTTCTTTATACCCTATTTTGCCTTCTAAAAATCATCCTATATAAACCTACAAAAGATCTTCTTTGTACTTTAAGTCTTCAGAGCAAATCATGATTATATATATATATATATGCTAAGTTTGTTACTAGTTTGTTGATAATGTAGATATATGTATAACTTATAGGTTACTTGTCTTGGCTGTTCTCCCTGTAATATGTGCATTAAAACTCAGTTTCTTGTTTGAACCCATAATGTGGATATAAACCTAAATTCTGTGTGTGTGCGTATATATGTTCCTATATCTTTCTCTTATAGTGAGAAACTATGTATATATGAAATAAAAGATTTATAAAACACATATATATATATATACCGGGTGATTCAGTATCGGTGCGACAAACTTGCAGTAGAGAGAGAGAGGGCACAAAGACGATTTGGAATCACATAGCATAGTTGGGTCGTTCATATGTAAATGTATGTATGAACAAAAACAGTAGCATGTGGCCAACAACGAAAAGTCTCTAAATACAAGACGTAGGTCTAAAAATGCCAGTTTCCTATGGGAACATTGCACAATCCAGCTCCCATACAACACCCTCTACCACACAAAGAAGGCATTTCCGACCCTACACTGCTATGTGATTCCAAATTGTGTTTGCGCCCTCTATACCTCCTGCAAATTTGTCACACTGATACTGAATCACCTTGTATATATACAGTGGAACCTGGTAAATTGACCACCTGAATGAGGTGACCACTTTTTATGAGAGAGAGAGAGAGACAGCTGGTCATTTGGTCTTGCCAAAAACTGTCATATATAGTGACCATCTATCTATGGCGACAGACACCATACATTACATTCCAGTCCCAAAGGTGGTCACTTCAGGCAGGTTCTATTTTATATATATATATATATATATATACAGGGTGCTTCCTAAAGTCTGTATCCAACCAAATAATTTTTTAACAAAGGCCCAAGGCTTATACAACTACAACAGTTCGGTGTAAGTATAGTAAAGTGACTGTGCCTGATCAGATGGGATCAACAGCAGCACCCTCTGTGGCTAAATCTGGAAGCTAGTTCATCTAATTCAGGAACTAGAAGAGATAAGAAAAAGCTTAAAACAACGTTGTTAAGCATCAACTAATTTGTAGAAAATGATACACAGTGAATTCGCAATAAGTCGAATTTCCAGGGACCGACTAAAAACGTCATGTTATCGTTATTGTTTGTCGTTGATTGGACTTGTATAAAACGTAAATTACTTATCGTAAGTTAGACTTATCGTTTTATACAGTAACTTCGTTTCCAAAAAGCAGAATATTACATTAAGAATTAGAAGTTATTCATTTTATGTACTGTATTATTTATTGCTCAATGCAACTTTTGCATTACCTAGCCATATTTTAAACGCAGGAAACGGTACTTACATTAATTATATTTTCTCAAAAAATCGGATTGTTTTTGAAGAAATTCTAATTTTATGAAATTATTTACCTTTTGTAAAAACGCGACCAAAATTTCGTCGACGTTATCTTTACTTTCAAGATACCGTAGCGCGATCGATACATCGTCGCGAAATTTTGCCTTTTCGCTCTTCATAGTCTTAATTGGACGCATATTTTCCTTCGAAGTCCCGAACACAATGTTGTGCCTTGTCTTGAATTTCTCAAGCCATCCAGGACTTGCGTTGAAGCCATCCACTTTCAACAGACTTTCAAAGTCCATAACTCTTACATGTAGCATCGTACCACTAAGAGGAATTTTACTGTTCTGGCTCCTGTACGATTTAAAACACTTCAAAAAGTGGATTCAACATCAGGAAAAGCATGGGCGTTTAGTCTCTTATATTTCGGATCAACATTGCACTAGCGTCTTTTCATTATTTCCTCTTCACTCATCAAAATATTTAACAGCAGGTTGGGTGGAATGCCATATTTCTCTGCTGGATCCTTTTGACCCAAGTTTGGATTATGCTCAGTATTATTTGTTAAATCCACTTTTTGTTTCAAATTAAGGATATTTTCGTTTACATATCTTAAAACCCTATGTTTAAACAAAAAAAAAACATCTCACAGTATTCACTAACCATTACGCTTTTACATATTACACCACCAATTTCCCCAGCAGTTTCAATTATTGTCTTAACAATGTTTTCATTTGCTTCTGAGATGTCAACTTCTTCAATAAGTCCTTCCAGTGCAGAAAAGCGATTTTTTAATTCCAACTTGAATGCCTCGGTATTTTCTTTTAATTTCTTTAAATCCACCCTCTTACATACTTGTTTCCTAATGAGCTTCTGCCTTTCTAGTTTAGTATTTAAGTGCATTTTACATCTCACCATTCGATGATCACTTCCAGTATTAAATCTGTTCAGTATGCTGCAATCTTCAATAATTGATTTCTTGTTTGCCAGTATATAGTCAATTTCGCTGGTTCCTCCATTGGGGTGTTTCCATGTCCATTTTCTTTGCGGTTTCTTCTTAAAAAATGAATTCATGATGCTAAGATTTTCAGCTTCGGCAAATTCTATGAGTTGATCGCCACGTTCATTCCTTTCCCCGTATCCGTATTTACCAACCGATGTCTCTCCTTGTTCCTGTTGTCCAATTCTTGCATTAAAATCTCCCATGATGAGCTTGATGTGTTGTTTCCCCTTGGTATGTAGCTGTTTGATTTCTTCATAGAATTCCTCAACCTCCTCGTCGGTATGGCTTGATGTTGGTGCATATGCCTGTACTATCTGAAGTTGGTATCGCTGGGTTAGTTGAACAACGAGCCTCGCTGCTCGATCTGACGTGCTTTCGACTTCAAGAAGGTAGTCTTTAATTCTTTTGTTGATTAAGAAGCCAACACCACTTGTTCTTCCAGTTTCCGTTCCTCTATAATAAAACAAATGTCCACTTTTAAGTTCCACCAACTCTTCACCTTTTCTTCTAACTTCACTGAGTCCTACAATGTCCCATTTGATCTTGTCAAGTTCTTCTTCCAACATGCCACGCTGACCGCTGCCTTGATCAGGAGCACTCCAGCACCTGGAGACTAGGGGCCATGGTTTCTGGTGTGTCAACATAATGGAGGAATTAGCCATAATTTCACCACGCTGGCTAGACGGGTTGGTGAATTAGCCCTCCCCTTCCGCCTTTCTATCCGTGCAGCAAATATTAATTTGCCACATAAATAGAAAGCTCAGCCTGCACCACTTGAAGGCGGGGTAGGACACTAGGTTACTGGCCC